>KE504675.1:1123456-1165387 GCA_000441515.1 Elaeis oleifera | reverse complement strand
ATATATATATATATTATATCCAACTAATATTTATACCTATATATATTAATTAAATAAAATAAATATGGTTATGAATGTGAGGGATGTGATTTGTATTTTGGACGTGAGATTGCGAAGGCAAAAATCACCAAGATGAAGTCCGGACAACGAATGTGAACATAGCGCACGGAAACGTGTCCTTCATTTAAACGAAAAGCAAGCATCCTTAAGAAATTTTCTTGTAATTTATCCATGTTGCTATCTACTTTGTTGGGGTTTTGCAAAGCAGTGATTGATGGAAAACTGCCACAGAAGCCAACGTCAACTTTTAGTCAACGATCACATTCCATCGCGCATGTCAATGAAGAAGTCTCTTGTCTGCCATAACCTAATATTTTAAGAAGATCGCTTTCAGATTTTGACGATTCTGCAAAAAGTTTACAACCCGGACTTCAATCCATCCCCCGTGTCGCCGTGGATGCTGAAAGCAGAATCAAAACTACCGTTGAGATAGCTTAAATAAACGAATAGCTAGTCTTCCAGCCCTTATCCCACGCTTTTTTGCATCTTATCTCATCAAAACTTCGGTTTTTTTTTTTTTTTAATTGAAGGGAAGGCAAGAAAGCCACCCCATTTATTTAAGAAGGGAAGCGTACGTGTATAAAAGAAGCGGGTGTTAAGATGCTCAACAACCTCATCCTGTCCATCTTGGAAGTGTGTCTCACAAACAAAAAGCTAGCGTCTTCACCTAAAAAACATAAAGCTAGCGTAGCAACTAGCAAGTGATTAGGTATGAGGTTCCTTGAGGAGGCTAGGATCCTTTCCTTCGGCGATTTAAACGAGTGGTTCGGTAGACCGATCTTTCCACCAACTTCCGTACCATATATACCGTCTTAAATCTGGATGAGGCTTTTCGGAAGGGCCCCGAGAAACTCTCCTTCTCCAATACCCCTTTCTCTTTAATAAACAAAAGAAAATGATAAACAAACTGGACCACCCTAATCTCACGGCCGGCCACTGTTCCATAGCTCCTAAACTTGGGAGTTGGGTCTCACTCCTTTTCCAATACCCCTTTTCTTTAATAAACAAAAGAAATAATAAACGAACAGGACAACCCTAATCTCACGGCCACTATTCCAAGCTCCTCAACTTGGGAGTTGGTCTCACATAAAAATCTGGTGGCGATGGAGGAAGACGCCTCTCGTTATTTTAAAATGGTCGAGCGGCGAGAAATGGGAACGGGGTGGTCGGAGAGGAGGCTTGCTTCGGGAGCACGTGTATGGCGTCATCTTCTGGCGCCGAAGCAATTCCGTGCCCGTCTTGGGTTTAAGAGCTGAAATCATGCCCTTGGGAACGGCAAGTGGGGTGGGTTTGGAGGTGCCCTTGCGGCGAGCCATCGGCCGCCCACAAGAAACGGAGGAAAGTGGGGGTTTCGTGTCTCGCGTCGGCTGATGGCGTGTAGCCAGGTCTCGCGCTTGGATAGGCTGCTCTAGCGGCCATTCCGGCTGGAGGCATCGGCTCACGATCCTATCCTGGGCATTTCGACAAACGGGTCCCGCTGACTGCTAAATGAACAGCGCGTATGATAGAATGACAGCGGAGCGTGGTGTTTTGTGCATTGATTAGTGGGGTCCACTTGTATATGATTGGGATTAAACTAGTATGGTGGTGATTGATATTAAATTGAACTAAGCGTCTGGAAAAGAATGTCCGGACTGAAATCTAGACAAAAGTTCGTAAGAAAGTTGGGTTTGTTGTTGCTGTTGGTGCTTGAGCAGTTTAGATCCTGTTTAGCTTGTTCATGTTTTCATCGGGCTCTACCTACATGTATTAAGTTTATCTTTAATACGTTGATTCATCTTATTTTATAATTAAGTTTAATAAACTTAGAGAAAAATAATTAAATATTATTTACACCATACTTTAACGTCCAAAAATCATTGCATCGGTGGCAATTTTGAAAAAGAATTAGATAGTCTCTCCTAAATTTTGAGCCAAGGTCATATATACTCACCTAGATTGTTGATATACAGAAGGATTAAACCAAGATGAATAAATTGGTCTCTAAGTATTCCCAAATATGGAAGATTGTACCAATAGATCGAATGAAGATAGATGACTAATGCAAGCATGTTGGATAAACTACGATCGATAAAATATGATTATTAGTTTCATAGTTGGGATGGTGCAACTATACTAGTAAATATATATAGTGGAAAGACAATATGTGTTAGTTAATAGAATCATCAAAAGTGGAGATCAAATATGGATGGTGACCTTCAGATTGAGTAGTTACTATCTTTTAGTACAAAAAAATATAATTGTAACTTGCAAGAAACTCTTTCATGATTTAACATATCAATATATTTTATCTTATCTTAGCTTAGCAATAGCTTTTTGCCTTAAAGGGATGTTTGGTTGGAGGGAGTTGGAGTTTAAAATGGGAATAAAAGTGAGTGATTCCGATTCTAACCATTTAGTTGGAGGGAGAGGAGGTTTCATTTTAATTCCGATTTCAGGACGGAATAGAAATGACCCAATTCTCTAAAATCCAATCTCGATTCTCTCCAAAGGATTCAAATCTTCATTCCGATTCCGACTTCAATTTCAATTTCAATTTTAATCACGAACCAAATACTTTGGAGAATACGGTTATTCTTATTCTCATTTTAATCCATTTCAATTTTGATTGCGAATTTAACACCCTCTAGAAGTAACGAAGTAATATCAACTCAATTTCGATCTCCATTACCATAGCTTAGACTACTTCTCTATCGATATTTGAATCAATCTCCTTCAAAAGATAGTACGATGGTGATAAAAAATTTTGATAGTCAAAGCATATAGATCTATGCTACTCCTATATTCTTTATTTCACCATTATTTTTTGGATGTTCTAATGCTTATAATATGCTTGCACACTTGTCTACCTTGCCATCGAACTTAATTGTACTAATAAGTTCTTTGGTACGCTCGTCCTTTTGGACAATGTTAGAGGAATTTCATGCAAGCAAACATTTTTTGTAAGGTTGGAGATAGAAGTGGAGGGTTTAGGTCAATAAGCCTAAGTCCGAAACCTAATGCGATTTTTTAAGGGTGCATGGGGCGGAGCTCTCACAGTACTGATCCAACTCAATTTGATATATATCAATTTTTTCATTGTAGGAAAGTATGAAAGGTGGATGTATTGAATTAGGATTTTATTAAGCAGTGTCTCTATTTGTATACTCTATCTTTTTCATGACAGTGGCATCTTTATTCTATTCTTACTTGTAGATATATGCAATTCTATGGCTGAATCATGTAACCTATACATCCTGTATTTTCTCTCTCTTTTATCTTTTATTTCTTTGGAGTACATTTGGTTTGATACTGAAATCAAAATCGAAATAGATTGGAATGGAATCAAAATGTCCATGTCCTCTAATAAATTTGGTTTATGAATCGAAATAGAATTTAAATATGCAGGAAGAGCAGAGAATTGATTTTGGAGGATTAAGATATTTTATTTTTCATAAAATAGGAATAGAAATGAAACTCCCTCCAATCAAATGATTGAAATGACAGACATTTATTTTCATTTCTATTCCAAAATTTAATTCTCTCCAGCCAACTGTACCTTTATTCTTATTCAGTTTCATCTTGACATATCCGGACACAATGCTTTGTTGCTGATAGACTTGGACAAAGTGTCATGCTCACATTCCTACAACGATGAAATGATGGAATCAGCTAGAATTGCCGCCTTGAGAAAGATAGGTGAGCAATGGAATACGAAACCTTCCTTTCTTTTTGGCGATAGCGGTCTTGGCCACGTCCACTGGATATGATGGGCAGGCAAATCCAATTTGATTTGCCTGCCGGGGACACCAGTAGACGATCGACACGAGCGGGCTTCCACCCAAATGACATAGCCAAGAGATGGCACCACAGGGTTGGTAGTAACTTGCTCTCTTTGGGATTAGGTAGGTTCCGATCACTTTCACCAGGTTCTCAAATATTCTTCCAAGCCAGCACCACAAGTTGTCACCAGATTTACCATATGTAAAAGCTAGCTGAGACTGACTACCACCAACTTGGCATTTTTGCAAACACGAACGATTCTCTTTCCTAAACAATATATATGGACCTATCTTTCTTATGTCTATCTCCAAAGCGTTTCATGCTAGGCTTCCCATTAGCATCATTTCCTTTGAACTTTTGACTTACATTTCTTAGGATGCATTTTTACTTGTGCTCCATCGCTAAGCTTAAGACCAGGGGATTGTTTGGTTTATAATCAGAATTAAAATGGATTGGAATCGGAATTATCAAATCTACCGAAATATTTGGTTCATGACTAAAATTAGAATTGAGATTGAAATAAAATTAAAATACTTAGAAAAAATAGAGATTGAGTTTTAGATAGATTGAACTATTTCTATGATTTGTATGTACGTATGTGTGCACATACATGCGTATGCGTGTATTCATATATTCTGAAAACTTCTAATGAATAACTGAATTGTTCCATCATAACTTATGTTAGCAACGATGATGCAAAATGTTAGGAGTTTTCAAAACATCATCTGCGTCCGAAGTGGCACAATGGTGCTTAACTCGCATGAATGTTCCATTTTGAATGGATTTGAGACCGATTATGGCCCAGTAGGATTAGTGCGTGAAGGACCGTTAAGCCATGGAGAAGGGCTTGGTAGACATACCCATAATGTTGAATGGGCCACCAGAGAAAGATCTCTTCTTGTTGTTAACTGGGGATCTGGCCCAAATCACATCCGATGACTTGCTAAAGCGGAAATGCTTCTCTAATGCTTCTCTGGTAGCGCGTGCAAAAGGATCCAGTTGTCATGAAAAAAGATCCCATACTCGATCATGTGAATCGGATGGAGATCTCGGTGATCTTTTAAGCCGCAAGAAAGGACGAGGATTTCATCTCATCCATAATTTTTGTAATCCAATCTTTCAAAAGATCTAGTCAATCTAAATTCTTCTCCTTGTAACAAAATATTTACATGCGACCACTAGGGACGAGTACTAAAGAATCAAGAGTTGGATTGGGCGATACCATGCATGATATCTGCCTCCATGACATCAAATAACACATGAAACAGAAAAAAATGGGTCGGACTCGAACCCATTAAATCATGCGAATATTAGAGGAACTGGACAATCTATTCTGGTACCTTGTAGAGGCCATATTTTAAATTAATTCAGGAGTTGATGAGAATATGGATTTACTTAAAAATTTAGGTATAATTGGTCCAATCTCCGCCCATGTGCGTCTCAGACATATCCGTTTTAACGTGTATCTAAAACCCAGAAATTTAAGGTACACGATTCTCTGAGCATTAATTTTTACGGTGCTTCCAGTAAATGTTCGATGATTTATTTAAGTGCATGGAATCGTGTCCATAGAATCCATTTGGGCCGACTCCTTTTCTTGTTGAAAGGTTATTGGCCCAACACCGATTCATCCACGGCTATTTGTCTGTCAGATTTCGTCTGTTAGGTTTTCTTGTAGAAGTAATTAACTGAGGTGAAGAGGCCAGATAAATCGGTTGGATTCATTCATGCGTAATCTATACTTCTCCACAAGCGTGCAGCACACATGCACCAAAACAATCAGTTCATGATGGAGGTCAGGTTCAAATCAACCATAGACATTGGGATTAGAAATTTAGATGTGTTCCCATGGCAATTTCTACTTGTAGATCCATTATAAGTTCAGCTAAATATGCTTCAATTTTTCTTTGGACTATTTATGACCGAGTGCGACTCTATGATCTTCCTGTTCAGTTTTTTGATATTTAATTTTCTGACTTCCATGGATTTATCTACTTTCGTTCAATCTAATGCATCCTGTTTAAAAGACCAAGCTTTTGGTGAGAAGCTAATAACGGTTTGTGAAACTTCCTGTAAAAAGATGGCAAGTAAAGAAGATCAGGGCAGCATGAGAAGTAAATCTCACAAGAAACTTCAAACGACCGATTTATTATACTTTCTACTGCTTGCTTTCCATCTTCCGTCGTTCAGCCAATGCAAATTACCCAAGTTGAAGTCACTCGTCTAATTATTTATGTGACGTCTGTGTGTTTTTAGAACTCTTCCGAAAACCAAAAAAAAAAAATTGCTGATATGATAACTTAAGCTCCAAGAAGATTCCAAGGATTTGTAGCATCACTGCCCTGCACCGCTCCTGTTCGTCCTTTGGTCAAAGCCAATGGGTTTAAGCTTTCATAGCTATCTGGAGATTGGTTTATATATTTCTTTATTGCGTAGTTGAGTATTAAACTATTAGTCCATCCATGTATTGGATAATGCTGGATAAGGAGCAATTAAAGTATATCATATGAGTTGGTGCTCGCTGGCTTTCTAGAAGGGTCAAACCTCAACCCGGCTTTGAAACCTAACCACCAAACTTGAAGGAAAACCAACGGTGGAACGATGCACATCGAGTACTCCCCTTTCAAAATTATTTATTGTTTGAACCCTCCAAAAGTTGAAACCTTGAATAATTCGTGACTAAGATGCCAAATGCGAGACTAATATAAATCCATCTCCCTGCATCATCTGTCCACTTGTCAAGTGGACAGAGCTCCTCGTGGCAGGGGGCCACCATCATGCCTCCCTTTAGCCAACCAAAGGTATGAAGCCAGTGGAAAAACTTTGCAACAGATGTCAAGTAAGAGCTATAGTCCATGTCAAAGCCTAGCTTATCGCTTGCCTTTGAGACCATTCCTCAGTCGAACCTTCCCCGAAGGAGAAGGTGGGTGGGATACTGGGTTTCGTGTTCTTATTGCAGCCAGCAATTCGTGGCATCACTGATTTTATCACAGGCTTCGACTTTGACCGGGTCTCGTAGCTCAACGGACAGGGGAAGAAGGCACAAAATCTGCTGTAGATAGCCAAGTCATAAGGTTGTTATAAGAGTACTATTTCTTATGACATTGGATTGTAGCCAAAACAGCAGCAACTCTCGCCAAGACTATTTCAACATTTTAAGAGGTCTAATTCTGCATTCTCTAATTTATAATGATACTAATTTTATTAATAATTATTGTTATCGCTCTTTTGAGGTGACCTATACATGATTTAGGGAATCGAACAAGCAGGTAGGATGCAGAGGATTTTCTAGATTAATTAACAGAATTGGCAATTGGTTAGCTGATAAAGTATTCTCAACCTTGAGGTCAGCTTTTGCGGAGCTCAACTAATTGCAACTGTTTCTGTCCACACGGGTGGCTTTTCTGGTCTGAAACTTTTACAAAGACTTGCCACCATACCAACCACCTAATAAAAGAGCATTGATGCTTCCCTTATCCCGTGTCCTGTTGGTTGATTTTTGGGTAGATGGCCTGATAAACCTAACGACAGAGACCACCAGAGAACATGAAAAGCGTATGGTCTCCTGGGTTCCAATAGTATTCCATTATAACTTCAATTCTATCCTCTACTTTTGGAATTTATCTCTGTTTGTCTCAATAAATCAATCATTCTTTTGCCGCATCTCCTTCACAATGGCCCTATGTAACACAATGGAGAGAGAAATATGAGTATGAAATGGTTAAAGAGAGCAGCGTCCGTTTACATAGATGAAATATCTTCTTTAGTGAGTACCACTTCCTGAATTCCTCTCTCATGATGCATGCTTAAATACAAAGAACTATTGGGGTCTTGGATTTCTATTACATGCTCCTTCCCATGATCCGTACTATCAGTTAGAATAGAACCGATTCCTACGGACCAAGTTCTTACACATGTTTCAAACTTGCAAGCAACGACAAATAATTTTGTGGGTGGGATAATTTCAAACTGAGAGCAACTACCAAATTTGCATAGTATTCGTACGTTACCGACGAAACTATAAACAATATGCTGACATAGACTACATGTGAACAAACCAACCAAGAACGGTGGGTCATGGCAATTGATTCTACCAGCAAAACTCCTAACCATCATTCACCAAAACACGCTTCTCCAACCATGATTCACCGAAACACTCTTGACTTCCTGATATGAAATGCATAACCCTATCATCATGTGTCAGCGCTTAAAGAAAGCTTTCCAGGATGACTTTCCTGTCTTCCATGAATTTTGGATGACAAGAACTCAGGATTACCTCTTATATATCTAGATAGCTCTTATTCAGATCTTTGGAGAATCCACAGTTTGTTCCACATTGTTTTCTCCATTTTTTTCTCAGTGGTGGTTATGGGCCAATAACTCTGGATGCAAAAGACGTAAACGAGTTGTACTGTTCGCAAGTTTATTCAAATATATATATAATTTTTAATAATATTGTTTTATTATAATATATATTAATATTTATATTATTAATATGTTAGGATTTGTATTCAAGCTGCCAGTCGAGCCGGATCAATTTTAAATTTTTTTTTTTTTGTTAAGTCAAACTCGTGCCTGAAATATTAAGAAAATCAATCTAAATTAAATTTTAAACTTAAATATTTTGAATTGAGTTAAACTTAAAATTTTATTTAATCGATTCGCTTTGGCTTAATTGCACGTCCAAAGCTCACATCACTCAGCAAGACAAATGTTACGAGAGATAGAGACCTACTTCGGGAGTAGCGAGAAAGCACCCTTTGTATGTCTGTTGGTATTCCTCCTTTTAAAATTATGTATGAGAAGGACCACATTGTGAGGAACGAGATACTCTCCATCTTTCGTAAGAAATAAATCTACTCTACATAAAAATAGAAAGAGGCCCTTACGTGCTTATTTCCAACGAGAGAATGCGCGAAAGTGTCACGCCACTTTTTTCACGATGAGGGATATGAGGGATCAATTCTCAAGAAATTATACCCTACACCACTATATCATAGGAGTTCAGTGACAGCCAAGAATACATCACTATGCTATCGTTTGGCAATTTTGTTGAACCGAACATATGCGACATACTCGAGTGCCTATAACAATCCAATCCTTTGAGTCAACTACAATATTTATGTGCACCTCTATATCATGACATAGATCTTTTTTTAAGAATGCTCCACTATTCAGCATCTCTATGCCAACTCTATAGCTTTACCCCCCAAGCCAAGTATTATTCACCCAATATGTCTTGATACCTAGAATACCTTTGTGCCATGACACAACAACTATGCCATCGATTCACAAGCCATATGCTGTCCTTTGGAAATATACATATTAAATTCACATGATATGATCATACAACACCATTGTTCTGCATAGGCGCAGGCAAATCCATCTTTAATATCGCTCAGCCAAATTGCCAAGCTAACAATACCTGTTGCCCCTCGAAGCTATGGTTGATCATGCACATCCAAATCATTTCAGTTTTTGCTATGCAAGCGTCCCTACAAACTCTTGTTCCACAATCCTAATATTACATCTTCAATATGTTTCCTATCTATTGCCACACCACTTGATAATATTCATAATCTGTTGGCACATTGGTGTGCAATATCAAGATCCTAAAGGCCTATGGATGTACCATCTAGCATTCTATGTCAATGACCTGCTCACACATTGTGCACTGTCACAATATTAGTATTTAAGTATGTCCATTAAGTAAATATATTTAGCCGGCTAACCCTTGTATTCAATTCCTTTCTTTGGCATGACTCTCTTAGCCATCCTTGATTTTTGGCCAAGCTCTAAAGTACATAATCCCATTGATATTCCATAAGCAACACTTGTACTCTATGTCCAACTGACTATTGTGGATCCCTATGAAACATCACCCCACAATGCTTAGAAGACTTGCTTATCAGGATAGGTCAATTTCTTACTCCACTAGTCTCTTATTGCCTCTTCACTTCAGTATAAAGATCAAGAACGCATGAGATAGCCCGAACAATTTTTTGAGAACCAATCTTTCAAAAATCCTCTCTCACACAATTTGGCTCGCTTAGTCGATCATTATTGTCCTGAATACCTCCACACGAGGCCATTCATGCATGATATTGCCTTGCCTTGTGATCATGCCATGGTGGAGCCATGCCCTATGTGCTTAGAGGAGCTGGGAACGTGATCAAAGCTCCATGCTCCTCTTCAATCAAGAGGAATCCTCGAGCTTCCGAAGCCCTCTGATATTATGCCATGGCTATGCTATACCTTGACTAACTACTACTCTCCTCAATACCTCAACTAGTCATCTATTAAATTCACCTCAAGGTTCTAAAGTATCGTGAAGTATTACGAATTTTGACCTTCTCCAGATACTTTGCCACACCATGCCATACCCATGCGGGCATCCGATGCAACTAAATCCATGACAACATAGTGGTGTATCATATCAATGACCTCATTTTATTCCCGTAGGCTATAAATCACTAGTGTATGATGAATGGAGCCCATGGAAATGAGATGAGATAATTGATGCGGTGCATCATTGTTTGATGTAGGGTATAATTTCTCCATCTGAGAAGGATCTCAACTTTCTCATAGATGGTTCCATGATTCCATCCATCTCGACTTGTGATGGGTCAGAGGCCATGGTATTGTCATCGGGGACGAGTTTTAGTTGGATAAGCATTAGCTGCCAAATCCCAAGAACGAAGAGCCAAATCAAAGCAATGTTGAATTGTTTGATTAAGCAAGAGGTACTTGCACTAATGAATTAATGATTAAAAAATTTAAAATAATTACACAGAGCCTGCGGGAGCATCTGCACACGTGTCAAGGTAGTGACCTCACGTGCGGTCAACCAAATTTTGTCTAATGGAAATAAGTGCCCCACATCCAACAAAAAAAAAAAAAAAGGGGTAGGGGAGGGGAGGAAGGGTGAAAACATAAAAGGAATTCCCCTTTGTTTGAGCAGTACCCGGAATCTCTTTCTCGCCCAAAGCGAGGCATGGTCTCCTCCATGAAAGAGACACAATGTCCTCCGCGCCTTCTGCGAAGTCTCCTTTGACCACCCTTTGCTTTGTTCTTATTCCGTTAAATCCCCCACCACAGTTGATACCATGCTGAGATGCTTGCAAGCATAGAAACAATTATATATATTACTAAAATATTTATTCAAAACTTTTGGTTACTTGTTTCTTACAATCTTGCCTCGCTCAAACAATCCAAAGCCATTGAAAACCGCATAATTGTTAGAACCAAATGTGAAACGAAAGAAACAAATACAAACGTAGAATTAGCAGAGTACTTAAATCATAAAAGAATCTATCTAAATTATTGTCCTATTCACATAAAAATTTTAGATTCCACGTGCCATAAAGAGGCGATATAAGTCATCAGAATTGGTGCGGTGCATCATCCGAAGGAACTTTCTGTGTAGGTGTCTAGGGTCCCATGGCATTTAACTTCTTCTTTTATTCCTATTGCCCATAAAACCTTAGATTGCCTTCATTCCGCAATCTGGACCATTCTTCCGGTTGGAATGGACGGATGACTTGTCCAAGGCGGCGGAGACCGAGTGCTCGTTTCAACGCGTCGTCGCCGAGTTTTTACCCACCCACCGACGCGGCTTGTCAGAGTCGAGTGTCGTATTTGGGTTCCCTAACGCCGTCAGTTTCCCGCACCAAACGAGGAACCCACCACCAGTCACGAAGCACGCACGCGGTTCCGCCCGAAGCTTCGTCAAGCCCCTTATAATCCCCACTACCCCCTCCCATTTCCTCCCAAATTCTCCTCTTCTCCTCCGCCCTTTCTAGGGTTTCCATTTCGCCTCCTCCCGATGGTTTGATTTGCGTATAGGGGAGGAAAAGGAGTCATTTTTCTGCGTTTGAATTTACGGGGGTTTCTATTTGGAGATCGGATTCTTGTTGTGACTGAACGGATTTGGTTGTTTTCGTTGTCGAAATCAGAGAAAAGATCCGATTTTTGCGGCCTCAAATCAATTGGAGATCCAGCGAGTATTTGGAAGGAAAGGTCGAATCTATCTGTTTCTGGGTCTTGTTTCCTCGATAAGTGTCTTCCTCTGCTGCGGCCATGGATACGGCCTCGTCCTACTGGTGCTACCGCTGCAGCCGCTTCGTCAGGGTCTGGCCTCACGATGCCGTCGTCTGCCCCCACTGCGACGGCGGATTCCTCGAGGAGGTGGGGAGCCCTCCGCGTTTCGCCGCCGAAGCTCGCAGGCGACGCTTCCCTGCCGCGGCGAGGTACATGGCGAACGACGATGCCGCGTCTGCCGGCGCCGCGCGCCCCCACCACCAGCACGCCGAACTTCGTTTCGCCGCCACCGCCGCACCTCCGTGGGCGACCGCTCCCCCTTCAACCCGGTCATCGTCCTCCGCGGCCCGGTCGCCGGTGGTGGCGGGGATCCCGACCGCGCCCCTGCTGCCAGCTTCGAGTTCTACTACGATGATGGGGCGGGATCCGGCCTCCGGCCCTTGCCCGAAAGCGTGTCGGATTTCTTGATGGGCTCGGGCTTCGAGCGGCTCCTGGAGCAGCTCTCCCAAATCGACATCCACGGTATTGATGGCGGCCGGGCGTGCGAGCACCCGCCGCATCGAAGGCTGCCATCGAGTCGATGCCCACCATCGAGATCGCCGCCGGCCATGTTAAGATGGACACCCACTGCGCCGTCTGCAAGGAACCGTTCGAGGTCGGTACCGAGGCTCGGGAGATGCCCTGCAAACATATATACCATCAAGATTGCATCTTGCCATGGCTTTCGCTCCGGAACTCCTGCCCTGTGTGCCGCCTCGAGATGCCCGCAGATGTGCGTGAAATGGGTGCGGCGGAGACCGACGGTGATGAACAGGCTCCCATGGGTGGGAACGCGGACGATTTGGTCGGCCTCACGATATGGAGGCTGCCGGGGGTGGTTTGCCATTGGGAGGTTCTCAGGGGGGAGAAGAGCGGGGAACGGAGCTTCCAGTAGTTTACACAGAGATGGATGGTGGATTCACCATCGGTGGTGCACCGAGAAGGATCTCATGGGCCTCTAGAGGGAGTCCGTCGAGGGAGAGCAGAGGAATTGGTAGGGTATTTCGCAATTTCATCTCATTTTTGGGCGCTTCCGCTCATCTTCTTCCGCTTCTTCAAGATCAAGTTCAGATTCTGGTTCCACTGTTTCACCAAGGAACCGCAGAAGTTTGGTCTTCAGTAGGAGTTCACGAAGGCGCAGCTCTAGCTGGGCAATGGAAGATGGGAGTATTAGGGCAATTACAAGATGGTGACAGAGGAGACAGAGGAAAAAGTGGAAGAAAATTGCCTCTTTTGTCTTGTTTCAAGTTACAATTGTTGTAGCTATCCTTTTTTTTTTTCATGTAAGAGGAGGAAAATAGGATCATGACAAATGGAGATCATTGTTTTTCCTCCATAATTCCATTGTATGTAGAAGATTTCGGGAAAAAAAATTGCAGTTTCTTGCTATTTGTGATCTCTTTTTTGGACTTGGAATTAAGCAGCTCTAGTTTTTGAGCTGGACTTTGTAATATTAGGAAGGTACATGCTCTGTGAATAATATAGAATTCATCTTTTATACTTAAGCTGTGCATTTATTTTTGATGCTTTGGTTGGCATTATAATCCTCTTTTTTTTTTTTCTTGTCTTTTGAATGATCTCCATTTTTGCACCAAAAAATGACATCCATTTTCCTTTTATTGTGCACTGCGATAAAGTTAAACCTATCTTGCTCTAGGTGGATAGAGAACTTTCTGGCTATATACTCCCAGGCTTCCCATTTCAAGTTCTCTTCATCTGTGTTACTGGTTTTAGGTTAATGATGACTTACACACAGTCATGTACAGCTACGAGATAGGTATGTGTTTCGAGCGTTCTTGAAGATCTATGTGCTTGGTAGTCAGAATGCATACTCTTTGTAGACAACAAATGTGGTGATTTGTTAAAACTTGCTTTATTGAGGTCTGCTAAAGAGTTTGCAATTTTTGAATCTTACTTATGAGAGAAGTTGATTATGTGATAGTTTTTCATGATGATTTTCAAATACACAATAATAATTTGACATGGAGGTTGCATCAATTGCAATGTCTAATCGATGCAAGCCATTAATAGTAGAGACATTGTATACAATTCTTTGATATGATCATCCAAGATAGTTGGTATACAGATTGATGCTCTGTCGACTACCTTAGTGTCTAGGAACTCCTATTTGGAGAGAACTGTAGGATGCTTGCATTCGTTTATTGCTGTTTACCTCATACAAATCATTAATTTGATAAATAATGTAAGAAATGTTGTTGTTCCATCTGAGTTGATCTTTGTTATTTCTATCATGCTATTTACTGGGATGTCCTATCCAAAAGCGTGACTTGTTTTCCAGATCCTTTCTGAATCCATAGTCATTTATTCTAAATTAGCTCAGTATCTTTTTTGTCTTTTGAAAGAGAGTGATTTCGTTTGCGAGTGTGTCTTCTGGCATAGTCCTTTCTGCTGTACAAAATATTAATCACATTGATCTTATGCTAACATAGTAATCATCTGAGAAGTCCAACTTTCCTTGGTGATTTTATGCTAATAGAACTCTCCATCACATATTGTGTATCAGGTTCTCTAGGTTCTTTCTTAACATGTTGACAATAGCTTTCTTCTTGTTTGAGTTATGACATTGACTTGGCTTTGAAGATTTTATCTGTTATGGATAATCGTCGTATGCTATATTATTGCCTCATGTTTCTATAGCAACCAGCAAATTCTCATCTTGCACCTGAAGGATCGCAATGTT
This sequence comes from Elaeis oleifera, assembly GCA_000441515.1. NCBI lineage: Eukaryota > Viridiplantae > Streptophyta > Magnoliopsida > Arecales > Arecaceae > Elaeis > Elaeis oleifera. The sequence continues at coordinate 1,150,785 of KE504675.1, read as the reverse complement.
ATATATTATTTTATTGCTGGGTCCTGGTTGATGATTTCTTTGCACGCATATCATCTGGATAGAACTTTAAGTATCTTCAGGCTGCTGCATGGTGTTCTTTTGTTAGAGTGGTTGACCTGCGCCAATGTGAGGCATTCTCTGTGAAGGCCTTGTTTCGCTCCTTTTTGTGGGATCTTTTATAATTTGTTCCTGTAGCTCTTCTTTTATACTTAGGCTGGCATTGGGTGATAGATGGTGGTTGGCCTTCCTAAAAGCTGCGTTCATTGTTTTTGTCTTCATTTAATTATTAAGAGATGTGGTTGATTCTATTTTATTAAAACTTGTCTGCTATCCGCCTCCAGCTCATTTGGTTGGCATGTGATGTTGAAGCATATTGATCTTTCTTGTCAATAGTACTAGATATTTCTATTGTATGTTGTCATGATGCATCTGACCGAAGCATAAGAAGTTATTTAAGACTTGAATCCTCACTTCAATTTTGGAAATTACTTGCACAGATCTATTGCCTGCATGGTTATTTCTCCCTTCATGGCCTACCACCTTTTTTTTTGAGTTTTATTGTTAAGTTTATTTCCCAAAACACTTCTATTGAGTAGTTTGAATCTTATACCATCTATACGATTTTATGGTCAATTAGCATGAAACTGAAATCTTATGGTAGCCTGAGAGTTTCAATGCTGGTGCTTTGCATATGCTGCATCAAAAAACTTCATCCTGCTAAGATAGAGCAGCATAATCACTGGTTTTTCACCTTTTATAGTACTTTTCCTGCCTTTGAAATATCCAGATATAGCATGCATCCGAACATGAGATTCCCAGTTTTAGATTTGGTTAACGAGGATCCGAGTTGATTTTCTCATTTCAATGTTCTAAAAGTTGGGTTAAGCAAAATTGACACTAGAAATATTGAATGAAACGAAAATCAATTTAGTACAGTTGCACAGTGAGATGGAGGGGCAAAATTACTACAGAAACAAATTAGAAGCAGGGCAACTTGGGACATTATATATGTTCTCGCAAGGTGGAAATTTCATCCTAGGAGAAGGTGGTAAAAGAATTGGTGCTTTATGATTTCAAAGTAACTGTTCTTGGGGCATGAACTTTTGTCCGTTGTTATGTGCCTAGGCCTTGCAATAGTGGATCTCCTCTTAGAAAAGCTAGTGAAGGTCAAAGCGTATAGTGAACAGAACACAACAACCATTGGATTTGAAGCTGGGGGACTGAAACTGTATTAAAGCATAAGATGTCATTGTTTGATCCCCTCTCACAAATGCCTGCATTAATTGGTTTGCTCACTAAGATGCTCTTTCCTAGCATGTTTTAGTTGTATTGGCACCATCTATGGTGGCTTGTATGGAACCAGTCAAAAATTCATAGCATCTCTTTCTCAACCTCATCTTTTAGTTATGTTGCTGTGGTGTCTTTATTCTTTCCAAATAGTTTAGACCTTCGAACATATTCTAGTTTTCAGTATCTAATCGTTCTGTACAGAACTTACATTAATCCTGATGGAAGATAATCCATGGCCTTTGGGGTGGAAGGCGAGCTGTGGTTGTGATTCGTATCCAACTAGGGATAAAGGGAAGTCTATTTTTCATGAGGATTGATCCCGTCTCCTTCAAGGTGAGGGAATCACACTCTCTTGCTGACCCAAAGGCCATCCATTCACTTTCCCAAATGTCGTTTGGTGGCTTCTCTTTTTTTCGGTCTTCAAGGCTGCAAATTTCCTTATCTTTTCTTCTTTTTTGGGCCTGTCTAGATGTCTGGCCCCAAAATCTCAGAAATTTATAGATTGGGCCAACACAACCCAACTAAATCAAGTTGGATTAAGGCCATCCATTCTCATAATTTTTTAAAAATATTTATAAAATAAATCTAATTTATTCTGATTTAGATGATTGTGTTGATCAAATCCATAAATTTTATAGAATTTTGAACTCAAGACATCCAGAGATTCTAAAAAGTCTCTTGACCTGAAGGCAAGTTTCATGCAAACATCTTGGTAAAAAGGACCTCATGAGTCATGTCGAACGTCCACATCAGGTGTCTGTGGCTCACTTCATCCACACCTTGGGACCAACAGAGACCTTCCAACCTCCAAGCATGGAAGCGCTTACGTGTTCTTATCCTCTCCTTGTGGCCCAAATTTAACCAACCTTCTTCCGCCACATCAACGGAAGATATCTTTACCACCCATACGACTCCAATCTCGCACGAGCTTCTTCATTCCCACCATCGAAATGGCTTCTGCGGCCCCTCTCTCACCCCTGTCCATCGCCTCCCCTCGACAACCGGCTGCCGCTGGTACGGCGTCCCAGCGACCAGCGTTCGTGCGACTCCCTTCACCGGGGCGGAGATCGTCTTCCAGGGTGGAGGCGGTTTCGGCAGTGGGGAGGTGTCGGCGGACGGCAACACGTATTTGATCGCCGGTGCGGTCGCGGTGGCGCTCCTCGGCACCGCCTTCCCCATCCTCTTCTCTCGCAGGGACATGTAAATTTACTCTCCTACCCTCCCCTCTCCGGCATGCTTTTCTCTGCTTGAAGGTTATTATGGTCGTTGCAACAAGGTGGTTGGCCAAACCGACCAACCTATAACATGAGTCGAGCTAGGCTTCTAATGAACCTGTCAGGTTCCGGTTTCACCCGGTCCGGCTTGAGGTCTCAGTTGGATTGGGACTTAAACATGGACCCAAGTCAGTTAGCGTCATCTAAGTTCTTGCAACTCAGACCAAGTGGATCTTGATTTCATTTCGAGATTCCTCTTTTTATAAGGAAATTCCGTGACTGTTAACACATTCTGTTTTCTTGGTTTCCATATATTAATTAACCAAACACAATTCATAAGTAACCTAATGTAGATGTCCAGTTACAAAATTGGGCCAATTTTGGTGATTGACACACAATTGTTGTGGCTCGGATGATTCAGATGCCCAGAGTGTGATGGAGCAGGATTTATCCGGCAGTCAGGTGTGACATTGAGGGCGAATGCAGCCAGAAAAGACCAACCTCAAATTGTCTGTGCTCGTTGCAACGGGCTTGGAAAATTAGGACAAATAGACAAGTAAGAGAAGTGTATTTTGAGCAACACAAGACAAATGTGCCTATATCGATTATTTGGAGGGTCTTGGTCGTATTCCAACAAGGAGTTTATATTCGTCCATTTGGGTGTGCCTACTGTTATGTATTCTGTTGTCAAAAAATATACCACTTTTCTTGTAAACCATAACTTTTCTCTGTTATTCGATCAATGAAAATGTTAACCATAATGGGGCAGCATTATAATGTCATTCACCATATCTAGCTTCTTCCCCACCCAAATAATACATAATAGAAGTGCCTCCGAATTCTTATAATGGCCACAATGCAAAACCATAATTAAATTACTGTATGCATTGACGAGGTCTGATCTAAAAATTGCAGCTGACCTCCTCTGATCTGTAGTCAAAAGTGAGGGTGTGGATAGGCCCTTGATACCATGATAACAAATTCCAACTTCCAAACTCGAGTTGATAGGTGGACGCCCCATGAGTACTTTAAAACACCGTAAAGGCTCCTGTCACTGCTAATGCGGGACTATTCCTCAGCACAAATCATGCAACCAGGGAACGGTGTCAAAGATGTCATGAGAATTTTTGTTGCACTCCAGAAATCACGTTGTATGAGATAGCTGCTCGCCTGTTCTGTTTTATCTTTTTTTCTTGTTTATAATTATGATTTTGACAGAGCATAGTCTGTTCTAGTTAACGATTATCATCATCATTGATTGATATATTACTTAGCAATGCTCACATGAGTGCATGTGACCTCAGTTGGCCCATCAGGTTTGTTAAGGATGGTATTTGGCTTCAAGAATTAGGGCTCATAACATATCTCGTTTACTTGTTCACATACCATACTGAATAAAATCAAGAAATCAAGGGAATTAACTCTCCCTAAAAACTTTGTCATGTATGGTTAAGTTACCTATCCTTGTCGTATTGGATGAAGGTTGGAGTCAAAATTTATTGGCCTAGCGCATAAACATTTGCTAGGTCCAGGAGCTGAAAGATGTTCCTCTGGCAGCAATTAATGAAGTTGAATCTAGCTGGGTTGGGGTTCAGATCGAGTTACTAGTGGATTCTTTTGATAATTATTTGGGTTTAATGAGATGAAATAGGGGTTAAAATTATTAATTAAAAAAAAAAAAAGATCCCTTCCATCAAACAACATTTGTTTCTTATATTTTAAGGTATGCTAATAAAGTTCGATCCTGCATTGCCTCTAGTAAGTCACTGAATGGTTTTATTGATGAAAATCTCATTATACCGTTTGCTTTGTGGTGTCACCACAGACACTGTAATTGAAAGATGAGAGGCTTCATCAAACTTTTAGTGTGTGTCTTCATTTCTAAGATGCAGCACAAAATTTTGGTCGTTATGGTCGGAGCATCAAGTCCTACAGGAGCTAATTAATGTACCGATCTTCCAATGCACGTCTTCTGATGAAAATATAGTGCTAAAGAGGGTCCGGTTCTCTCTCATGCTGATTCAATAGCTACAGATCAACAGAACAACCACCAGCGGAGAAGGGAGCAAATCAAAATGGACGCATAAGCAATAATTAGTTGTTGAGCAGGCCGAGGTCCATAAAATGCAGGAGATGATCTTGCATAAATACTCGCTCAGTCACAAGTTTTCATGTATCAGGTGTCTCTTTGCTAAACTTCCCCATCGCGTATTATTGTTTCCTTCGTAGTTGGACATGGATGTAGTACGACAGCTGTTGCATGTCATGCAGGGTGAGGAAACCATCAGCTTAGACTTTCTAGACTGCAAAACATGTGAGAATGAAAATATTCAGGGTCTTTCTATGTTGGGTAGGTCCGATAATTGTGGAACATAGATCATCCGTCCAAAATCATCTTAGAAGATCGGCACCATCTGTTGTAGCAGGAAGACAAAAGAAGACAAACAAATACAATTATATACGTGGTTCGGTCCAAGTGTCTACATCCACAGGACATGCAATGCTCCACTCATGAAAGAGAACAAAATACAGAGGAGAGTAAGTGTTCTGAGTTCGGTCAGGTGGAGTGGCCGTAATAGGTAGGGACAGACTGGGAGCGCCGAGGGCATCTCAGGGAGATCGGGAGTAGATCTCAGAGAGCGACAGAGGTCTCAGGGAGCGACAGGGGCATCAGACAGCCAGAAGTATCCTGAAATGATGGGGTTGCCAAGGGATAGGCTGGGGCATGATGTAGCAGCTGAGATCATCACATAATATCTAGGGGTGCCGAAGATCCTGGACCGGTAGATTTGTGAGAGTGCCTTCTTGGGGTACTTTGAGAGCATTGTATGGGTGAGTGCTTCTGGGTTGTGAGAAAGGTTTAAGAGTTGAGAATATCTTTTTGTATTTTGTTCTCTCTCATGAGTGAAGTATTGTATGTCCCGTGGATGTAGGCACTTGGGCCGAACCACGTATATGATTGTGTTTGTTTGTTTTCTTAACTTTCTGCTACAACAGGTGGTACTTGATCTTCTAGGGCAATCTTGGGCGAGTGATCTGTGTTCCGTAATTATCGGATCTATTCCAACAATTGGTATCAGAGCCAGATGGTACTAGGGGTTGCAGTAGAGGTGATCAAGATTGAAGAAGGCGCAATCAAGATGGATGCTTTCATGTGCGAGAAGGTGGAGCTGTCTATCATGGAAGATGCCAGTGGAAGTCCAATGCGAGGTGAAACTTCAAGTGGAGGTGGATCGGGCCCGAGACTTAGGTTGGAATCGAGCGGTCTAGCTCGACTCTCATGTTGGCCCATCCATCAGTAGCAGGCAGTTGCCTCAGGGCATGGGGCGGTATCATACAGAAAGCTCTCAAAATTAAGATAGAGCCTTATATCGAGTCGAGATGGAGATTGTTGGAATCTGACGCCTCCAGATTCAGCCTATAAGAAGCTCAAAATGAGGTCTAGGACGATGAACGGAGTCCAACGAGACCAAGAATAGTCCAAACGGAGTCTGGATGAAGAAGTTCACTTGAAGATCGTCTACACGGAGATCGGAGCTGCGGTGGGCCGACGGAGGCCGGTGGCAGTGCGGGCCAGGCTCGACAATCAGGCCAGCAGTGCGCTGGGCTGTGCCCAGGCCCAACGCTGGCGATAGCATGGGCGCATGTGATGGCCGGCCCAGGCCCAGCACAGGAGCGACGGTGCGCGGGCCCAATGCACGGCTGTCATCGCGGTCCATGGTGGACCACCGTCCATGGGGACCCGTGTGGATCGGGAGGATGTTTTCCCTAGGTTTCTCCCGATCCACGGTGGACCGGAGTGGTTTCATGGGCGTTTCCCAGGTGTTTTGCGCTATCGGACGGTGTGCTGTTGATTCTTGGTGCGATACAATGGCCAAGATGCTTCCAGGAGAGATCGGACGGCTACGAACAATTGGGAAGCGTGATCTCACGTGATCTGGAAGGAGTCTTGCATGATCATGCGGCCATGAGCGTAGGCAGCATAGATCGAATATCGGTGAAGGTATTAGGGCTTTCTTGAGAAGGGATTTAAGCCTTTGGGTTACTTGATTGTGAGAAAGAGAAGACCTGTAGAGAGCTGCAGAGCGGTGATAGAGTCTCTCGATCTCAGCAGGACACCGAGAGGGGTATCAGCAGGGGTCTCGATGAGGGGCTCGGGAACACCTCAGCAGGACGGCACAGAGGCCGAGGTAGGGAGCATTGGAGTGCTGCAGTAGCGCATCTCTAGTGACGCAGAGCTGAGAGAGGCTCGGTGGTGCAGCAGTTGAGGGAGGTATCTTAAAAATATAGTTGAAAGTGTCTTTAGTTTAGCCAGATAGAGTGGTCGTGATAGATAGGGACAGGCTGGGAGCGCCAGGGGCATCTCAGGGAGATCGAGAGCATATCTTAGGGAGAGCCAGGGGTCTCAGGGAGCAATAGGGGCATCAGATGGTCGGAAGCATCCTGAAACGGCGGGATTGCCTAGGGACAGGCTAGGGCATGATGTAGCGATTGAGATCATCACATAGTGTCCAGGAGTGTCGAGGACCCTGGATCGGTAGATCTGTGAGGGAGCCTTCTTGGGATATTTTGAGAGCATTGTATGGTTGAGTGCTTCTGGGTTGTGAGAGAGGTTTGAGAATTGAGAGTATCTCCTTTATATTTTATTCTCTCTCATGAGTGGAGCATTGCATGTCTTGCGGATGTAGGCACTTGGGCCGAACCATGTATATGATTGTGTTTGTTCATCTTCTTCTGTCTTTCTGCTGCAACAGGTGGTGCCTGATCTCCTAGGGCAATCTTGGGCGGATGATCCGTGTTCTGCAATTGTCGGATCTACCCCAACATTCTATATCTTTTAGCTCTTAGGTTTTGCTACAATGCTTCAAAAAATATGTTAGTCTTTTATTTTTATATATTTTTGATCGTTGAATTAAATATAGATTATTCAGATTTCAACTAGATGAGAGATCCATATACATGATTGATGCAGTAAATATTTCAAACATTAAAATTATTTCATACTTTTTTTTCAAAACGCCTTCTCTATGTTGCCGGCCCACCAAAGGAGGAGTGGGAGAGGATGGCTGTGGGGGCTGTGGCGTAGAGATGCCATAGGGGGGTGGCGTGGAGAAGCCGTAGGTGCCATCAAAGGTAGAGGAGGCACGGGAGGAGATGGGGAGGAGGGGGTGGGCGCAGGAGGCCGCAGGCTATGGAGGGGGGGGTGTGGTGCGGAGAACCCTCGAGCTGTGGGGAGGGAGGGGAGGAGGGATGGGGCAGGGTAGTGGCATGGAGAAGCTGCAAGCCTTCCGAGGAGCTGGATGGGGTGGTGGCGGAGGTGGAGGATTTGGCGGGCGGAGGTGCATCGATGGCACCGTGGGTGGAGGGCGAAGCTCCAGTGGGCAGAGGATCAGTCGTAGGGTGGTGGAGGCACTGTGGGTGAGGGTGGGGGCACGGTGGTGGAGCCGCACGGGTGGGGAGCACTGGCAGGTGGTAGAGAAGAAGAAGAAGAGGGGGGTGCTACGCCGATGAGAGGGAGAAGGGAGGGAAGACTAGTTGGGGGGGTGACCGCTGGGAGAGGGGAGGGTGTGGCACGAGCATGGGAGGGGGGTTTGTGGGGGGAGGCATGAGCACGAGAGGGGGTTGGGGGGTGGGCACGGCATGAGCACTGGTGACGAGAGAGAAGACCGCCGGGGGGTGGCATGAGCACCGGAGAGGAGGGGGTTGGCGTGGTGTGAGGGTGGGACGGATGGAAGGGAGAAAGAGATAAAATACCTAAAATATCTTTTATAATAAAATATTATAAAAGAGTACTGTAGCAAAATATTTAACTCTTTATTACTTTGCCAAGTTGTAAAATGAGGATGCGAGACCTACCTCTTTTGTTTATAGAGTAATATTATGATAAAGTTATGACAATATCATCGTACATTTGGTGATCAGTGCATGATGTTTTGTCGAGCATCCTGACAAGATTGTCAATAATTTTTTTTCTTGACATTTAATATGGTGTTAAAATAGACTGGTTAGATAGGATTTTCTCGTTCTGATTTCGTAAGCCCATGTAGCTCAGTATTAGTTTGACGACGTGCAAACTAGGCACACAGTGTCCCAAGTTAGATTGCCGTCGCATCCTGACTCGCGGGTGAAATCAATTTATCCAATTTATCGTGATAACATGATACTACATGCAATCTTAGATGTGTACTTCCGTGTAATCGTATTCTTATGCAGATACGTAATTCTGCATAGGGAAATTGTATGCACTTGTCTAGGAATGTCACCTTGTGACATAGTTGTGGGACCCAAAGGACATGAAGAGTTTCATTTGCTATCGTCTCCTGATCAAGATTAGATGGCTGACGGTTTTGATTTCCATCGATCATGATGGACACCTATGGGACTGACGTTAGCTCCAGTCCCGATACGAACAATGCCATAGTGTACACCACCGCCGCCATCGGAGGGCCGCCCTCAAAGTCGCTAAGGACGCGCGGTTTGGGCGGAGGATGATGCCCAAGCTATGGAGGAAGAGGATGGGCTGCTCTAGTTCCTTATGGCAATCAAGGAACTACGGGTAAAGGTAAGCTCAAAGACTTCGATATGGGTTAGGCCCGAATTTCCTATTTCTTTTTCCTTTAGATTTCTTAGGGTTGTTAGTTATATTATTACGGCTTCTAGATTTTTAAACGATTTGAATTTGATTGCGTTGTTTGTAACTGGATGACTGTTGGTTTCCAAATTGGTAGTCGCAATGTTTTCCCATTAGTAAGTTTTTGCTACCATTCTTTCTTGGATTTAATTCTCACCATGGTTAATGGATTCTGTTGAGGTGCAATTCTCATCTTTCCACCGACTAAATGTGCGGCTGATTAAAGAACTATGCCGACTTTGTTCCTAGCCGATGATCTAATTTGGAATTTAATTGACGATGACTGATTAAGACTAAGTCAGATTCGATCGATTAAGACTAAGCCCGACATGCTACCAACATCCAGTTAAACACTTAGATTTTTTTTGACTATCTCGACCTCGAGAAAATAGAGGTCGAGCGATAGTTACCCAATGTGGGCATTGATCATCCATATTTGAGGGATCATCGGTGTAACAACTTCCCATTGATGGCCTATTACTCGATTTTAATGAAAGTTAAGGAAGTAACAGTCCACTAAGGGCAATAATGCCTACGTCTTGGATTTTAAGGGACAGAAATTACACGGTAATGACACTCTCTATCCTGTATAAAGTGGTAAACTGAGGGACTGGGAAAGATTTTTTTGAACTAAATTCTTAGCTCTCGCACTTTGATTCTCTCTACTGTTCTCTTTCTCCGACTGACTTAAGCATCAGAGGGTCTTCCGTCCAACAACTTTTGACAGTCAAACTTGATTTTGCAAGTTTCTTGCTATCCAACAACCAGATGCAACACCTCAGTCTGTGACCGCCATCTCATCGGAGATTCGTGATAACAGTTTGGCACGTCAGCTAGGTGGAAGTGATTTGTGATACTTCTGTACGAGAATCATGATTAAGACGAGAGCACAAAATGCTTCAACCAGTTCTGTCGACGTTCATCCTCGTGTGAAGCATTTCTGACGACCAATGCAGAACCCAATGCCTTGCGTCCGATGATTATGGTAGATCAGCAATAATTCACTACCTTGGTACAGCAGGTGAAAACCCTCACAGAAGCTATTCATAGTCTACAACAGACTGTAAAGCAGCGATAATAGCAACAACGATTGGAGGATCCGGTGCCGCAGGCCGTGCGGTCTAGGCATAGTTGACAGCCCCTTTCTCCAACCCATCAACAGATTCGACATACTCATCGTATTGATCTTCAATCCGTTCGGCACTCATATTATGCTGATTCTCAGCATGTTCGACTTGCCAATTCGAAAGATCATCGATCTCTTCCTTTTGATGAATCTCACAAAAGAAAAAGTGACCATGGTCATCTTCAAGTTCTTTTGGAGAAAGTTCTACCCCAGGATATTTCTGACATCTTGATGAATCCCAACGATGGTTGGACGACTGTGACCATAAACTGCGAGATCTTGACCGACGACTCGATCAACTTCAACTTAATAATCGAGATTCTACCGACATCCTTGGCATCAATACTCATCTCTCATTCTCCCAATGAATTCTGGATGAATGATTCCTATTCGATTCAAGATATCGCAGATAGAGCCATATGATGGCTCCACCGACTTGTTTGATCCCCTTGAGAGCTACAAGGCCCTCATGCTACTCCAAGGGGTATTTAATATCTTTTTTTGCATTGTCTTCCCAGTTACTCTTAAAAAAACTATTCGAGTCTGATATTCTAGACTTTAATCGAAAAGTATCCTATCTTTCGAGCAGTTTGAGCAACTTTTCATGATCCACTTCAGCATCAACAGAAGGATGCCACGAATATTTAACAATCTTTTTTTCATCAAACAGCAAGATAGAGAATCATTGAAAGATTATGTGGCACATTTTAATGCCACCATGTTGGAGGTCTGTGACCTCAATGAGTCTATGGCCATTTCGGCTATGAAGAGGGGGTTGCGTAGTTTCAGATTTACTTATTTCTAAATAAGACACTTCCTCAAACATATGCTGAACTCCTCGAGCACATGCAGAAGTACATTCATGTTGAAGAAGGTGCAACTAATCAGTGCCAATCTAAAGACAAAGATCAGAAAAGATGAAAGATGGAACATCGGCAGGGCCTAACAAAGCCCGAGTTGATAAAGAGGCTCCACCTCGCTGGTCAAGTCTGAAGTCGAGGAACTTCGGCTATAGATACGACTCTTACACCCCCCCCCCTTATTGCTCCACATGCGTAGATTCTCATGGAGGTAGAAGGGAAAAGCTACCTCCGATGGCCCCAACCAATGAAGATGTCGTCGACATCTCATAATAAAAAATGATACTGTCGGTTCTATCGAGATCACGACATCGAACAGTATACCCAGCTGAAGGATGAAATAGAAGCTTTGATTCGGTGGGGTTATCTCGAAAAGTACCTACAGGACCGTCTTGCATAACTACTTACTGATCCTTAACATCAATCATGTCCTGAGGAAGAAACTCATGCTCAGCCGATAGAGGGCATGATCAACATGATTTTTGAAGGCTCAAAAAGTTCATCAAAATGTCAGCGGAGAGATGATGCCATCATTTTCTCTGAGAAAGACTTGCAAGGAGTTCAAACTCCTCATAATGATGCTGTTGTCGTTTTTATGAGAATAGCCAACTATGATGTAAATAATGTTTAGTTGATAATGAAAGCTTTGCTGATATATTTTTTATGATGCTTTCTTCCAAATGTAACTTTCTACTAATCGATTAAACCAATCGATATGCCCTTAGTCAAATTTATGGATGACTTGATTAAAGTGGAGGGAGAAATAGAACTCTCTGTTACTTTTAGACAATAACCTCGATAGTTTACTATGCGGCTTAACTTTCTTGTAGTCTGAGTTCTTTCGACCTACAACGTTATATTGGGACGATCTGGTTGAATATACTTCGGGCTGTGGTTTTAATATGCCATCTACTCGTACACTTTCCAATAAGGAATGAAACTGACGAAATGCAAGAGAATCAACAGCTAGCCTAAATGTTACTTAATCATGATCAAGAAAAAAAATCCATGGAAGCACTTTCCATCGATAGGTTAGACCAGGGAGAAGAAGAAAGTCGGGGGGAACCCACTGAATGGCTCATCTCGATACCCCTTAAGGTGGAGGACCCAACTAAGACCATCCAAGTTGGATCCTTATTGAGCAACGATCTTCAAAAAAAATTAATGACTTTCCTATGGGACAATGCTGATATTTTTGCCAGGCCGACTTCCGACATGCCAGGTATTCCCTCAGACGTAATTGTTCATCGATTAAATGTTAATGCCAAGTGTAGGCCGGTGCGATAGAAGAAAATTTTTTGCCCTGAACGATAAATGGCCATCGATGAAGAAGTTGACAAGTTACTGGCTGCCGACTTCTTCCAAAAAGCAACCTACTCGCATTGGCTCGCAAACATCATGATGGTCAAAAAAGCTAATGGCAAATGAAGAATATGCATCGATTACATCGATCTGAATAAAGTTTATCTGAAGGATAACTTTTCACTATTTAAAATTGACTAGTTAGTTGATGCTACTTCGGATCATCAACTTTGAGTTTTATAGATATCTTTTTTAGATATCATCAAATCCAGATGGCTCCTGAAGATGAGAAGAAGATGGCGTTTATCATCGAAAAGATCTGTATTACTACAAAGTCATGTCCTTCGATCTCAAAAATACTGGAGCGACATATCAATGATTGATCAACAAAATCTTTAAAAATCAAATCAACTGTAATATGGAAGTATATATCGACGATATACTTATAAAAAAATGACAAAGCATCTATTCATATCGATGATTTAAGGGAAGCTTTCGACGCCTTGAGAAGACACCAAATGAAGTTAAATTCGACTAAATGTGCATTCGAAATAACTTCTGAAAAATTTTTCAGATTCATGGTGACAAGGTGGGATATTGAAGCTAATTTTGAGAAAATTAAGATAATTTTAGATATGAAGCCCTCAACTTCTAGGTGAGACATCCAAAAATTGATCGGGTGCATTGCATCTCTCAGTCGATTCATTTCTAAGTCGGCAGAGCAATGCCTTCCATTCTTCAAAACTCTCAGGCAAATGAAAGACTTGTATGGAAGAATGCCAAATAGCTTTCAAAGATTTGAAGCTATATTTAAGCTTGTGTATTAGGCCACATCATTTGAAGCTGTAAGTTTGGTCTTGATTCGAAAAGATGATAAAATGTACAAACCTATCTACCACATTAGTCGGATTTTACATTGAGTGGAGATAAGATATTCTCGGATCGAAAAGGTCATATTTACGATTATCACAACTATATTTTCAGGCTCATTCAATAACAGTCTTAACCGACCTTCCTTTGAGGACTCTGCTGCAACGGCCAAACACTTCAGGAAGAATGGCAAAATGGATGATCGAACTCGATGAGTTCGATCTTTCTTACATTCCTCGATCCTTGATAAAGGCTCAAATATTAGCCAACTTCATTGTTGAGTGCACCACGATAATCGATGACAAAATTGAGGAACAATCCGATGATAAAACTTCAGAACTAGCATGGATTTTATATGTGGATGGAAACTCAAATGCATAAGGCTGTGGAGTGGATCTCATTTTAACCAACAATGATGGAATGGTCATCGAGTACGCTCTTCGATTCACTTTCAAAGTCTCGAACAATCAGACCAAATATGAAGCCCTGATAGTCAGGCTAAAAGTAGCCATGGACCTAAGTATGAAATGACTAAAAGTTTTCACCGACTCATAACTGATGGCCGAATAATCTCGAGGAGAATATGAAGCCCGAGATCCAACTCTGGCAAGGTATCTTCAAAAGCTTCGATCTCTCCAAGAGAATTTTGACTACTTCGAGATTTTTTATATTCTTCGCTTAGAGAACGTCCGTACTGATTCTCTATCCTGACTCGCAATCTTCGATTGCAGCAAGCTAAAAAAAAATTATTGAGCATCTCGACAATCCGAGTATTGACTGAAAAAAGCTCATCAAGTCCAAATCGATCACGAATCGAGTTAGATCGATCCATTCATCGAGTACTTAACCAATGAAACTTTACCAACTAATCATGTAGAAGCACACTAGATATGATGATTAGCAACTCAATATGTACTAATTGATGATCAACTTTATAAAAATCGACATCTTTGCCTTTGCTCAAATATCTTTGTCCTTCTGAAGCTGATTATACCCTCAGAGAAGTTCACGAGGGTATTTGTAGCAATCACTTAGGTGGCAGATCATCATCTTATAAAATACTCCGACAAGAATATTACTAGCTGACTATGCAAAAGAATGCTGCCGACTTAGTACAAAAGTATGACCAATGCCAAAGTTTTACCAACATTCAGAGACTTCCAACAAGCCATCTCACATCCATTTTGGCACCTTGGCTATTTGACTAGTGAAGAGTCGACATACTCGACCCTTTTCCACCTACCAGTGGATGAAGAAAATTCATTATCATCGCCATCGACTACTTCACTAAGTGGGTGGAAGCTGAGCTTTTGGCATAAATAACAGAGAGGAAGATTATAGATTTTCTATAAAAATTGATTATTTGCTGATTTGGTCTATCTTGAATAATCATCACAGATAATAGTCCAGAATTTAACAATATCAATTTTGAAGAATTTTACGTAAAGTATCAGATCATTTACAAAGTTACATCGGTCGGACATCCGTAATCTAATGGAGAAGACAAGGTGATCAATAAAATAATATTACAAGGCCTAAAGATGAGATTGGGTCAGCCAAAAGTCAATGGGTTGACGAACTCTATAGAGTACTTTGATCTTACCAAATAACTTCTTGGATCCTGATCAGAGAAACTTCTTTCAACTTAGCATTTGGAATGGAGCCATGATCCTGATGAAAATCGATCTACCGTCAACTTGGATGGAATAATATGACAAGTCAACCAATTCAAACAAGCGAGGTGCCGACTTGGACTTGCTTGATGAAACTCGGAGACAAGTTCAGCTGAGGATGGCATCGTATAAACAACAGATCATCTAATATTACAACTCTCGGATCAAGTCTAAAATTTTTCAAATAGAAAACTTTATCCTCAGAAGAGCTGAACTCTCCAAACCGACTGAGCAAAAAAACTATCTCCAAATTGAGAAGGTCCCTATAAAATTTCTGGAGTACTCCGACCATGGGCATACAAAATCGTGAACTTGGATGGTACGAAAATTTTTTAGACTTGAAATATTCAGAATCTACGTATGTACTACCAGTAAGTTATTTGATTTAAATATATCAAAGACTTCTTTGCTACAATACTGTGCCAACAAATTCATCTATTCGGCAATTTATCGAATAACATGGTCGACTAACACTCGATCATATAATTACATCATTGGTTGATATCCGGTGAAAATTTATTTGGCTAACACTCGATTAACAAATGAATGAAAGGGTTAGTCAGCTAGTACCCGATTAGCTAACTTGAGGATTGAAATATCCGAAATATAGTTAGTCAGCTTATGATCGATTAACTAAGGATCAAACGATCCGAGACAAATTTGAGAAACTCTCTCATCGAATGTGTTTTGATAACTTATTCGAGTGGACATTCTATAGTATCTGACTAGTTGACTTGGAAAACTTTTGCTAAATCAATCTTATTCATTGCTTCCTACATCTCTCTGCCGACTATCATACTCAGACATTTGGTGGGATTGTATTCCATGATTGCTGACTACTCATCCAAAGCACCAAAAAAGGCATTATACAAAAGAAACTTGAAAGGAAGTCCGTTTCATTTTGAAGAAGTTTGTACATGATAAAAAAAAAACCAAAAGAGAACAAAGAGCTCAAGGATGTTCTTCTAGGTCGCTTGCTTCCTTGTTGCTCTCAGGGACTTTGTTTTCCTCTTCCTCACCAAGAGCCTCATCTGGTCGTGATCCGCTCAGGTCCAGTTTGGATTGAAGATGACTAAGAACCCTTTTGCAATCTTCAAGCCAATTCGATAAGTGACGATCCACCTTTCAGCAATTTTATCCTCGAATTCTTGGGATGCTCGAAACTCGGCCAGTGCCTGAGAAGCAATCTCTTGGGCCCGAATTTTCACCGCTAACATCTTCTGCTCTACCTCCTGGATGGCCTTCTTGGCATTCCTCCTTTTGTCCCTCTCCTCATTGAGGGCAGCTTTTGCCGACTCTCTCTTTCTCAAAGTCGGCTTTCTGCCTCTTTAGCTCCTTCAATTCCTCCTCTTTCTTCCCAACTGGACTTTAGGTCAACAGCCTTATTCCAAGAAGGAGCTAATTCGGCCTCCAGCAAGACAATCTTATCTTGATATTTCTTCTCCCCCCTTGGCAGCATGGAGAAGTTCCTCAGCTACTTCAGCTCGAGTATTGACAGTCTGAGCCTTATCCTCCAGTTGATGGTTGATTCATCTGAAATCAGTCAATCCCTCAAACAAAATAGTCACATCATGTGCCAGCTACAAGAGAGAAAAATCCATTAAGTCAACAGTTCGAAAAATGAATTGATAATTGAACATCAAGAAAATGGACATCCAGACTTATCGACACTAATGATGCATAAGAGCCTGATATCACTACAAGAAATAGGATTTTAGCAACCATAAAATCGATTGCTAAATAACAAAAATCGGTTGCTAATTTATTTTGCGATCGATTTTGTGACTGACTCAAATCAGTTGCAAAAACTCTGATGGCAAACATTTTGCGACTGATTTTGTGATCGAATGTAAAAAATTAATTAAAATTTATGATCGATTTAGCGATCGAAATAAAAATTATTAATTATCTTGTAATGATTTATCGACCGAAATAATTGGTTGCTAAGTTTTTAAAATATTTTTTATTTAAACAATCGATCATAAAATCAGTTGTAATTTATTTTTATAATATTTTAAATTTTAAAATCGGTTGCAAAATCGATCGCTAAATTCATTAAAAATTATTAAAATAAAATCAATTGCAAAATCAATCTCTAATTTTATTTTATATTATTTTTATTTTATTTTTATACTATTTTTATATTATATTATTTTATTTTATTTTTTAGTATCGGGAGTGCCAACGATTGGCATTTTTTGTAGAGGTAGAGGGAGAGTTCAGAACCCACAACAGCATCCTCTCTGATGCCTCCATCGTTTCAACAAACAAAAAAAAATCCATAAAGATATAGGGAGAGTTCAGAACCCACAACGGCATCCTCTCCGATGCCTCTGTCATTGCGACAAATAAAAAAAATCTTGAGCTGCCCACCCGATCGAGACTCCTGAGAATAGGAAATGCAAAGGAAAATTAAGGAAAAATATGGAAAAAATTAGGAGAAAACATAAAAAATAACAAAAATAAAAGAAAGATGGATTCTTGATTACCTAAGGGAGATCGATGAAGGCTGACATTGGTGATAATGGAGAGCATGGTGACGATGGAGATTGACGGCAGGTGGTGGCAAGGAGAAGGGGAGGAGGTTCGATAGAAGGAGAAGGGAGGAGCTTTGGAGGCTTGATCGAGAAGGTTCCAAAAGCAGTCAGTGCGGGAGGGGGAGGGAGGGGGAATGCAGTCACCGGGGAGGAAAGGGGGGCCATCGTGGGTGGGCCTAGGAGGGGCGAGGAGAAGAGGGGTTTGGATGTGGTTAGGATTGGAAGGAGAAGGAAGGGTGAGTTATAAAAGGATAAATCGATTGCTAAATCAGTCTCTAAATATAATATAATTTAAAATTATTTTTTAATTTTAAATATTTAATTTATTTAGAATAAATAAAGGCATCAATTAATTTTTTTAAAAATTAATTTACGATCAATTTTTTGGTTGTAAAATATTAAAAAAAATTTACGACTGAAAAATTGCTCACAAACTTATTTATAGATTAAAAAATAACTCAAAAATTTTAAGGTCAATTTTTTGATCCTAAATTATTTAATATTTTACAATCAAAAAATTGATCACAAACTTATTTATAGATTAAAAATAATTCAAAAATTTTGCAATCAATTTTTTCGTCATAAATTTTTTAATATTTTACAACCAAAAAATCATTCATAAATATATTTAATTAAAAAAAATAATTAAAATATTTTGTAACTGATTTATCTTTTGTAAACTTTTAAAAAAATTTTACAACTAAAAATAGATCATGAATTTTTTATAGATTAAAATATAATTCAAAAATTTTACAATCGATTTTTTGATCATAATTTTTTTATATTTTATAACTAAAAATTGATCATAAATATATTTAAATTTAAAATAATTAAAAAATTTTACGATCGATTTATTGATTGTAAATTGTTAAAAATGTTTGTATCAAAAAATCAATTACAAAATTTTTTATAATTTAAAAATTAAAATTTTGCAATCGATTTTTTGATCGCAACATATTACATATTTTTTGCAATCAAAAAATTAGTTGTAAAATTATTTAAAAATAAAATAAATAATTGAAATACTTTGTAACCAATTTTTTGATTGTAAAATATAAAAATTATTTTTATAATTATTTTATATTCAATAAATCAATTATAAAATCTATCGCAAAGTCTTGGCATGCCTTCCAATGTGAATTTTGGCATCGATTTTAAATCGTTCGCTATATTAATATTTGTCCAAGAATTGATCGCAAGATCGATCACAAATTTGATCAAAAAATTCGATCAAAAAATTGATCATAAAAATACTATTTCTTGTAGTGTATGATTTTCTCGATTGGACGGGCCTTTTTTTCTTCCCAATTGATAGGGAGCATCACCATCTTCATCAACTTTTCGATGAGTCGATAATCTCGAAGTGCCATATCAATAGCTTTGATGCGCATTCCGAGTATAATATATGCTTCTTCCGAAGAGTTCGAAGGGCCAAGGGCCAAGCTCAGCTATGAATGTGGGGGGCATTGGGGCCTTCCCTCGACCGGCATCCCCAAGCACCATGACCCGACTGACATCTGAATCATCCTGCATCGATGGGGCTTGAAGTACGCTAGTAGGCCTAGTCGGGGCTTCGACAATGATGACGATGTCATCATTCTGTTCAACAAAACTACTAGCACTAATGGTGGAAGCGATGTCTGCTCTAGCAGAGATGTTCGGAGTGGTGACGATGGTTGTGTGCTCTTTGAGACCTACAAAGAAGATCCTTCTCGAGGTTTCTTTATTGGTCCCCAAGAAGGTCCATCACGACCAAAACCTGACCTCTTTCCGACAACACGATGGATGGATTCCAACAAAATCTTCATACCTACAAGCCAACAAAAAAAGTTAATCTCCAGATGAAAAGTAAACCAACTGAAAGACTCAAAAATTCCAAACCAAGAAGAAGTATACTTAAAGAGTTGATCGGGCTTATCCTAGCAATCATACAGCGACCGCTCATCTAGAAGTTCCCGTTGAGTAGGAACTCCGATGCCGAGCAGTAACTCATACGGCTCCTGATCTTCTTTAAGGACTACTTCGTTCTTATTTGGGGAAAGATTGGGAGTAGTCTAGATCCAATTAAAACCCCATGGATGGTTGGCAGCGACATAGAAAACTTGTTCTTCTATCCATGGATAGAAGAAGAAAGTTCGATAATAAATTGATGATGATAGTAGGAGCTGAAGAACCACCATCCTCTTTTCTAAGAATGTTTCTTCAGCATGAAAAGAGCCAAAAAAAAGAAATTCTCAGCTCAAAGCGAAGAAGATGGCAAAGAACGACAAAAGAAGAAAAGATTCGGATGGAATTAGAAGCAAGTTGGGTGGGAAACTATATCGTATAAATCAAAAACATTGACGAAGAATGGATGCAAAAGACATGGGACCCCCGATCGAAGAAACTCCTCATAGATGGTGATGTAGCCATCTAAAGGATAGACAATCCAACCATCTTCATCGGATGTCAACAATCTATACCGACTAAAAATTCGATAATGATCCCTCAGCCGTTGAACGTCGGTCTCAAATAATTCAAACATCTCGTAAAGAGGCTCAGAAAGATTCTCGATAGTTGGCTAATTATCCAACTCATGAGAACCAAGATGATCCTGCCGAGAAGAAGTAACATCCTCGGTACCATTCTGAGGAACATCCTTGGTCTCCCTTCGGATAGTTAGAGTTCAAGAACCTTGATCTTTCACAATGTTTTCGTTTCCAAACCCCTTCTGGATGAAGATATTCCTAAAACCTCCTACGAGAAATCTTAGGAAATTGAAAAAGAAAGAAAGGGAAGAAAGAATCGACCTCAGCAATACACTGACGATGATGAAGAAGCCGACAATGATGAAGCTTAAAGCACTCCAAAGAGAATGAATCCTACACATAGCTAAAGGTTGAAACAGAGAAGACCAAAGCAAAAAAATGGAACTAGTGACAAAAATCCTAAAATCAGAAGGTCTTAAAGAAACAAGACCCCTTATTTATAGACATGCCTGACGACTGCCATCAACATAAAAAATTCTATCATTATCGAAGATTCTGTCACATCACTACAATCTCAGCTGATTATTCATCGATTTTTCAATGCATTGTCACTTTGATCCTACCAAGTCAATCGAATCCGCATGAAGACCGATTAAGCAAGTAATCGACTGACACGTGCTAACTTGGACCGCTAAAAAATCATTACTCTATCGCACGATCTTCCATAATTATTATGGAAGCCTGCTTTGGGCAATCCATAGCATTAATTGCTACATGTCCTGTGAGACGACAAAGCCACCGCACATTTTGCAAAATAATAAAATGTCTATCCGCTTCACGAAACAACAGAATGGTTGGACGTCATTTTTTGAGATAATAATAAATGAAATTCATCGAAGGAACAACTTGGATTGAAGTACCAATTAACTCTTCTCATCTGATTACGCTACAGCATCGGACTCGAAAATTGAGAGGCAAATATTGGGGTGAATCCTCATCGCTCAATCGACTAAGTGTAATTCTCGTCTCTCCACCGATTAACATGCAGTTGATTAAAAGACCATGCTGATTTTGTTCCCAACCGACGATCTAACTCAAAATTCAATCGACGATGATCGATTAAGACTAAGTCCGGTTTGACCGATTAAGATTAAGTCAGGTTTAAGCTAACTAAGCCCGATATACTGCCAACATTCAGCTAAATACTTACTCGGATTTTTTTCGACTATCTCGACCCTGAGGAAATAGAGGCCGAATGACAGTTACCCAACGTGAAAATTGATCATCCACATTCGAGAGATCGTGGGGCATAACAACTTCCAATTGATCATCTATTACTTGGTTTTAATGATAGCTAAGGAAGGAACTGTCCACTAAGGGCAATAATGCCCACGTCTCGAATTTTAAGGCGCAGAAGTTACATGGTAATGACACTCTTTACCCTATATAAAGTGGTAAACTGGGAGATCGGATAAAATTTTTTGAGCTAAATTCTAAGCTCTCGCGCTTTGATTCTTTCTACTGTTCCCTTTCTCTGACTGACTTAAGCATCAGAGGATCTTCCATCGGATAACTTTCAACGGTCAGACTTGATTTTGCAGGTTTCCTACCATCCAACAATCAGGCACAACACTTTGGCCTACGGCCGACCATCTCACCGGAGATTCATGGCAATAGATTTCATCCTATCTAGGTTCATTTAGTTGAGTGCAATGACATTTTTTTTCTAGTAAAAAAGTCAGGTGTTGGGCTTAGCATCATATTTGATCAATAAAACGCATGTAATGCCTAAAAACTTGGTTTTCTTGGCATTCCCAGCATAAAATACTCAAGAATGGTATAGGATACAGACATAGGGTCGTCGCCAGCTAGTGTCATGATTAGTGTTTGCATTTTACAATGAACATTAGGAAAATGGTTTAAACCTGAGAAATTTATCGCTTGTCTCTTTCGGCCATCAAAAACAATGCA
The DNA here is from genome assembly GCA_000441515.1 of Elaeis oleifera. Classification (NCBI taxonomy): domain Eukaryota; kingdom Viridiplantae; phylum Streptophyta; class Magnoliopsida; order Arecales; family Arecaceae; genus Elaeis; species Elaeis oleifera. The sequence continues at coordinate 1,128,843 of KE504675.1, read as the reverse complement.
GCCAGTGCCTTGTCATACGGCAGCTTATACATATTGGATGCATTTTATGGACAGTATTATTATGGGCTCAATTTAGCAATAGTCCCCATTGGATTTGTTCCTGCTGAGTGGTAAGCCATGCGATACTTAATACTTCCTTGGGAAGACAGCTTCACAGCTATCCGCTTGAAGAAGGTTTAAACCGCTTGGATCTACGTCATTTATATTATTTCACCGAAAATCAGCATCCCTAGCCTTGTTGGCCAAGTAGTCTGCTGCCACGTTCCCCTCTCGATAGATATGCTGCATTATGAAATTTTCAACGATTGCCCTTCAATCCCAAATGTCCTGCAGAAAATAAAATGACGGTATTTTGGGTTTTGAAAATTTTGACTCCAATGTATAACAATGATAGAGTCACCTTTCAAAACTATATGAGTAGCGTGAAATTGAGTTATAGCAGCACACATACCTAGTCAAACAGCAATCATCTCAGCAAAAAAGACTGACATTTTATAATTTTTTTTCTCGTGCTTGTAAAAATTGAGCTGAATGATCTCTAATCACGTAAGCAGAAGAAACCTTATTAGAATGAAGAGAACCATCAAAGTTAATTTAATATACCCATAAGGAGCGGGTAGCCAAGAGACACTACTAGATCCACACTGTAGAGCAAAATGAAAATTAAGACTACCCTAGTACTTGGACGGGTGCCTTTCAAAATCATTCAAAAAATCATGGTTTTGCGATAGAGTTGGCTCGGAGTCAACAAAGTATGTTCAAATATACAATTATTTCTCTCATGCCAGATAAGCCAAGTGGTACAAGCAACAAATTTTTTATTCTCAAAAAATTATCCTTATTGGTAATGTAATCGAATAAATCAGTCAAGGAATGAAATAAGCATGGTATTTGCTTCATTTGATTAATATAAGACCAGACTTGATAAGCAAAAGAACAATTTATAAATATGTGCTCACAATCTTCTATAACATTCGGACACAGATCACAAAAATGATGATGAGCCGGAATGTGTTGTAGTGAGCAAGATGTTGCTTAGTAGGCAAGCGGTCCCAAATTAATTGCCCCCAAAAATATCATACACGAAGCTGCATGGAAAGTTTTTAAATTAGATTAAACAAATGAGTATATTCATGCACATGCATTTCAAAAGAAGAAGAAGACATATCTTTAAGCGATACATGAGGAAGCTTGGAAGAATCCCAGACTAAAATATCATCACCTTGTGAGCAAGGAAGAGGGATTGCTTGAATCTGATGCACCAACTCAGTCGAGAATAAATTAGTCAACCTTTTCGTATTTCAATTTCGAGAGGCATCAATATAATGAGAGATGGTAGCGTGAGAAACATCTCAATCCATATTTATCAAAGTAAGCCACCATTGCAAAGGGTGAGTGGAGATCCAGGGGTCACCGTAAAAATTAACATGATTTCAAGATCCCACCGTATATTGGAAAGAGAACTGAACATTTAAACCGGCTTTACAAATTTTTTTCCACATGATTGAACTGGCTCTAGAAATGGAATAGTCTATCCACAATCTCACAAAATGATACTTAGCTCTAATAAGCTTAGTCAATCGAATAAGCAAAGATACTTAGCTCACAGGGATACAGGATGCAGAATCAAATAAGCAGCCAATCGACTAAGACACTGGTGTTTACATTGAATGACAGATTTGAAACCTAAGCCCTCATAAGATTTGGGAAGACAAACCTTTTCCCAAGTGATGCATTGAAAACCCCGAGTATCAAAAGAATGCCCCCATAAAAAGGCCCGAAATTCCTTTTCCATTTGATTCAGGATAGAGACAGGAATGTGAACAGCGCAAGAAATTCCAGCAATTGCATCTTTGGGAATTCTGGAGTGCAAAGTGCTATATTTATTTTCTGCAGCTTACTTCAAGATTACCCTCAAGTGCTCTTGGCAAATGGGATTACACAACCTTCTACCATACTTCTACATCCATTATGGTCCATAGTACATGGGTTTTTTCAGCACTTTGGGAGGCATAAATATTACATCAATCTCTTTATATCTGTGCTATGTAGCACTAATTTGTATATTATGAAACCTATGTTTCAGTGGGAATCAAGGCCATGCAGTTGGCATACCATATACTTATGCAAGAGGAAAAAGAACACAAACAGAAAAGAACAGTCAAAAAGAGAAGTATGCTTTGATACGGTGGTTACCAATATGCCGGTTTCACTCTGATATTTTCTTTATGGTTCAAGCTATTCACATGTCTTGGTCTCCGGAACATCAATGTGGCTTGGATTATTTTTGGAAGGACGATCTGTGCTTTACGGGTATTGTTGGTCCCATGCTTTGGTCGGTTGCATGTCATATGTTATGCTGCGTTGCTGTTGTTATTTATTTGCTGCAGGACCAAGCTCACATGTTTAGTACGGGATTGCATCTTATCGAGTTAGATGATTCCTGCATGCATATTTTCAAATTTCATCTTTTCAACCTATTCATAATACATTTAGTTAATATGCTCAATCGGTCTGATTGCTATGAAGCTACACTTTTTGGACTGCAGGACTTTTGTACTCGGCAGGACTTTTGTACCTGTACTTCTATAAACTTTGCTGCAAATAAATAGTTCTTACTTGTTTACCAAATAAAAAGGAATGTCTTCGGTACTTTGTTTTTCAGTTATAAAGAAAATGCCTTTTGACACTTACACTAATCATTCCCATCAAAAAAAAAACTTACATTAATCATGATATATATAATTACTGCCTGTTAACTGCACTATCCATCATCTAGTTATGATATTATGGATGTATGTCCTCTTAGGAAATCGATTATTTTCATCTCCTTTTCCCTCACAAAAGTCTTGTTTGGCTTATGACTTCTCTATGGTTCGTTCCGCTTTCCTGAAATGCCTGGAGAAATTGTTTTGCCGACAAGGTCTATGACTATTATTTCAGGCAGGCCTTCCTAGAGCCGGCGAGAAATAGAGGACTTGGGTCCAAGAAATGCAACGTCAGAACCCTATGGTTTGGATAAGGTATCATTTCTGCATCCTATTCTTCCTTTTGTATATTAGATTTAGGTAAGAAAGCTCAAAGAACAGTGATCTGTGGGGTTCTGCACACTATCTCTTATTGTATTGAAAGGAACCGACCATCTGCCACAAACTAGCCTCGATAAAACTTGATATGTTGGCCCGTGGCTTCAACTTAGAGCACATAAATCCCTAAAATAAGAATGATGATAGCGGTTAAGCTAATCTATGTAGTACAAAGATATAATGCTTAAGCTTGTGTTTTTGCGTTTCTAATGAGTTATCTGGGGTTTTGGCCAAGACATGGCATAAACAACCGATCCTTATTGGTTTCTTTGATTGCAATATGTATATTAAGTTCATCTGCATAATCTTGCGAATCTTATCAGATCCGAATATTTAGGTGAAAGGTCAACGAAATAGATAAATACGGTAGGATGCTTCTTTTTTTTTCCTGGGTAACAAGTAGGATGCTTTATTTTAATTACACTGTTTTGGACTATAGCTGTTGCCGGATTTGTTTTAGCCTAGGCAGTAAATGGCTTCAAATAGATTGAATATGAGCGAATTCCAAGGAAAAAAGTGTCTTTTTGATCATTTTAGCTTTCTCATGGCGGAATTCATATCTTAGGAGTAAAACGTGTAGTCTAAGAGACTGGTCACCGTCAGAGATTACGACAGAGGGATAGGACTTTCGAGTCATGGGTAGTTAAAGTCCATTTTATGGCCATTCTTGTGGTGGTATGGGCTTGATTAGGATATCCGTGTCACCATGGGGACATCTGGTCTCCGTCAATTTAACATGATTGCATCCTAAAATCTGTTTTCTGTAAAATAGCACTAAGAAAACTGCATGAGGCTATCTTCTCACATAAGGGAGGATGTGAAGGTGGTCATGAAGCAGAACCTTCAACATTATCATAACCTCTTGGATTGGAATTAATGGCAGACACTAGTACATCTTTAAAGGTAAATGGGAATGAACAGTGGCAGACAATTGGTGAAGATCTTTTCTTTTTTTTTCGGTGAAAGGGATGAAAAATAAGGCAATTGGCGAAGTCATGGATTTGGTTCCGCCGAGGACTTGAGGCATTTAGTGAATGGTTGGTGCTGGTGCCTGTTGAGAGGGACTGTTTAAATTAAAAGTTCTGTGGTTATAGTCCTGCCTCATGGCAACCCCGGAGAAATAAAGAATATGGTGTATACATGGTGTCACTTGGCAAAGAAGATTATACAAATGCGAAATGAACTAGAAGGCAAATTTTATCCTGTAACCAAAGAAGAGGACTTTGCCCACTGATTGCCTGTTTGGCTCAGTTTCTGAGCTAGAAGTTGTGCCTAAGAAGGCAATTTGGGAAAAAATAAGTGGGGCCGTCACGCATTTCTCATCTCTCACATATGGAAACCAGAACATGCTTCTAAATCCAAAAGCTAGATTTTTCTGGGGCGATATAAAGTGTAGCCTTTGATAAGAAACGCAATGCATGCTAAAGTTGCATCGCTTTTGAGATTTTATTTTTTTTCAGCAGACAGGCCCCTCATGTGAAAAGAGGTCCTCACGTACATGCACCCCGAAAAGGAGAGATGCAGAGCATCCTTCGGCACCCATCATTTTAAACTTCAACCATCGGTGGGAGCTACAGCACTCATCAATGGGACGGTTTAGGGTGAGAGATTTTAATTAGAGATGAACGAGACCTGTGAGGCCCAGGTGATAGCTATGAACCACGTTCATCACTTATTGAAAGCCAAGTTGACGTTTTTTCGTGTGCTACGTGGGTATCCATCTGCATCACTTTTAACTTCACCACATAAATAATTTCTTTTCATGTGATACAATTTTACGTGCCGCCTTCTAGACAAGGGAAGTGCATCCGTGGAGTTTTCTTCTTTTTTTTTATTTTTTAGTAGAAGTAGGGTCCTTCTATAAGACTAGAAAGCAACATGCTCGAAGGGGTCCGATCGCACTGTATTAAAGAATGATTGATGTTTTTTCGTAATATTAATCTTTAGATTATATTTTATATAATTTTAAATTTTATTTATAACTTATGTTATTATATTTTAAAAATTATATAAAATATGATTCAATAATTGACTGCATGAAGAAAAAATAAATTTTTTTTTATGCAACAGATGCAATTTCAACTCATGCTTGAAAGTTGATTTCTATCTAATACCGTTGCAGCAGCATGGATATCTTTATAAATTATTTTTAGAATGATGGATTTCCTGTTAGCTTTCTAAATATCATTTCTTCACCAAGGTCCAAGTGGGGTTAGCTTAATAATCATGGTTAAACTACTGCAATTGTGTCTGTAGGTGTAATAGTAAATGTAATTGTTGGGTGGATGTCTGGCCTGGACA
>KE504675.1:1094107-1114487 GCA_000441515.1 Elaeis oleifera | reverse complement strand
TTTCGCTGTTGTTTAAGATAGCATGATAAGATGCCTTGCATGCTTATGGGAAGAGTTTCTATGAGTATGCGGCGGTTGCCATGACCCTCGATTCACAATCTCGGGTCGGGGGCGTGACACCGAGTCTCCTCTCTGATTTGACCGTCGGAGGATCCCTATCGGAGATATTTTCGATCAGTGCGGATTCTTTTATAGGTGCTCATTTTCGACGATCAGGTGACGAGGAGATAGGCCGCAACAAGAAGCGTCCTCGTAGGTAGATTGTTCTCTTTTTCCAGGAAGTTAGTTTGCTGGTGAATGACCACTGGGCCGCAATCAAATGGGTTTTGGGCTGAGAGTTTGAGAATATGACAGCCACACTGGTCTATCTTGGTAGGCCCACCATGGCCACATTTCTCAGTGACATCACCAGCCAATGTTGCGAACCTTTTCCCGGATACAAGAGGTCCGGCATAGTGTTCTGGGCTACCAGTGGTCTCAGTTGGTACAGCAGACAGCTTTTAGTACTGCATGGTTGTTAGGCTGGGACCACGTGTAATCGCCATTGCTTTTAGTTCACGAGCAGCTGACATTGACCGCGCCTTAAGAGGCTGGAAAGGCTCGTACAATGTGGTGGTGTGTCACATGATGCTCAGATCCTCCTTTAGTAACCCCCCTTTAGTAACCCCTTGCTTCTGTCCTGGGAAAATTGGGGAATCATGGCCATCACATTCCAAACTTGGTCGCAACCAGAAGGTTGGTGATGTCTTGATGACGGTATTCTTCTACTCTACGTCCAACTTTGTTCATCTCTCACCCAGTCAGCCACCTGGTTGTACGAAAACGCTGCAGATAAGCGTGCCATGTGATTCCCATTTTTCAAATATCTGTTTGTTTCTTTGTTCCACCAATTTTTATATTACGGCCAATTGGATTCCTAAACTGGAGGGTGTGACAATTTAGTCAACAATTCCGACAAATTATATAATTTAGTTAACAAACTTGATAAATCATACCAAATTAGGAGACCGTATTAATAGGGCTCAACTTCGTTAGTTTTTAATGCCACATGATTGCATGTAATTTTAAATTTACCAACATGGCGTCATAAGAACTGCATAACTTTTAAACCTATTTAAATCTTAATAATTTAATTTAAATGATGATGGTGATGCTGATTGAGGAGAAAAAATCTCCGTTGTTTGAGAGAAGAAAAGTAGTCCAATTGTGAATTACTCGAATTGTCAGTATTTAAGATACTAAATAGCTGGCTTACCGATTTTGGCATCTATTTCTCGAAAGTATTGGGATGGATAGATAGGCTATTAGATGGTATTGATTCTAATTTGAATGTTGTTAAATTTTTTCGAATTCGAGAAAATGTTTGCAAAGATATGGAGTGGCAGCAATGCGATGGAGATCAAATGGTGGGGATAGATTAAGGAGGAGCTTGCAAAATGTGAGTGCCGTGGGTTAACTAAGAAGTGCATGCTGGTGGACATCATATGGATGCATGAGCAAAATCGTGGCAATGAGTTCGCAACATCAATGGCCAAACTATCAAAGAATAGATTTGCCGTACCAAACGGTGAATCTCCACTAAGGAGGTGCTCCATCAACACATGTTTCTCATGGAACTTCTCGTTTGCATCGATACCTTCTTTGTTAGAATCACAAAAAGGAGAACGATGACGGTGGTAATGGCAGCTGCCACGCCTCCTTTGTCTATTTTGAGAGCTATTTTTTATCTTTGTCTCGCCGAATGTATTAGACGGCACAAACTAAGAAATGATATAGCATTATTTAAAGTAAATTCAACTTCATTAAAGATAGATTTTTAAAATCACTTAATTCTTAAAATGCCATATCGGCAAATTTAAAAATTTTGTATAGTCATGTAATTTAAAGAACAAAATTGACCTCTACCAATATGATTTTTTAATTTGGCATGATTTATCAATCTGGTTGGTTACATTACATAATTTGTAAAGGTTGTTGATTAAATTATCATGTTGTGGGAGAGATCTATCGATTGAGAGTAATTTTTCACGGGAACGTATCTAAGATAATATGATGAGATCATACTAGCTGTTAATTCAGACATCATTCATACAGTCAAGCTATACAGACGAAATCTGTGCCTGACATCCACGACTAATAAATATGATATAGAAAATATGAGAAATTCCTCCCATAATGAAGATCAAAATATGATCTACTAATCTGCAGAGCTAGACCTAACAGACATAGATTTCAGCTAGCAGCTTACGGACTCAATTTCTAAATAAAAGAGATAAAATAAACTCTCAGGATGAGCAAGCTCACTCCATTTTTGTAATTTTATCTTTTCATTATTTTCAAAACTTCGATTAATTTGAGCATCGGACGATTCTTCATCGGAACAATCTACAGCGAGTGTGGACTTTCTTTGTAGATATCTTCCAACAATGTAGATTTTGATCAATATCTAGTTTCAATCACATCAGCATTCCATCGGTGTCATATCTGAAATTTCTTCGCTCAATTGTTAGCAGTTTGAACATTGATCATATAAATAAATAAATATATATATAAATAACTAAGGTTTTCCGGCTTCCATATGTACATGCACCAATCATGTGCTTCATGAAGGTCAGAAAGGTTTGGTAATTTGTTGGCAGTGATCAGTGGTACTCAAACACCGGTTTAAATACGTACTCTGATATGTTACCCAAAATAAAAAATAAAAATAACTCTGATTTTATCAAACAAAAACCCTAGTCTAGAATAATTAGTCCTTTATTTTGGCAAGCAGAAATAATTAATCTATCGTTGTCGGTATCTCTTCCCGAGAACCTGAACCTGAGCAACAACAGTCACGTTCTGCTCTTTGGGTCCTGACATCAAATCTATTCTAGCCTAGAATCAATCGTCACGTTGCCGGATGTAATTTTATTAACTTTTAGACTTCCAAGCAATGTTTTGGAGATCCGTTCGATCCGCCCGACCTTTGAACCGCCATTTATTACGGGACGGGTCGGCTCGACTCGCGATTCAGAAAAACCCGGGCAACCCTGCTGACCCCGGTGGTTCTACTCTAACTGCTTGAACCGTCCGGATCAGAGGCTCAAGCTTCCTGTTTCGGGAAGAGAGAGAGAGAGAAAAAAAAAAGCAGTTTTATCTGAAATCAGTTTGGTCGACCGCTGCCAACATGTCATTGAACCGGTGAAACCGCAACCGTGTCCCCAATACGGGTTAAGCCGGCTCGACGGTTTCAGAATCAAGTATACAGAGACTCTCCCTCCAATAAAACAGAGCCCGTCGCTCTCTCACCGCAAATCCAGAAGAGACAGGACACAGACCCCTCTCGAGTCCACACATGTACAGCGATATTTCCCACCAGCTGGAGCCTCCCCTTTCTCATTCCATGCCAACCCACCCTCCTCTAATCCTTTCTAGCACCAAATCACATCACATGAACCTCCCTATCGCAATACTCTCCCTGCTCGATAGTTTCTATTTCACCCTGCTGCAAGCGTCTCCCTTCAAATCCCTCGTTCCCAATGATACCAAAACTAGAGCTGGCTTCTGCTGCTTCTATCTTTATCCTGTTCATCTGTCTTGTTCTCTACCAACCCTTAACTTCCCTCTCCTTGACAACAGTAACGGCTACCAGCAGTGCCTCTGCTGGTGCTAGTACAGAAGGAAAGCCAAAACCCTTTATTTTACCTCTGAGAACCCAAAAGGTCTCATCTTTGGCCTCCCGGGCCACGCAACAAGCTCCTATTCCACCACAACGTCAGCCTCACCGTCTCCATCTCCGTTGGAACGCCGCCCCAGAACGTCTCCATGGTGCTCGACACCGGCAGCGAGCTCTCCTGGCTCCTCTGCAACGCCACCGCCGGCGGCCCCTCCTTCCACCCCCGCGCCTCCTCCTCCTACGCTCCTATCCCGTGCTCCTCCGCCACCTGCCGCGACGGCACCCGCGACCTTTCGATCCCGGCCACCTGCGACGCCGCCTCCTCCCTCTGCCACGTGTCCCTCTCCTACGCCGACGCCTCCACCTCCGAGGGCACCCTCGCCGCCGACTCCTTCCGCCTCGGCCAGTCCACTCCTCTGTCCACCATCTTCGGCTGCATGGTCTCCGCCTATTCCTCGACCTCGGAGGGCGACGATTCCGCCACCGCCGGTCTGCTGGGCATGAACAGGGGATCCCTCTCCTTCATTACCCAGACCGCCACCCAGCGGTTCTCCTATTGCATCTCCGGTGGAGCCGCCACGGGGGTCCTCCTCCTCGGCGACGCCCGCCTTCCTTTCTCACGCCCTCAACTACACCCGCTCGTCCAGATCTCACTTCCTCTCCCCTACTTCGACCGTGTGGCCTACACCGTCCAGCTGGACGGCATCCGCGTGGCAGCCGTCCTCCTTCCCATCCCCAAATCCGTGCTCGTCCCCGATCACACCGGTGCCGGCCAGACCATGGTGGATTCGGGCACCCAGTTCACCTTCCTCCTGGGACCCGCCTACGACGCCTTGAAAGCCGAATTCTTGAGGCAGACGAAGGGCGTCCTCACCGTTCTGAACGAGCCGGACTTCGTTTTCCAGGGGCATTCGATCTGTGCTTCCGGATACCGGCGGGTGCGGCGCCGCCGGCGTGGCGGCTGCCGGCGGTGTCGCTAATGTTCGGTGGGGGGCGGAGGTGAGGGTGGTGGGGGAGCGTCTGCTGTACCGGGCGGCGGGGAGGCGCGGGGACGTGACGCGGTGTGGTGCTTCACCTTCGGCAACTCGGATCTGGTGCCCCTCTCGGCGTACGTGATAGGTCACCACCACCAGCAGGACGTGTGGGTGGACTACGACCTCCGGAACTCCCGGGTGGGCTTCGCGCCCGTCCAGTGCGCCCAGGCCAGCCAGCGACTTGGTGCGCTTCTCTGATGGGTATTGGGCCATCCTTTTTGACCTTGAATAGACAAGATTGTGTACGTGTAATTAACGTGTATATTGTGCGTCCGATTTGATCATTACATTCACATTTGTTGTGCTTCTGATCATTACCATTTTATCTTGCAAAAGATAGAAGGGATGTTATGTTACTAAAGAAATGATGAAAAAAAATACCATCCGAGATAAAAATGGTGGGGCAAATGAGAACAGAAATGTTGTTCCAAGCTATTCCATCCTTTACCTGGTTATCTATCTCTATGTCTGGATAAAATTATTTGTACATTATGATATGTGGCTGATTGGCTAAATAGTCTTTATTTTATCCATCCTTTAACTAGGATCCAAATGTGGGCCGACCTAAATGTTGGAGAAAATTTCATTTTGTAAGCGTGAATCATCTACCCACGAGAGATCTAATTGGACCGGTTGCTAGATGCAATTTGAACTAATAACTTGTTCTATAGTTCTTGTTTCACCTTCGCTTTAATCCTTTACACAAGGGGCTTCTCGTTTTGATCGTAACTATCTATGGGAGCTACAGCTACGCATGAGCCCCTTGTGTTAGTTTCAATCATTTATATCCTATTCAACATCTAAATTTCTAAGGGCAAAGGATTGGGTTGCTTTCTTCGTGGCCAATTATATTGGAGATTGGACATGATGTTAAGATAACGATTGCCCAAGAACACTGCATAATATTTTAGAATGTTTGGTAGCATATAATTCTGACATAATTATATGTAATTTTGCAATAGGTAATCAGATTATACTGTTTATTTCGTTATTTTCATAGGTAATGCTGCATTACATGTAATATAGTATTATCTCAAAAAGAGATAATCTGATTGTCTAGGAAGAGGTGACTATGTGATTATATGTAATCTTACAATCCTACAATCTTGCAACAAAATAACTTCAAGACCAAAATATCCAATCAAAATAAATCAAAATAAATTATGGGTAGTCCCAGTTAGTTAAAATAGAAAAGAAACATAATAGGTGATATCACGAAAAATGGTTGGTCTTAAAATTAAGTTGTTCTTCTAGAAAATAGACAATAATCAATAAGCAAAGATGGAGATACTTCGAAAAAATTAGCTTATATTTCATATAATCTAAATTGTATACCAAATACTGCAATGTAGGATTCTCTGTAATTTTACAACAATATTACTACACATATCAAACAGTACAATATAGAATTTTCTATAATTTTATCAGATAATCACGTTTCCTCTGCAATCACATTACCATAACAACATTACCTATGTAATGCATCAAATGCCATCTCCAATCTTTTGGAATGCATTTGTACAAGACTAGTATGACCGGCCGCTGTACCCCAAAAAAAAAAATGGCAAAAGTGTGTGTTTACCTGCTTTATGGATATCTGCTTATTTTCAGAGTGCTGAGGTTTTGGTGTCTTTTAAACTTTTTTCAGTTGCAGCAAGTTCCTGTTCATCTAGTCAAACTTGCAAACATGGCATCCAAGGGGAGGGCTATCCCTGTTGTTATAGTAGCACGTCAGACCTACCAAAGCTAAAGATTCATCCTCAAAATAACTCCAGTGCGTTGGGACAAATCGATGGTTATTTAACCCGTCCAACCTCTATATATTTCAACCCCATAACAACCCTATGTTTGGGCTTCACCAACCAACCTTTTCTTGAGTTCCAGTTGAGTCGAGTTAACGTTGGATGGAGCTTGTCTTAACCAAACTAATTGGATTAAATAGTGTCACAGAATTAATTTAAGATTGGAGAAACGTTCTGGACAATTTTGTTAAGTTAGTAAAGCATTAGCTAGGGATGTTGTTTGATTTCATCTATGCATATCCATCACAACTTTGAAGACATAATCGAATGAAACATGTACTTATAAGACACACATATAAAATTGTTTTGTTATTGTATTGGATTGGGTTGGATTTAGGCAAGATTGGTGGGTTAAACTTGGATTTTATCTTATTCATAACGCAACACAACTTGGAGTTTGGTTGATAGGCTTGAGCCCAAGGCCGTTCAAGTTTGTAAAGCCTTGGCCCAATCCAACCTAGATAGTAGGTTGGGCCAGGAAGGTTTAGAATGAGCGCGACTGAGGCGCGGACATTGTGAAAAACAGGGAGAAAAGGGCTGAAATGTAGCCGGGTTTGGTTGTATGTCTTCGCATGAAAGAATAATTGATCTTGTTTGGCGATATCAACCATTGGATGGTACAAAAACCACTTTGAGAGCTGTGCAGGTGGAGGGAGTGAAGGTGTTGGATACTTCGAGAGCGATGTATTTATTTTGAGAGCAATGTGAGACGCAATCCAACAATTAGTATCATGGTAGAAGATCGATCATTTTTTCGCATTAGGATCGGTAAAATATGGTCCGATCTATCAATTCGATCCGTATTCGATCCATCATAATAGATTTGAATTTAGGCTAAATAGATTTGGGTTACAAACAGATCAACCCGTTTAATATTTGGATCGAATTTGGATTTTAGGTATCTGATCTGTTTAATCTGTTTAATATTTAGATCAGATAATTTATTTAATCTATTTAATCTATTTAAAATATATTTAATCTATTTCTGACCCATTTAACCCGATCTGTTTAATCTATTTAAATATATTTAATTTATTTAAAACTTTCTTGATCCATTTAATCCGATCTGTTTAATATGTTTAATCTGTTTAACCTAATTTGATCTATTTAATAAACAGATTAAATGGATCGGATCGGATTATTGTTTAATAAATAGATTAAATTTAAGTTTGAATTTTTAATCTATTTAATATACAGATCGAATTTAGATTGATAATTTTTTGATTCGATCCGTATTGATCCGACTCGTATATGATCCGATTCGATCCAATTACCATCTTTATTTAGCATAGAAGATGCAGGAGGGAACGATGAAATCTCGATATATAAAAGTAAAAGAAAAAAGAATACGATGAAAAAAAATTCAATACTAATAAAATAATAAAATTATGTGAAAACAAAATTATTTCTCATTAACAATAAAATTTTAGAGGGATATTTAATAATCAAAATTCAAAAATCAACTAAATATGGTTAGCTCAAATTTCGGTTGCTTCCCGTGGAATTTCCTCCGGAGCCGTGGAAGGGTGAGTAGATAGTTAAACAAAGTCACCAGACTTAGACATAATTAGCATATTTACGGTATAATGTTTCTCCACAGCTGGTACCTGTTGTTACATGGTTCTACCGTTTTACCGTCTTTACTTTTTTACGGATTCTTACCAAAAAAAACTTTTTACGGACTCTCATTGGTCCTGCCGTCGGAGCTGTTAATTATCGAGAGAACTTAGGCACCTCCGCGTGGACACGGAACGCGTCGGCTTTCCCTTCTCTGCTCGCCCTCGTGTCCTCCTCTCTTTCAAGGCAAGAAGAGACGTTGCTCTCTCCTTCTCGCTTTAAAAGGCGAAGACAAAGAAAGAAGAGATCAATTCACTCTGCGAGCGATTGATCCGGGTTCCACTCAAGGAAACAAGCAAACTACTCTTCGATCGTTGGGTAAGTTCAGTCCTCTCTAGATCTCTTCGAATTTCTTCTCGAGCTACCTAGATTTGATTCGATGCTTCTAGGGTTTCTGCTAGCAAGATTTTCGAACTTTTCCGAACCGTTTTTGTAATTATCTTTTGGGGAAATGCCTTCGAATCGCTGGAAGATTCTTTAACGTTGATTTCTTGAGATCATGGCGCGGCAATTGAACCCGAGAATTCCGAGAAAAATCAAATTTTTGAATGGCATCGTCCTCTTTCAAGCATTCTAGACCCGAAATTTCTGAGGAAATTCGCTGAAATTGCTTCTTTTTTCTCGCTAGGTGCTGTTGTTTTCACGATCGGGAAAGTGGGCGGTGTGTTAATTAGAGACGAAGGGTTGCTCGTGAAGGTGGTTGTAAGCATCTGGAATCATGAGTTTGTTTTCCGGGGAAGCAGGGCAGACATCGAGAGTGGATTCCCCGGGTTCATCCCGGAGAGGCGCGCTGCGGTATGCCACTTAACATATCTTTTCTTTACGCCGTAAATCCTTCCTTTTTCATAACCTAACCTCGAGTATCGTAATTTCTGGCTCATCTCTCGTCTCAATTTCAGCGCATGCATCCGGTTGGTCGGCCTGTTAATACCAACTCCATGGCTTTTCTCGTCACTGGTATTTATCTGGCTTCTCTCAGTCAAGGAGTTTGAATGCTTTTGCTTAATATTTTAATCTAATGGCTCTGTCTGATTTCATCTACGCTATCATTCTTGCAGTGCTTTTGCTGTTCATGATATTGAATTCACATCAGATGTCACCAAACTTTCTGGTATTTTTTTTCAATCACGGCATACACTTTTGTACGAGTCTACGTGAGTTTTGTATGAGACTGAAGAAATTTCTTTCTGGGTGCAATGTTGTTGAAGCTTTGGCTAGTGTTGGGTGTGTTTCTCATGGCTACCAGCCTTAGGATGTATGCCACATGCCAGCAACTCCAAGCCCAAGCCCAAGCTCATGCTGCAGCTGCCAGTGGCTTGCTTGGGCATACTGAATTGCGTCTCCATGTGCCTCAATCCATAGCCTTTGCGACAAGAGGGCGATTGCAAAGCCTTAGGCTCCAACTTGCGCTTCTTGACCGGGAGTTTGATGATTTAGGTATGGCTTAGTTTGTCCTTGGTTCTTGACTAAAGATGCTTGCTAGTATGTTGGATGAAGCTCCTTCGCTTGGGCAGCTCTAGCTGTTTTTGATTTTAATATTTTGGTTGTTTGGAAGACTTCCTGGATGCTAATCTTGGTGACTCATCATCTTACAGATTATGATGCTCTGAGAGCGCTAGATGCTGATAATGCTCCTGATGCTCCTTCTATGAGCGAGGAAGAAATTAATGCTCTTCCTGTACACAAGTACAAAGCTCAGTTGCATAAGGGCTCTGCATCAAGCCGACAGAGGCAAGAAATGATTCTTTCTCTTTATGTTTTTGTACCATGATTTTTTCACCATTTAAGTATGCCTTTTTTTTTGAACAGTGATGGGTCATCACTGCAACAGGCATCCTCATCTTCTGCATCTATAAATGAGGTTAGTTATTTTCTGTCATGTCTATATTTTTAAACATGATGTTGCTTATACTTGTCCACTATGGGGAACTTTAGGTGTTTATTTTGAAATTCTTTATATTTATAGTAACATTAGACATTTTGCAGTATTGTCATGAAGGTTAGAAGAATCCTGTGAGATGTAAATATTGTCATTGATTTGATATATAGAGATACAAACAAGGACTTCAACTTTTGATATGTAACTAACCAATGAGCGAAATGAAAATCAAAATTATCCTTGACTTGATGTTGATAATGACATTAACCACATTTATGAGTTATAATAATTCTTCTTTAACTTGGAATGAGTGTTCCTCTTGCAAGATAGATATGTCTTCTTTTCATGTGAAATCATCTGCTGTAATATCTATCTTAATTGACTTGAACATATTCCATTTGTTATCTGCTGCCAGCCCAAGCTGGAAGTCATTAAAAAAAAAAAATTCTTGTTGGGGTTTGTGTGTATGCCTGCATTGTGGGGTATTTCATGGAAGACTGTGTGAGTTTCAGGAACATAAGATCAGTCAACCTGTTCTATTAATGGAAATGGTTGCAGCCGTTGGGTGAGGAAAGATTTGTGAGGAAATTGTTGTATAGCAGAAGAGGTGATGGATGGGGCTTGGAAAGTATCTCTATGCGTGAGCTTTGCAAATGAACGATTGTGATATCAACATGTAGTGTATATAAAGTAAGGGAGATGAGGTGAACAATATGGGCAGTTATGGACACAAAAATATTATGGTATGCAGCCCTTATTGATCCAAGTACTTGAGAAAGTCACCTAATATTCGGAGTGGATGGTGGAATGCTTTGTCATGGAGGGAGATGATAAATGAGTTCAATATCAGGATTTTTCTCCGCAATTAGTTGGAGTTAATGAAACACTTAGTGATGGAATAGTATTTAACTTCCTTTCTGGGATGCAGTTTCTGACATCAACTTGTTTCTGGGTCTTTAATCAGTACTTGCTTTTTGAGCCTCTGCATGTTTACGAAGATTATCACGTTGATCAGTTAACTTAATCAAGAGGAGGTTAACTTTCTCAAATGATATCATCAAAAGAAATGTTTTTAATCAGTCCTCTAAGTGATATCATTTGAGGCCTCTTGCCAGTTGGAGGTTGACTTCGATGCTAACTTTTTGGGCCTCTCCTCCTGGCTTGTGTCCGCTGGGCAAACAAACCTGGCTTTATCAAAATGATAATTATTAATTTGTCATGTCTAAATCATTAATTCACTCGAACCCTGTTTCAGCTAAATCTTTCATATTTAGTTTTGCCTCTTTATCTACCAATTTTTTTTGACCTTTTGTGTATGTGGCCAACAGAGCAGTACATATCATGGCCTATGATTTATCCATTGCCTGGATATGATTTTTATTTATTTTATTTTCTTTTAAAATTGTACTGCATTCCCTGCATAAGTTTGATTGCCTTTGGTTCAATCATTGCAGCTATTGTCCTCCAAAGAATCAATTCTTGCCTATAAAAGAATTTTGCAGTTGTTTTGAACCCTCAAAAAGGGAAGGAAAAGGATTCTGGTTAGACACAAATTTATCTGAATTACCTGTAATTATCCTGCTTAGTCATTTATACTCATTATATGCATTATTGTGATGTCGTTTGCCTTTGTCTTAGCCATCCTTTTTTGGATCATCATTCATCAATTGGATCATTTCATAGTTATAGATATTTTAAAAATATATATTATACAAGAGCTATAATAAATAATATTTTATTTTAGATACCTTTATAAGTTAATGGAGATCTCTGAGATCACTATAATATGTAGTAATTGAAGTAGCATGATGCATAGGTACATATATTATATGCTTTTAATAAAATATTAATCATAGGTCTTCAAGCTTTGAAAGTGAGGAAAGACGGGTTAACAAAGATAAATTTTGGAAAGATGATTGCTAGGAGGGCCTGTTATGTTGTACATATTAGTAACGGGTTGTAAATGATGGTCATCATTTGTTTGTTGTATTACTATAATGGTTGTTATATGACTAGAAAATGGCTATTATTTATTTTTTCTTTAGTAACTAAATATTTTGGTAAACTTTTTTGGTAGATTTAGAAACCTGTTATTAATCAAGAATAATGGCTAAACTTGTGCCAAGTTTTCACCTAAAAAGTTTGTACCATTTGAGAAAATAATATAATTTTATTTAGTGAATCGGGTTTTGAAAATGCCTTTTTTTTTTCATTATTGCTCTTTAGTTGTGGTGGTATCCAATATAATGTAATAATACAATTATTGAAATTGTGGTGCCAAGCTGCTAATATAAAAACAATTAAAATCGAAGACTATAAAGAAGGAAATGATAGGAGAAGAAATGGTAATAAATATAGGTGAAATAGGCATAGCTTAAGAGAGGAAGTAGCTCCTTGAAAAGTATAGGTAAAGTACTATTTAAATGCAAGGAAAAGAAGTAAGAGAAGCAATGAAAAATGATATTCTACTTGAGGGGTAGCAAAATCGTGTCACCTGGACAACTGTGGCAATGAAAACAAGGCCCTTCTCTCTGCCCAACATGCAGATAGAATGTAGAAAGAAATTGAGCACTTGACTGATAAGCTGGTAAGCGTGTCCCAGCGAAGCTCTGTCGCCATTTGCCCATAAGAAGGGGGCTACCATTTATCAATAGCTGCTGGTCAGCAGAGGCAAGAATGAAAGACATTTGACCAGCAGCTTTTGTAGAGGGTATCAGATAGAATTACTTCAACTCTTTAAGTTCTACTACATCAATTAACTTCAACTCCTTAGAACTAATCAAGTTTTGATAAAAGGAATATTTATGTTGAAATTTATCTATTGAAAAGTGCATTTTCTTCTGGTGATGTCCATTCTAATCCGTATCACTATTGCCAAGCAGAAGAAGCAGGATTGCGTCAAAGCAGATGGGAGTATGAAAACCTCAGAAGATGAACTGACATGCACTGTTTGCTTGGAGCAAGTTAATACGGGAGAACTGATAAGAAGCTTACCATGCTTGCATCAGGTAATTGATATTGATTGCTTGACAGATTTAGATGGCATTTTAAGTATTGATGCTTTCTCAACTTTCTGTTGTTTTGTAAATCTAGAACTCCAGTAAACCTGTGTAAATTCAAAATTTCCTTGTCATTCCTGGACCTGCAGGGAGATCTATACTTTGTCTAATTTCAAGCTATTCTGCTAATATTTTTTTATTGCTGCGTGTGATCTTCCTGAGCTATTTGGCTTAAACCTTCATTCTCTCCTCACGATATTTTGTTCATGTACTTGGATGAATTCAAGCTTTCGGTGAAGGTGTTAATGTTGCTAGAATATCTTTACTTGGATGATTGAATTTGAGAATTTCTTCCTGGAAGTTTCAGCTTTCAACTGAGATAATAGTAATAAGTATGCATCATGATTTTACTCATGCTTTACTGTCAATTAGAGTGTTTGCTAAAGTACACTACTTTTGTATGCATCATGATTTTACTCATGCTTTACTGTCAATTAGAGTGTTTGCTAAAGTACACTACTTTTGTTGCAGTTTCATGTGAACTGTATTGATCCATGGTTGCGCCAGCAAGGCACATGCCCTGTCTGTAAACATAGGGTGAGCTCTGGGTGGCATGAAAGTGGTGATGGTGAGATGGATGCATCTCGTATGGTTTAGTACATGAATACATGCTTTGGTACTATTGCGACACCGAAGATCATGTGGCTAAGTATGTAGGTAAGCATGTGGGTGTACTAGATATGGATACACACTCATATAAACAACCTATGCAGCATGTAACTAAAAATGCCTGTGGGTTTAGTCAGTCTGTATTTGGCCTAAATATGCTTAAGGTTATGCAGTCACATTTTTATATTGTATTGACATCAACTGTATTAGATGAATACCAGGTCATTTAGTCAAAAGTTCTTCTTGAAAATTTGCGCTTGCATTGTAATGGATGGATGCTGATGCGGGAGTTTTGTTCTTAATTTTACCTGCCTGTCTGCCTCTGATTTATCTGATCAAGTCCAAGCTTGGGTTAAGAGATTGATTTTATCAATAATATTTAGTTACTGTTTGAGTTCCATGGCAGCATGTAAAATGATGAGCCAATGTCATGATCACTGATATTATTATACACCATGAGGTGTGCTTTGGACACGTCAGTTGTACATATCTACAGCAGCGTACAGATCAATATTAGTCCAATCATGTGAATGGAAAATTTTATTATTTTATGCAGCATCTTACCCTCCTGTTACCGAAAGGTTATTTCATTTGTCAGGTCCGGTATCTGGCACTCCTTATCCATGCAAACTGTTGTTTTTTCATCAGCGTGTGCTAAAATTGGTAATTCCAATCCATATTTACATTGATTCTTTCCTCGCATAGGGAAGATTGTATTTCGATCCATATGAAATGTTTAGTGTACATTTATTCGATGTCATATATTTTAAATCCATATGAAAGCAGTTTACGACCAGTTTATTTCCTTGAGTTCTGGAACGGGCGGTGATTGTCACATCGGTCGTTACAGACTACTCCCACGTTCTCATGGGAGTCATTGAGAACAAAGGTTGTTAATTACCCGGGTAAAGTGATTATTTTTTTCATACTATTGTTCATTGCAACTTAGAATGCTTTGTCTGCTCTGTAATATCTGACAAGCCTTGGGGCCAATTTCAAATGAACAAACCCTTTCTTCAGTGGATGTCTCAAGCATACTCCGCCACCAATGCTTGAACATTTGTAATTGATAAAGATATCCCAATTTTGATCACTGCACTAATTTATGTATCTGTGGACAATATTTGATAAGAGAATTGTCGAGGTGGTATATTTAGCAGCCTTGTATTGGTTGGTGTTGTTTTGTTCTGCTGTTGTTTTAAAATCTCAAGAAGAAAAATGAGCTGGACTAAACAAGATGTATGATGAAAACTTTTTAGTTTATTCAAATTGCTTAAAAAATCTTGAGAGCTTTTGGTAGGCAAGACTTATTGCTCTGGGAGTGGGTGAAAATATAAGCTACGGTTTTGGCAAATGCCGCTTTTGACATCAAGTTACATTTGGCATTTCATTGATTTGTGCGTAGACAAAAACACAAAATTGGTATAGCTACTGAACAGACCCTTATGTTTAGAGACTAAAATTGCAGTTACGGAATTTTGAAGAATAAAGAATCAAGGTTTCTATAATAAATTGTAGACATTTTAATCCATATCCGTCACCTTCCAACAAGCATTGGTATTTGCCTCTTGCTAGCTCAGCAGCTAAAATCTGAGAGTTGCCATCCAGAATACTTGGACTATATTTGTTCTCTCACTGCAGTTGGGATATTCCGGCGGGCACGGAAAAGGATAGGTACGGAAACAAATTATTAAGGGACTCGGCGGTCGGGAAATAGGGGAAGGTACTGGATTCTTAATCAATAACGCGGCGAGAATTTCCAAGCCCTCTGCAACTTCTTGCTCTTGTGGTAATAAATCGATTAGTTCAAGGAAACGTATCATGAAAATAGAAAAATTTTATCTAGTGTCCAAGTAGAAAACGAAGAAATTAATCTCACCGGTGTTTAGTTAAATTAAAGATAATCAAAATTTTATTGCAAGAGGTGCGGATTTTAGTTCCACATTGATTGTTCAGTTTGATAATCTTGCCTAATAAGATTGGAAGTTTCTCTTTTCACGTGAGGTGTTTTTTTTAAGAGCCAAGCCGTGCGGTCTCATGCAGGTGGTAAAGACTCGAGCTGAAGGACGAATTCGTTCGGAGTAGGCTGCGGTTCTCTGATTGAAAGAGCTACTATTGCAGGGGGTGTGGACTTTAGTCCCACATCGGTTGTTCAGTCAGATAACTTTATCTTACAAGACTTGGAGCCCTCTTCTCATATGAGGCGCTTTTTTTAAGGACAAAGCCATGCGGTCTCGTGTGGATCAGGAGCCACGGCCTATCCTATGCTAACCAAAATGTTAGATCTGGGATCGATCTCATGAGCCTGGCTTGACCGATCGCAACAGATTTCATTATAAAAATTTTCTACGCCTAAAGCTTGTAGAGTTCACATGATGTATATCAGATACTTAAAGATAATTAGTTCACCAAAAAAGAAAAGATTATTACTGATGCTAGAACAGATTTTAGGACTGACGACATGAAATCAGGGAAACCAAACATATCAAGTCAGAAAAACTGGATGCTTTGAGGAATGAGTCGATTAGGTCACTATTAGTAGCAGGGTAATGTCACTAAGTAAGGCATCTTCTTCTTCTTCTTCTTTTTCACTCTTATTTGGCGTGTATCCTATTTTTCCCGACATGGTAATTCATTAGTTCAAGATGCACACACACGATTCGTGACTTGTATAAGCTGAACTTGTGAAAGATATAAAATATAGGTTCGATGATAAAGTTGGGTAAAATTATGGCATATATGCATGGCATTCTGTTGGGTTTCTGTTGATTGAATTGAGATCTTCTCCAACTTGGGAATGGAAGGAAGAAGATCCATATCTCTCACTCCTGGCCGCTAGTGTATTATGTGATGACATGGTTGTGATTGAGAGACGTGCCCTCTGTAGTCCAATCCTGAACAAGAGATCGACGATCCTAACTCTAGCCTGGAGGACTACCTCCGGGCAATTAACTAGCTTTGGTGATAGTTTACGGCAACAGCAATAATTTGTTATTATCAAAATTTGTTGCTTCAAGCGAGAAAAATATATAGAAGCTAAACCAACTCAGTCTTCATTGTTATTGTCAAAGTCAAAAAGTTTCAACCCTGAGTTTCAGGGACGGACTCTCCCTTGTTTATGTGAATTAAGAGACAACCGCCGGTGGAACAACGACCACCGTAAATTAACCCCAAAACCAGATGGAAGGAAAAGGGAAGAAATATTAACTCGATGAACTTATCAAAATAAACAATTAAAAAAGTCTAGCATTTGGGAAGATCCAAGGGGGCGGGGGAAGCTTCTGGTTTGGGAGGTGCCCATCCAACACCAACCACGCCATCTTCAGACCCCAACTCGTGTGAACCTCCAGGTGGCAATGCATGAACCACACACCTGCATGGACCCACCATCACACCATATCACGATCACGAGTCAAAATCAAACAAAATTTTCACGCGTTAATGCATGCGTATACCATGCATATACCCACCAGGATTATCAGCCAGGAATCGGATGGCCACCCATCCTCCAGGTGGCACGCTAACCGTATTCCTCTCGACCGGGTCCACAAGGTTAACTTATCTGGGTCCTTCTCCGGGTCATGGTTCCCGAACCCCTGGCCAACCACGAAGAAGTTGAAGCCATGAAGGTGCAGTGGATGGCTCTCGTTCCCTAGAATGCTGGTGTCTTGCATCACCAGCTCCACGCTAGTGTTGAATGGGAGGACCACCAACCTGGTGCCGTTGCTCACCAGTGTGTTGTTGGGAGGAGCCCCCGTGTAGTTGAATGGCATCAGAGGGATAATGGGGAAGTCCGGGGTGTAGACACCCTTCGACTGGCCGAAGAAGTGAGCCTGGAGGAGGGCTGTGGTGGGCATTGAGAAGGATACGTTGTTGACGGTGGCAGCAAATTTGGTCCCATTTGGCCCTTGGCATGTCTGGTTTTTGGGGCACGGGCTCGTCCCCAGCCCGACAGTGAAGAAGAAGCGCCGATCGATGGTCTGAGGAACCTTGGCCGGATATTGTGTTGTTGCCAAGCTACGCAGCTTCCTAGTGAAGTCCGCAACAAACTTTGTGTCGTTAAGAGACGGGAGGCTTGGTTTGAATAGTGGGAGCTTCTTGCTAAATGAGGTGATGACGAGGTGTTTGAGTGTTGGTATTCGAGGATGCCGGCAGTGGTTGAGTTGTCGAACGTTCCTTGGCCAGTGGCATAGGGTCTTGCTAGCATGAGGAATGTAGCACCAGGGAAGGTGGGCTTAGTGTGGAGGAGGACATTGGTGGTCTGGCCAGGGGTTATGATGAGAGTGTTGGTGTCGAAGGGCTTCACATACACTGCATCAACTTCGACAATGGTGAGGGTGTGATTGGCAATTCTGAAGAAGAGTTCATCGTTTAGTGCAGCATTGATGATGCGAAGAAGGTATGTCCTCCCAGGCTTTACCCTTAGCTTGAATGTATCTGCTAATTAATTGATTACCACCATATCATCATGTCATATGTTACACGACCCTTAATTAGCAGGCTTAAATAAGTATTAATATATCACTATTTCACATTTTGTTAGTATAGGAGCGTGATCACAATACCTTTAGCTGAGCAATTGTACAATGGCCCTGGTAGCCCGTTGATGGTATAGGCGTCAGAAACATTTGGGCCCCACCTGTTTGAAGAGCCTGGTTAATTACAGCTTCAGTATCGGCGTTCCACCACTCCCCTACAATTAAAAGCAAATGCTGGTTTATTTAATCCCTAACAAAACTTTGTCATACTAAATTCTAAATTTAAACAGAAGATGAGACATTATACCAAAGATCATAGGGACTTCTTTGTAGGGTTTGGCGAATGGGTAAGGGACACCACGCTTGGGAGGATGATGATGGGCCCATAGAGGGTGGCTCTGAGCCACGATATATGGGCATGCCAGAAGAGAGTTCCCCTCTGGGCCACAATGGTGAAGTTGTAGACGTAGCTGTGGCCCGTTTGTATGGGGCACTGCGCCACATATGCCGGCCCGTCGGCCCAACCACTTCTCAGCTGCCGAACCCCATGCCTTCACACCCACCACCATTCATGGCGGTGCAACTATTGTTAGTGTCTCAAACATATATACCGAACAACCGTTTTGCTTTGTTTTTATTTAGAAGAAGAAAGGTGGTAGATCCACCTGTTATTATTTGCGAAATGTAAATAAGAAACAAGGGCCATCTTCTATGTTGGTGCTTTAGGAAACTTCATATATGAACACACTCAATCTGCTACAATGTTTTGAGAGTTCCTTACGTACCAATGTATGCTGACGTTGCTTTGGACATGGTTGACCACTTTAACAATGACACGGTCGCCTTCTCTGGCCACGATTCTAGGCCCCGGGAACTGCCCATTGACGGTCACCATGCTCTTCGTGTGGCACAACCGTGTGACGTTGGTCATTTGGATCTGAAGAAAGCCACGTATTCGAGGATAAAAGTGATCAGAATGTATGCTACAAATTAGCATGCATGTCTGGAAGCAGCAAGCTCAATCATTTCGGCAAGGAATGATACATACATCAAATTTGTAGTGCCTGGTAATGCCATTTTGTTGCGCACATGAAAGCTCTGGGAAGAGAAGAAGGGTGCTGAAAGCAAAGAGCAGGGCGCCGGCGAGAGCTCTCGAGTGGAGAAGGAAGGCATCCATCTCACTTCCTCTTTTGCAAAGTGACTTGGTTGCTAGCTAGCTGGGAAGGCAAACCAAAAGGAAGATAAATGAATCGCTAGGTTTGTGCTTTGGAGCTTGTGCATAAATATATGGAGGTGTGCTCATGGATTAGGTGCCTCCATCTTGCCACTCAAGAGATGAGTTCCTTTCATGGGGGATGCTCGTCCAGCTTAGCTTTGGAGTGTTGCCAAAGCCAGATATCCTAAGGCATATGAGTTTTTATCCTTCATAGTTACGGCATGTCCAATTCTAACAATCGTGCTGGTATTTTTTTTCCTCACCGAGAGAGAAACTTGGTGTTGTTGTTCACGGTCATTGTTGTACCAAAGTCAGTACACAGACTCTTGGACAATTGCCTTCGTACGTCCGCTTCATTAGCTGTTCCTTTTAATGTAATTTCTTCCTCTCGATCCCTCCAGTATACAATCTGTACGTCAAAATAGCCGTGTCACGAGAACCTGCGGGTGCTGGGGTTGGTGGTGGTCTGGTTTTTTAAGCAAGAGAAGGATGTCTGACCCAACTCACTCACCTAAGCTGTCTTCTCATTCGGCGATAGTTGGTCGGAGGCAAAACCACACGCATCAAATTATACTTACAACTATTAATCTTTTCTGCGCTCTTTGCAAAGCAAAGCCCGTCAACGACTCCTCAGGCCTCCTAGATGCTACGTGATACCATATAGTTTTGTTATAACAACTTCCCTAATTCTTGGATACTCCTGCCTGGAATCTATCTATACCTAATTAACTACAACAAAGAAGGATATTTGTAATGCAAATTAAGCAAATAATAATAAATTTTATCATAATAATTATTTATGATAAAAATTTCATCGCTAATAATTCATCGTTAAAAATAGGATTGCAGATAATATTTTACAACGGAATTAAAATTTTCGTTGCTAATAATATTTTTTTACGATGAAATATTTTCATCGAATTTTTTAAATTATTTACGATGAAAAAATTTCATCACAAATAAGTATTTTTACGATGAAAATATATTTTCGTCATAAATAAAATTATTTACGATGAAAATTTTCATCG
>KE504675.1:1058711-1075680 GCA_000441515.1 Elaeis oleifera | reverse complement strand
CTTCTCTCTCTCTCTCTCTCTCTCTCTCTCTCTAACCGCTTGCCTATTTTTAAATTAACAAATCTGTGATTGGTTTCATTGCACTCTTTTCGGTTCCACGCTACCAAATCAACTCAATGAAACATGCCAGACAGCACCAATAAATAAGACCACGTAAAGAAAGGTGCCGTTATTTACTCAAAAAAAAAAAGGAAAAAAAGAAGGTATCGTAGTGGATGAGAGTTTGGTGGCTTGGTCCAAACTTTGCACCTTTTAACAAAGGACCAACGACTGAAAGGTTCCACAAAAAAAAAAAAAAGGAAATTCAGCAACATTTGCGGTTAGTGTTAATGCGAACAGTTGCCGGCCCGCAGCCACCCACCGGTCGTATCATTGTTGGGCGGCCCTAGCCCTATGTTCACTTTGGTTGAAGGATGTTGAGCGTGCGTTTGGAACTTCGGATCCAAATGTCCAATGGGAAACCTAAACAAACCAAATTTCTCAAAAAGCCATTGAATCCAAATCCTTGCTCGGCCAATATTATTTAAAGTCTGAATCATTCAAAATAATTGATTGACCTCCAAAATTTCCTACAAAATTGATTTTAATCTACAATTAGGATCAGAGCTACTTAAAGATAAAGCACGCTGCATGTGTTTCATGGTTAAACAAGATCTACTATCATACACATACTTTTTTAGCTGACATGACACTCTTTAATAAGAAGTGCTTCATTCTAAGAAAACATGTGTAATGATCGTTAAAAACAGTTATGCTGGAGAAGAGCAAGAACTCAACGTGCATTAATTGTGCTTACTCAAAATCGTCTTATGTATGTACTCCATATGTTTGTCGTGCTCTCTTTTTTCATATCAATGAGTCATGCATGTCCAAAAATGCAAAATTATAGGACTAAGAGAACAAATATATTCTAATATCATAAGCATTAATTTCAAAGTTACAAGCCCCTCATAGTTCAAATACCACGGTTGTCGAAATATTTTTATCTCAAGAAAAAAGTCAAAAGCTATCAATAAACCAAGGTGGTTTCTCATATACTGACTCCTTATTGAAGAACTTATGGTCTATTTCCACAGCGCAAACCACATGTAAATCAAGATAAATACATCAGCAAATCAAACATCACAACACAGACCCAAGTCTATTTAAATCGGGAATAATATGAAAGACCAGCAAGCAAAGTCGCACTCAGTGTCAATCCCATATCATGACTACAGCTATGATGGCAACCCCAATGAGTACTGCAAAGAACTTGAAGAAGGGAGTGTCGAAGTAACTTGGTTCTTGCGGCTTGAAGCCCTTGGAAATGAGATGGTTGATGGCCACATAGATGAACACCCACAGGCAAGGCCCATGGAGATGGCATAGATCCAATCGGCCACTGGTCCTTGCGTTGTGGCATCAATGGCAATGCCAATTCCAACACCAATGGGGCTCGAAATGGCAAAGGCAAGTGAGTAGACCACCGTCATCAAGAATGGCCTCTTGGGTAACATCCTAAGCAGTGCAATTCCCATGGCGACGGCTGCGAAGATTTTGTGCAGGCTTATAGTCCATAGGTTCCTCCATGCACTGGCCTTCGTATCTGGAATGGAATACCATAGAAGTTATATATGCTTCGTGGCGTACGTTGTCTAAAGCAAGAAAATTTCTCCGTGGCTGGAAATTTTATGGTGCATAACATAAGCTTATTCTCCTCTCAAAAAGGATGCAACATGGTGACCATCCACCTCACACTTCACTCATAGAAAAAGATCCCCGCAGGGAAGATCGATGCAAAATAGAATTAACTTCTCTTACATTTAGAGATGCTCCACAAGAAAGATGGGTAAATTATTCTAGCTGGAAATTACAATATATTTTTTTGCATAAAGATCAGTAAGGACTATTTCAGATTTCCATCTCTTCTGAATTCATCACAGCAATTAATTAAACCAAGATGTATTTTCATTCATAAAAAGCTAATGTCAGCTTTTAACCTGACTTAGCGTCAAGTTTGGAAGCTGGTCTACCGTCAACAAAGACGAGTTGCGCTTCGAGGGAGTTATTTAGCCCTGCATGTTCACCTAGTAACAAATAAAATCAACAAGTGGAGGAAATTTAGCCTGAAACAGGAGAATTCAACATGAATTCCTGCAAGCTCGATCTGTTGGTTTTTCACTTGACTAGAGCGAGTTTTTAAACCAAAATTATTTGCATAACTTCTTAGAACTAAGATTTGGTTCATTCACATAGTCATTTTCTGTATATCTAACTTCTTATTCATCTTAACTACTGGCTTTTGCACTTCCCTTTTGAATCAAATAGTTCAATCAAACAATATTTTATAGCAAATTAATTCAACCCATTGTCGTTCATGCAATCTGAATCCTTTGGACCCTTTTCTTCTTTTCTCATTTTTTGTTAATTTCGAATGTTACTTCCTTACAGCAACTCCTATTATAAATCACAGTGTTACCTTACTAGTTCTCACCTTCATCCTCTGCGCATATGACTCCAATAGAAATTTATCGATCATCAACGTACCTGCAACTCCGACAGCTATCCCTTCAAAACGGAGTGAAACAAAGGGCTAGGATGAGCAGCAACGTGTCTCCCAGCGACGTCGTCCTCACGAAAGCCGGATGGAGATCCAGCCTCATCTCCTCCCCATGCTCTTCGCGGCGTTTCCCAGCTCCCTCCACCTCCACTCTCGCCTCCTTCCTTCCACCCTGCGTCACCCAGACGATGATGCAGTCCCCAAACATGGTGAGCAGGTAACCGACTGATGCTAGCATAAATGCGAAAGGATAAGTTTTGGACGTGAGATCAGCGAAGGTGCTGTTGGCATCCGCCAAGAAGTGTATGAGTGAGGTGCCCAAGAAGACCCACCAGCAAATTGGGTACCGATGAGCAGGAAGCTCTCATTCCATCTGTAGAAGTAGGGGGGACTCCACCTGCGAAGGTGCACACCAAAAGGATCACAAGGCACCAGATCTTCACAGCGATCAGACCTCTCGACCTCAAGTTGTCCTGCACATCTCCATTGGCATCGTGGTCGTCGTGGCCTCCATGGGCATTCACTAGGGGGTTGACAGAAGGAGGAAGAGGAGGAGGAGCAAGGTTTCCACAGCGGCCTTGAGGCCTTCATGGGAACCCAAATACCGATGAGGCACTGGTACCTTGGTGATCACCGCTGTTTGCTGCATCAGCATCAAAGTTGGTGTCGTGGTCGTGGCATGATTTGGTTTCGCTTGGAAGGGCAGGAAGGGGAGGAGGAGCAAGACTGCCCAAAGAGGGCTCAAGGCTTTGATAGGAACTGAAGCCATGGATGTGGTGGGGGATGAGGGGGAGCCGGGGGCACTGATGGGCCCGTGCAGGGGCACCGGGGTGGGTGTCATGGTCATGGCCTTCATGGGCGCGTGCTTGGAAGAATAACAGAGATTGAACGAGCAGTAGGAGCAATACTGTCCAAAGAGGGCTCGAGGCTTTCATAGAAGCTGTAGCGATCGATGAAGCGCCTGGGGCACCTTCAGGGGCAAGTGATGGGGCACCATGGTCGTGGCCTTCATGGCCGATTACTTGGAAGGTGAACAACGAAAGGAAGAGGAGGAGCAAGATTTTCCTAAGAGGTCTCGAGGCCTTCATCATTGGAGCGGAAGCTAGCGATGGACACGTTTGGGGATGGCGGAGACCATATCTTTCTTTGTTTCCTTCCCTTTTTAATGGGTTCTTCCTTGTTTACCTCTGCTAATTTTAGGGAACGCGTTCTTGAGGAGAAAATATTCGTTGCAACGGTGATACCACGTCACCGGTGTAACAAATCAATAAAAATTAAAAATGCGTAAAATATATAGAGATAATATGGGGTATTATCTGCAAAAATCGATGTAATACATGATAATCGATGAAATATAAAATTTTATAAATTTATTATAAATTTGACATGATATCATTGTTGTAATGAATATTTTTTCGTTCTTGAGAAGTAAATTATCCATGTACGATTGAATAAAATTGGTACTTCCATTTGGTTGGTGTGCAGTACACTTCTGACTTTTGGAAGGGTGTACTGCACATTCCTCTTCTGTTATTCTGTTTGTGGGGGAGTGCAAGACTTGAGGAGGTATTAAGTAATGATAGAAATCAGATCGATTTCCCTTCTTAACTACAGTCTTGACCTTTCTTTTTTTTTATTTCCGGTACAAAGTCTTGACTTTATTTTAGTATGTATATAAATCTTGTCCCAGTAATATCCCAACGGTTCCGGAAGAGCCGTTTATTGGGTTATTCTTACTTCTAAAACCAAAATGTTTGACTTACTAATCCATCAAACAGTCTAAGTGACGCATGCTTTATGCAGGCTTCAAGCTACAATGATATTGAAGAAATATTATTCTAACACTAAACTGGAGAAATTCTTCTCAATTCCATTTACTAAATCAAATGGGATTAGCTTATCTTTGCTAACTAGTTTGCATCAATAATAATTTTCATTACTAACTTTCTGAAGCCACCAGAAGCAATCCTTAGTTATTATTATCCACCTTCAGAATCCTTCTGAATTCTTATAAAATGAGTTCAAATGCTATCAATAGCTAATTTCCTGAGTTCTTTCTCAAAAAAGAAACTAAAATTGTCAAGTTTGCACCAATTTTTCAAAATTGTCATTCCACATTGGGAGGAAAAAAACCTGAGATCACGTACGTTATGAGAAAGTTGGCATATTATTTATGACAGTAACTTTTGTGTATTATATACCTATTCAAATGCAAGCATGTAATAGTCATGTACATCATTAATCAACCTGTCAAAATCTTCATATCTCACTCCAAACTCATTCATCCAAACATTATAATTTTACGTCCCTACTCATATCTTGGCACATGATCTTCTCAAACTTATTTAAAGAGGCCAAGAATGTTGATAAGGTAGTTCATGTCTTTTGGTGAAACATGTACACAAATCTACAGATGCGGTCTTTGCATTACAATAAAATGAATTCTATAATAGATTAAGGTGAACAGCTGACATATTGAACACAAAAGGAAATAAGCATTCCAGTGCAAGACCCCTGCTGATACTACAGTAGTTCCTCTGACGAAGTTGCATGTTGCTCGGCAAGATTTGCTATATACTGTCTACAATTTATGCACTTCACATATTTGGATGGAGGATGATTCTACGATAGTTGTTAAAATAATTTTTGACCCACCGCTTAATGATCATAAGCGATTTCTATTATTATATGATTGTTGGAGAATATTATGATCTGTATCCTATCAAAATTTCACATATATTTCAGAAGATTAATAATACTGTTGGCTGGATTCCTTCTTTCGTGGTTGGACATTCAGAATCAATATTCTCGAATTCTACAACTGCTTTATCTATTTTATTTTAAGATATTTTATTTTTTGATTATTGAGGATATATTTATTCATCTTTAATTTAATATAAAGCATCTGTTTATATAATAATAATAATAATAATAATAATAATAATAATAATAAAGTTCCACCACATTGACTTGCAAGAATTAACGCTACATCGGAACCAGCTTTTGTAGCCATGCCCAGTGGATGGAAAGCATGCGTGTTGTTACGGTGATCGCCTAGAATATCCGCTAGTTTGTAGTTCCTCCCCAGCTTTTTCATTAGGTCAAATCTGGATCGTACGAGACACCTCCCTATATCGCAGTAGTCCACCGACATCCCGTATATATTAAGCCGGGCATTGATCCCGAGTCCCCTTCTTCGAAGCGGATGGTTGATTGCTACATAGAAAAGGCTCCCCGGTGCACCCGTAACCACCCAGCCCATGCATGCATATGCTTGGCCCCTGTTTATCCCAGAACAGTGTTCACGTGCTCGCATCCATCTTTAAGTTTCGGCTAATCCATAGCTTTCTGTGGGTTTGATTCATCATGACTTTTGTTTTGGAAGGTATTTGTTTTCCATTGCTATCTCTCTTTGACTGGATCTTGATTTTGTGGCATCCGTCGGCCACATCTGAAGCCTCCTAAAGCCTACTTATCATTCTTGGATTGTAAACTTTTCTGCTAATGGAATTAGGGTTGGCAACGAGCTTGAATCGGGCAACCTCCACATTAGGCTATCGGCCAAACCCGAAGAAGTTCAAATTGAATTTAGGCTTAGACGTATAGCTCATTTGTTTTCCGACTCAGCTTGGATATATCATCGGCTCGGAATGGGCCCGGCCTAAGCTTGAGTCCAAACAAAGCCCAAAATAAAGCCCAAATTTAGGTTTGAACTTATTCATTTTTGTATGTTGTTAATTGCAGAGAATGATGAGAAAGTAAAAGACAAAATAGAATGGCTGGAACTGAGAATGATGTATCATAATATCATTTACTTGTGTTATGGAAAAGGACCTAATTTTTTTGGCTTGTCCATTTATATGAGAAGTAACAGTATGAAATATTGAACTTCCATCATATTTAGATCAGATATATGTTTAGCTCGCATAGATAATTTGGCCTGGTCCAATCAAATCGGTTGAGCCCAAGCCTGTACTGAGTTAGGCTCGGATCTGAATTATCCAAAAATTTTTGGGCCTATGCCCACCCCGAAATCCAAAAAAAAAAATGAGGCAGGTTCAAATTGGGGCACGGGCTGGCCCAATATCCAGCCCACTTCCAGCACTCCACCGAATATTTCTCACTCACTTTATGAATTTCGCTTTACCCATTTTGAAAATGTTTTCATTGAACAAATTTTAGGCCCATCAAATTTTCAACATCTACCACTCCACGATGCCTATACTGATCAATAACTTCTTAAGAGACAAATTATCCATAAATAATAATACTAATAATAATACAATCGAGATATCTGTTTGTAGCTGGTCTTATTTCATGACTCTCCCGGTTGCTAGAAAAGATAATCCGGACCATCCCTGATGAGATTAGTCTCATTTTTTATTTACTTTACCAGTATCTTGGTATATTTTTAATATAATATCTTTATATTATAGCCACCTAGCCTTATGAGAAGCCTACGCTCTATAAGTCTATGATCCATGTCACCTATTCCACCATCACTGCCACCGGCGGACGATGTGAGATTGGAGAAACAGTTTTGCATGTAAGAGAAATTATTGGTTAGAATGGTTCTATCGTGTGTATCTTGGACCATCTAACAAAAAATCAATATATCATACGAGAAAGTAAATATTTTTTTTTATTTAAAAATAAAATTATTAACCGGCTAATCATCATTAATAATGAAAATTTTTCATTTAAATTTTAATCTAACAATGCATTTTTTTTAATAATAGATGATATTCTAGCTTCTTATTAAATGATCTAAAATATACGTGGTAGAACCATTCTAACAAATAATATCTTTGCATGTAATACTGTAGCTGTTGAATGAATAAACATGTCATGCGAGCACCGCTTTGTATGCTGCACCCCTATCCCTTCTGAGTAATTATCGGCCCATACATGTCTTGTTTGTTGAAGCATTGTCAATAGTTTCAAAGGCTAAAACTTTAAAATGCACGCAAGCCCATAATCGCCTATGAATTTGATTCATCATTTTAATTCCAACTATTTGCACATGGTTGGTCTTATTTCATAACTCTCCCCTATGCCATGTAATGAGATGGTGCTGCTTTCTTATCTGATCAAGATGTGTTAATGCTCGTGACAATTAGCTGCTAGATTAAATGTTTCGGCTTTAACTTGGTAATTTAGAATGTGTTGGACCTTCTAAAGCATCCTGCATGCCTTCACCAGCCACCATTCACGCCATCCGAAAACAAATGCAACGCATTATTACCATCCCAAACATTTATCAGACAACCAAATAATATTTTACTTGGGAGAAGAAATGTGTTGGAAATGATAACCGCCTACAATGTTAGAGAACACCATAGCGTTAGGCAACGTAGCGAGCACAAATAAAATACGATCATTAACAAAGGGAAGATGAAAAATCGACATGTACGAGCGAGTCAGTTGTGCATTAATCTCCACTGTCATTTACAACCTCTTGGATAGTGTACATGCATAAATAATAAATAAGTAGGAATAAAGAAGTAGGAGGAAAGAGGGTATACTAGCTTTAGGCCGACGAAGGAGAAACGATTTTCAGGAAGTTCCTTTGGCCAAGATAGCCAAAGAGGTATGGTATATCCTCGAATCCAACCAATCCAACTTTGATGGAAGCCTAGTTGGTGAAGAGATATAATAAAAATTTATCAGAATCTATCAAACGCTTGTTCCATATTTAATTTAACGATGATATAGCTGTATCTCATTGAAGTTTACTGTAAGTCATGCATAATTTTCTGATAACATGTGTCTCTAATGAGACACTATTTTGAGCTTATGAAAAGATGTAACATATTTTACATTGTCCAAACCCACCTCTTTCATTGTCCATTGAGGATCGAATGCCAGCCAGCATGACACCTCCCATGACCGAATGAGAACAGAAATTATTGCATGGATCATGTCCAAATAGATCAGGGCAAATCTGAAAGCATATATGTACGATGGATAATATACAAACGAAAATTGGTAAAATATAGGGATAAGATATATTTACTTTTAATTTTTTTAGATGTATTCTTGTATAAATGATCCGTTTAATAATAAAAAAAATTACACGGGTAAGGTTGCGTGCTATCCACCGCGCGATTTGGCGTGGTCCATTGGGCCTGATTCAAGTAATAATTCGATCAATGAGAATGCCTCCCGGACAGCCCCGCGGCTCCGTCGCGCTGATGTGACCGTTGGGACCCTTGCCCACTACCCGGCGCGCTTTCGCTGAGCGACGGCCATTCCGGGTCCCAGCCGCTACCGTCCCATTCAGGCGGTCGCGCCTTGCCCCCCATGAACCGGGTGCGGTCAAATCGCAATCATGGATCCGGGTCTGGTAGTTGGGTGTGCACGACCCGCCCTTTTATTGCTGGTCTCGGGCCCCACCCCACGTGCGGTCTGCTCTTCAATGCCCGATGCACCTCCCTCTCCCGGAACCCGGACCAACTTAAAAAACAAGAAAGAAAGGCTGTCCAGATTCATCTGTCACGTGCGAGTCTCCGGGACCGAGGGATCGGTGACGAGTCTCAATCGCAGAAGATCGGGTTCGTACGAATTGTTGTCAGTCCGCCACTGGGATCCGCATCATTTGTCCCTGGGAACACCTCTCTCATTGCGATCCAACGGCTTAGATCTTAGATCCGCAGATCGATCTATTCTCTGGTTAATTAAATCAAATCAAGTTAAATTAAATTAGCGGTAAAAGTGATGAGCACCTCGAGTTTAGATAAAGCTGAAACAAGGGAAGTAAGCTAACTCCGTTCAATAATAACGGGTCGCTCTCCGCCAACCGGAGAGCAGCTTCGATTTTCTTGGCAATGGCTTTGTTTTTCTTGCTCTTTCTCTTCAACTCATCTTGGTGTGTGGCGTCCATTTGCCACGTGTGAAGCATCCGGAAACCTTATAAGCAATTGTACTGCCTGTCTGGGGAGAAATCATTGCCTGAACCACGCGTCGGTTGACCAGCGCAAATCTCAAAGCATGTGCACGGTGGAAAACGTGCAATCGGAAATCCGTGAGATGCAAGGATTAATATGACGTGTTATCCACCGTAGGATTTGGATGGTCTATCTCGACGTGGTCCAGGCAAGAATTTCTCCATTTTGAGAGCACCATCCATCATTTCAGGATTATAGTCTTTTAGGTTAGGATATCTTGCACGTGAGATGGACGTGGGAAAAAAACGAAGGGACTAAAAGGTTGGCAGTTGGGTCACCGCCGGGCCAGCTGGGAGCCCGTGGAGCATTCCTAATGTTGTCTCATGAGGAAGTGAATGGAGTGAGTTTTTTTATGGTTCTGTTGTTTAGGGAGACGAGGTAAATAAGGAGGCACATGAACTTTGGTTGATGGCAATAGTGACATGCCAGCAAACGTCTTGTTTGAACTCACATGGGCGGTCTTTCTTGGATTAGTCCAAAAAAGGGTTCAAAGCTGTCAATTATGAAATGATTTTTGAGCTCATCATCTCACCATCTCAACACAGTACTATATTTGATCTACTAAGATCTATGCCCTCATATTATCGTTTTCAGAGATGGCATTCCTTATCACCAGTTCATTGGGAGATGCAGAAGTTGGTGATTGGCCAAATGTAGAAAAAGCCTCACTAATAGTACTAGTCTCATCATGTTTGACACTAATCCCTGACTATATATCATTTCTTGGATGAATCGAGAGGTCTTAATTTAGTGGGCTCGGAGCACTACTCTATGTGATATATATATATATATATATATATATATAGTCGATGATGTTTTCTGCTTATCACTAAAAGATCAATGCGGCGATATATCTCATTCATGGGATTTATGCAATTTGAAAAATTCTTTTCTTTGAAGAAATTTTAGGCCCATCAAATTTTCATCATCTACTTTTATTTTGGATAAAATCGGTACATTCAAACAATTATAGAATAAATATAGTCAAGAGAGTCAGAAAACAAAACATTCTTAAAGGATCCTAGAATTATCCCTCTCCTTATTCAGAAATACCCTCCAGAGTGATCAGCAATAAGGACAGCCATCCAGTCGGCAGCATATTCATCTTTTGATAGACATGCCTAAAAATATACACTTAACAACTAAATAACATCATAGATATATCCTTCAAAAAGGGATGGGCGTAATCATCACAGGAATATCCTGAATCCAGATCACCACTACAGCCGAGTCATCTTCAATGACGAGATGGTCTGCCTCAGGATTTGTCTAACATACAAAATCCTAGCCTAAGCAGCTCGCAACTCCACCTCAAAAATTGTGGATGCGAAGAAATGATTTTCCCCAGCAGCAATCAACTTGGAGTCGGGACCACGTATCATGAATACAGCATCATCTTGTCTGTGCCGTATGCGGTCGTTAAAGTTGACCTTCAGATATCTCGGAGGAGCGGGCTCCTAAGCAATGAACATCCGTCGGATGGCTGCATGAGCAAGATGGGAGTCTCAAATCTTTGAAGATCTGGAGGTCACATCCATTATCTCCATAATCAAGATACGGGCTCACTCCACAATAAGCCTTGCTAAGGTTCTCTTAGACTCAAATATTAAATTGTTCCTGACAAGCCAAATGTGATAGGCTATATATGCCGCCCAAGAACCCCCCATTGGGATCCGTTCATTCAACGCTCCTCGTACGTAATCTAGGAATGCTTGAATACGAATAATAGCCTGGATGACCTACTGATGCAACTCTATGAAATTCCAAAACTATCTGGCTCTTGGACACAGAAATAAGATGTGTTTTACTGTCTCGTCCTCTTGACCACAGCATAGAAAAATCGATTGGATATCCATATCTCGATTTCTCATAATGGACTTCATCAAAAGCTGGCCCCGAGCCATCTTCCAAAGAAAGAAGCACACTCGTGGGTGCACCCCCATCCACCAAATTCACCCAGCATCCATCTACCTCGTCACCCCCTCCGGTATAAGCTATAGTGACCCACCGTCACCATTCTTTGAGAGCAAGAATGCCTCCAAGCATGCCAATATTGATCAGTAACTTCTTAATAGAATATTCTTATCAAAAAAATCTTAATAGAGTAATTATCCATTAAATTAAAAATAAACAAACAATATCCCGTTGGCTTTTTAAAAAAGTGCTGCTGATCAACGTTAATATCTAATTCGGAACTTAGGTGTAAATCAGAATGCTGGACCCGTAGGAAATTGAGCTAGCATTTCTCACTGCCAGTCATTACCCATATTTTGGAGAGGTCAAGGATACCTCTTTTGCAGGTCAAATCTAAAGGAATCCAAAGCACGTAGCAGCGGGCCAGCTTCCCCAGCAACCCCGAACACCCATCGTGGCTCTCGCCATCTCATCCTCTGCGACCCTCGACCCGAACCCGTAGGGGAGCCCCTCAACTGGGTCCAATGCCAGAGACTATAGACCAATTCTATTCTTCTTTCCTGATCACTTAAGATATTATTAAATGATATTTAACAATATCAACAGGAACAATTTATTTATTCTCAAGAAAAAATAACAATAACGAATTTGGGAAAGATTGAATGGCCGATCGCGGAATGGGAGGGGCATTCACACCGGCTCAACGCCCCACGTTGTTTGATTCCCTTCCATGTCTGTAACTCCATTCTATTTAATTTGTTTCACTCGCGTACACTGAAGTGACGAAACCCATTAATATTTTGTCGTATTATTGTACTAAAAGAATACTACATCTTATTTGGAGAAATAAATAAATGACAAATTAACTAGGCAGTGCAATAATTCAACGTGTCAGTGCGTCACGCCGGTCTCGGCAGAGCCGTAGGCAGAGTGATGCCATCACCAGCACCCTCAGTATCATTCATTCATTCACTTCTGTCTTCTTCCCTCTCCATCTCTGTTTCTCTCTCACACACATCCATCAATCAATCGACCTATAATTTAAATCAAGCAACAGAAGAGGTAGCCAAGAAGCCAAAGAACATGGTAAAGAGTGGGCAGAGCACCCAAAAATCCATTCTTAATTCCAAACGGATGCCAGAAAGAAAAACTAATATGACTCGCTCTATCCTCATCCACAGCTTCACCTTCCCTCCTATTTCCAGCTTTCACATCGTGTCGCCACCGGAGATCACAGCAGATCCGTCCATCTCCCGCACCTTAAATGAGAGACCCGGAAAAACCTCTCCGAAATCACTAGTAACCCCCCAAACAAGGTAAAATAACAAAATATAAACTATGTACAAGAAAAGGAACACATCCATTCTCTACTTTCATCTCTCTCTCTCTCTCTGCCGATCTTGCTTCTTTCCTTCTCGGCGTTGAGAAGGGAATGATCGAACAAGTGCTTGTTCTCAAGGGTAGTCTCGCCAGCAGATGAGCATGATGACGCAGCGGCGCATGATGTAGAACCTGGCCCTCTGTTCTTTTACGAGGCTGGCGCACCGGCTCGAGAAGGACCGCAGCGAGCCCGAGCTCGATTTCCCCTCTCTCATACTCGCGGACCCCCTGAGGAAGGGCCCGCCTTCGCCCACCACCACCCTCCTGCTCGCGCTGCAGCTGCTATTCCGGCTCCCCTTCTTCGGAAGCTTCCATTTCTCGTCCATGTACAGCTCCATATATAGATCTACCCTTCTCTTCCTTCCTCCCCCCCCCCTGCTTCTTCACTGGATCTGGATCGGATCTCTTTCCTTCTTTTGATAGGTTTTATATAGAAGGTGGAATGGATTTGGTGTAGAAAGAGTGTGAGAACAGGGTGTAAGAGAAATGGGCAGAGAATAGGAGAGAAAGAGAGTGAGAAGAGCGGAGGAGCAGACGACTTGGGTTGGTTTATGCCTATGGGACTGGTTGAGGTGCGGTGAGGAGAAGTGTGAAGTGCGGGTTTGGATATTTATAGAGGGGTAGAGAAGGGTAGGGTGGGTATAGTGATAAGAGGCGCTGGAGATAGGTGGTGGGAAGTGGGTATCGCCTGGGTCCTTCTGCCTCGAGAGCCCCACTCTTTCTCCCCTTCCCATTCTTACGCTGCTTTCTTTTCCATTACTTGAACGAGATGGAGTCTGGTCCCGATACCAACGCAAGGGTTTAGATTAAAACTAAAGAGTAGAGAAGACATCGAGATCTCAAACACCCACTGTTCTTCCTCGTTGCATGGCCCCGTCTCCCAAGCGTGACGCGGCCCTCCTACATCTACCTTCAAAACGAATTATCTTTTTTGATAATAAACGTTATTAAAATCATCAGTTAATGAAGGCTTTTCCTTTTTTTTTTTTCCCATAACGTATCAAGCTCAATCAGCTACAGAACCCCCGTGCGGTAAAGTAAATTCAGTAGGACCCAGGGCCACGTGAGGTGGTACATACGTAATAGTAGCTGGCCTAGCTCGCAACTGCGACCAGGATTTATGCTCTAGCTCGACGGACCCATCTCGTTGCCAAATGCCAACTATTTGGTGTCGCGCGTACCTGTCCGGTGGGACGGCACCCATAATTAATCCAGTTTCCTACGGTAAATACCAACTATATTCTAACGCTTTCTCAGTAAATGGCCAAAAGGATCTTCTCTCCTTCCATCCAAACTCCTTTAAATTCACCATATAGCGGCGTCTCGCTGTCCTTAATTGCTTCTCCCATTATTACTCTGCGCGACAGGGAATTTACTTCCGTGAAGGGCACTAGCCGCTCTCGAGTTCTCCCTGGAAGAATCCACTCCACTGCTGTTCCTCCCACCCAGATATTAGAATTCAGTAGATTTGGTAAGTCAAGAAAAATGAAACATTTCCAAGTTTTGCTCAATACTATTTACTTCTTTCTTTCTTTTAGTATTTAAAAAAGAGAGAAAATAAGGAGGATGATAAAGAAGTTAGGATACTAGGAGGAGGAAAAAAAACAGCAGGAGAAGATAGGATAAGGTGGTGATATGTGGAGGGGAAAAAATCATAGCTTGATGATGCGAAAGGTGTAGCAGCCTGTCGTGCAAATGATGACAGGTGAGCTACTCGAGCTACCGGCTGCCATGATGTGACATGGTGATCCAATGACGGCCTCCGATCGATGTGCGTCCGAGCACACGAGGGAGCAACCCAAAGGTACCCAATCGCAGCTGTTAGATCCTATCACTACTCCATCAGCGGTCCACCCCTGCCTAACACGTAACAAAACTGTAACATTCCCCCTCTCCGATTGCGTTACAAATTGGGCTCTCGAGATCATGCACTGTTGGCCCGTCTCGCTCGCCCGTGAAGGTGATCCAACCAACGGGACCGCACGAGCGGGCGAGAGTGCCACACGAGTGGGGGTGAAAAGGTGCGGTCCAGCTCACACGTGTGGGACGGCAGCAAGGAGGGATCCCCCCTCCCTCTCCCTCTCGGGTAAGTTGGACCGAGAGTCCACAACGTCATTCAACGGTCAACAGAGAAGTTGTGGGTCCCATATATGGTGTATGTGGAGCTTGCGCCACGGCACATGGGACGACCATCGTGGGGCCACATAGGCGTCCGGGTTCCAGAGGGGTGGTAAGGCGTGAGGCTGATACACGGACATGATTTGTGGAGTCGGCATTATACGGGGGGACCATTTAGGTAATATAATATACAGGCGCCCACAGCATTAGGAACTTGACGCTGTCCCCAAGAGAGCACATGCCCCCAGACGCAACGTCACACCCAAAAGCCTCTATCGCCTTCTGTTTCCATAGGGGCCCAAAACAGGTAGTTGCCACGTATGGTGTACCCGCAAAGACCACCTTTTTTGAGTTTGATCGGACGGCTGCCGTTTTTGTATACGCGATTAATCTTTTAATTAATCATCTATCAGCACAAAAGAAATCACAGGAAAATTACGAAATTTTCATGCAAGAATTTGAAAAAGAATTGTCGTTCTATACAATTACCAGGACAGCCACATCGAGCACTGATTAAAACCTTGATATGAACACAAGCCAGCGTTGTTAAGTGAATGCTTAAGCATGCTGTCATATAGCGTAAGTGATTGTAGTTAAGGTGTCGTCTAACATTAACATCAGACGTTTTAATGGCCAAACACATCTAATTTTAATGTGTGATTGTTCCAAGAAGTGAAAAGTTCTTTCTCTGCTTACAAATGCAGTCTACGTGAATCACGGGTGCAGTAGTTTTTGGCCGCTTATATAATAAACGGTGCACCAAGTGCCTATGATGTATAGATTTTAGATGACACGTAAAAGACCAATTGACCGATTCAAAAGAAGTTAGTAAAGATCTATCATATCATGAAAAAGAACATATTTATGACATGACTTAACATGTCTTCGCAGTCTGCATACAATTATTGTTAAATCTTCCTTACCAACCACCGATTGTCCTTCTGCCTCCATACAATTATTGCCCAATCTACTGTGCCCACAGGCCACAGCAGTATTTGGATCATTGTGACATCTTGCGGCTAACAACGTAAGTTACTTTAATGACCAACAGTACATAATGAATAATTAAGTTCATATATTTCCTCCCTTTGGGAATTATAACTACCAAATGAGAATCAGTGCTCATCTGTTATAACTTTGAGTAATCTTGGTATTATTCCCAGTGTAATCCCCCACACCCTCTCTCTAAACCAACCCCTCTCTCTAAACCAAGATGGCTTCCCATCAAACATTCATTAACTAAATAAAATTATACAGAACCTATTCATACAAAGCTGATTGGTCAGCGGAAATAAAATCATATGGGACGGACTTCGTAGTTTGCCACATTTTTTTTAATATCAATTTTAAAGAATAGATCTAAAAGTCAAAAATTTTTCTACTAATAGAATTATTACTTCCGTGATTAAGATATTCTCTTTCTTTTTTATTTTCAGCACATACTTGTTAGCGATACATACTATATAATCAGATGATATATACTAAATATGTAATCAGATGATACATACTGTAAGTTTTTTTAATATATATCAGTAACGACTTAATACACATCTATAGCTAAATAGAAATATAGTTTATTAAATTTAGTATTCACCAGTGCACAATATATGACTAGTTGATACATACATAACAAAAT
Organism: Elaeis oleifera; assembly: GCA_000441515.1. Classification (NCBI taxonomy): domain Eukaryota; kingdom Viridiplantae; phylum Streptophyta; class Magnoliopsida; order Arecales; family Arecaceae; genus Elaeis; species Elaeis oleifera. The sequence goes on along the minus strand of KE504675.1, from coordinate 1,059,146 downwards.
ATTCATCCGACATTCTAAAACACATATGTAGATAAAGTGATACATAATTTTCAAAACATTACACTCATCAGTATATAGTATATGAGCAAATAATACATACTAGATTGTATATTGATATATACTGTAAGTTTTTTTGATATACATTTAGCAACGATCCAATACACATCTATAGATAAATTGATACATAGTTTACTAAATTTAGTATCCATCAATATATTATACATAGTCAGTTGATATATATACACCTAGTAACATATTCATCCAACATCCTAATACATATCTCTAGATAAAATGATACATAGTTTTTACGAACTTTTAAATATAAAAATCTTAGAAAAAAAAAGAAGAGATTTGCAAGAGAAAAAAAAAGACTCGAGGAAGTCCTCATAGATAGGAGAGATGGTGTGTGGGGTTTAGAAAAGAAGAAAGACACTC
>KE504675.1:994321-1005815 GCA_000441515.1 Elaeis oleifera | reverse complement strand
TTCGTAACAAACTCCTGAACGGCCCACTACCAGGCGGTTACAGGCATCGCCATCAAGTCTGTTGCGCCCTCTGCCTATAAATAGGCACCCAGATACGTTATTTTCTAAGCTCTAGTCTCTAGCTAAAACTCTGCTAAAATCTCCGTTCGAGCACTCTATCCTTGTTGAGGCAGAGAACTGACTTGAGCGTCGGAGGGTCTTGCCGGAGCAACCCCACCTCCGGTTTAGACTTTCTTTGCAGGTCCCGGCGGCGACCGCGGCACCCTCGACTCCAGCATCTCCGACGCCGACGGATTTTTGCAGCAACAGTTTTTATTTGGTTGTGGCATGAGATGAGAGGGATTTGTGCGACAAAATAAAGAAGGGTGTTGGGCGTGTGGTGTTTTTGAGTTCCTTTTCTTTCTTGCCGCAAGCCTATATTCCACGCCGTTTTCCCTCCTTGTTCCCTCCCTTCCACACCCCATATCTCCCTTTTCTAGATCAAATTTGAGAGAAAAGGGAGGTTTTAGAGAGAGAAGAACAGATTAAGAAGGGTTCTTGTTCTTTCTTGATGATCAAGTTCAATCTCCAGAAACCTGCCAATGACTGCTTCAAATAATATTAAAAAAAAGATCCAGATCCAAGTCGAGAAATGAAGCTTGTAAGGATGATATCGATAGCTTCAGAGTTCTAATCGGGATCATCTCTATGTGAATACCAGCAAAGGTCGGGTACTTGTGTGCTTAAATGCGAACCCCGGACATTCGCATGATCTGATCCGAAGAAGAAAAAGAAAAAATGTTCAGGTATAATTTTCTTTCTTATTTTATTATTTCAGATCTATGTCTTAAATTTATTTATGCATGTTAGACAATCCTAGGTATGATTTAGATTTTGAATCTGCATACTTAGATGTAAAATTATTTTATATCTACTTCCGCTGTAATTAGGATAATCGAAAATTTTTTTGCATGCGAATCACCTTGAAAACCAACAGTGATATCAGAGCCATGTCGATCTAACATGCATAGAATAAATTTTAGATCTAACTTTTGATTTAGATCTGAAAGTTAAGATTAGTTATTTTAATTTGGGGCTAAGATAAGGTTGTCCTGGTATAGGGTCAATCCCTTATACTGAAAAGATTGTCTTAGCGCTAGATTGATTGGTTTTGAAAATTATTTTTGAACATAAAAATTCAAAAGTTTAGATCTAAAAATTCATATATCTAATATGTCATGATTAGTATTAGATCTAAATTAAATAATTTAGGTTTATATTGAATAAATTTTGAAAATTATTTTCAAATTGTTTTAATTTAATTTTAGATATGATATACATGTTATAATGTGATTACAAGATTATTTTAGATTTAAAATTATTTTAGATCTAAAATAAATCATGATTGCTTCAGATCTGAAATTAATTTCAGATATGAAGACGTTAAATATGATTTGATTTGGATCTAATTTGTTTACAGAATGAAATTCAGGTCTGAAATTAGTTTCTATGATCTGAATTTTGTTTATATATATGATATGTGATTGTTTATTTAGATATGAATTAATTTTATGACTTGAATTTGTTCATATATGTGATAAATGAAGCATGCATAGATCTGAATTATTGTTCATATGTGTGATATGTGAAAGATAATTAGATCTGTAATTTAGTCTTTATATATGTGATATATTAAATTAAAATATCTTAGTAGTTTAGTACTCAGATTGAGTTAATCACCATGGCCGTCCGATCATAAGAGAAAGCAGGGATTAAAGTCTCTTTTTATCCATTGGATGAATTTTCTTATGGCGTTTAGGGGTGCTGCTATGATCACATCTCATGAAGAAGAATAGTGAATAAAAAATTATATAAGATACTTGTTATGGATCTGATTATGTATGTGTTTTTATTAGTTTTAAATCAGAAAATGATATATGTGATATATAGTTTTTGACAAATGATCTAAAATTTAATTTCTGCAAAACTCTAGATCTAAAACTCTAGGATCTGTTTGCATGAAATCCTAAAATTATAATCGGCATGCCTGTCGAGTCAACTCGGATTCAATTCGAGTCAACTCGAGTCCCTGATGAGTCGACTCGTATTTATGGGGGTCGACTTGAGACCATGATGAGTCAGCTCATTTGCATATGAGTCGACTCAATCCTACAGGCCGAGCACTACAATTTCTGTTCGTTACAGACGAGTCGACTCAAGTTCTAGGATGAGTCGAATTGAGTCTGTAGATAGCAAAATTATATGTGATACAAAATAAATAGTTTAGATTAGAAATTATTTGACATCTAAACTAAACTCATGTTCATAATGTACTTAATTGAGAATTAAGATTTGAAATTAAAAGATCTAAAATTATGAATTTAAGATTTAAATTTATTATATAAAATATGAAATTTTGAGTATAGGTTGAATAAATTAGGTCTAGTGACTTGACTACAATTAGGGTCATTGAATAAATCAGACTAGTACCCTTATCTATTTGAGCAGTTGATCGAACCTAATCAATTGTTGATCAGGATTAGGTCAAAGGGGCTCAAAATCAAATTTAGTTATAGTTGATCGTATTGATTCATATTTTGATGTAAATTGATTGACTCAAGATCAAATTTAACTCAGTGGATCGAGTCTGATTAACTAGACTGATCTATTCGATTCTGATTGACCAATTGGTGTTTAAGATAACTTTAACAGCTAGATCGATGATTTTTAATTGGGAACATGCTTACCTGGCCATTTTGATGGTGTCTAAGACAAGCATCAGTATACCCTCTCACCAATCTCACTTATTTGATCAACTTGGTCGATTATGAATTGAATAAGATTGTTTGATCATTCATATTCACCCATGCTGACTAGGTTTGTCAGACATAAGATTGTGCTGATCTGAACTTGATCAGTCAGACATCAGATATGCTGACTTAGAAGAGATCTGAATCTAAATCTTCTCATTAAATATTAAATCTAACGGTCTTCTATCGTTGTAGAGTGTGGATATCTTTTTGGTATTGATCATTCTCAGCTGGTCATAGTTGTTCGATTGCATCAGAAAAGCACAATCACTCTATTGACATTAGATGCCTTAGGATAAAGATGGGGTTGGGCCCAATAACTGTCAAGTCAGGGATCCAATGATGGCTTTGCATCCGTTGGTGAATAGTGGGTCAGACTTAACTAAGAAATATGGTCAATAACTGTTAGGTGAGCCCACATAACTTAGAGACCAAATATCTGCAACATGTTTAGAGAAGCATCTGGATAAAGAGTTATCTATACATTGGTGTATGTATTATCAATAATTGTTAGATGATGTGCCATACATCGATAGGACCGCAACATCCACTAGAAGCCTAATTGTCGCGTATAGATTTTCGTTTCTCCATCCAAAGAGTGTGAGAGACTCAAAAAATTAGTAGAAGCTTTTATTTATTTTTAAAATTTTTGAAATAAATATTTACAAGTACAAACATCTATAGAATTTTTACTCTCTGTGGTTTATTGTTTCAGTTTTCAACCCTCTAGCTCGAATCTCATATATTAACTGATTAACTGAAAGCAATTATATATTCTGACTCAGAAAGTTAAGAATCGTTCTTAGTTTTAAAATTAACTATGTTCTTGATCAAGTTATCCTTATGTCATCAGCTTGTCCAATCCATAGTCAATGAGCTATACTTGACAAATGGCTGGACAATAACAATAAGATTAGGTGCTGTAAATTGGAGTTCATGCTTGATGAACTTCAATGCGTATATAAGGACACATAGGCTGCCAACGACATGCTGACTCATCTATAACAGTTATGAGGTGATCAAAGTCACATAATGTATGAGATGCATGATGGATAGTTTGTCCATGATCACCATTTGATAAAGATCAAGGACATCGAGGAGCTTGAGAAGCTCGACATGATCAAGCACAAGAAATTGCTAGTAGATTTGATCCTACAATCCCTTTCTGATTCATATAGATAGTTTATAAAACTATTATATGAATAAACATTATAGCACCTTATCTGAATTGATCAATATGTTGATATCTAAGGGACCTTGAAAAGTTCAGAGGTACATACCTGAAAAGTCTAAAGAAACAAGATTGCGCCTTTGGAAGGTATGTTGAATTGCTCAAATCAGATCTTATGATTTTCTTTTCTTTCAGTTGAATATTAGTCTCTAGTGCATGTTTATGTACTTCAGTAAAGGGTCTAAGGATAGGTAGAAGGCTGAGGGAAGGTGAAGAGTCGATAATGGAGCAAGAGTTGCACTATGGTCATGAGTACTTAACCTCTACAACTATCGTTTGGATTTAGTTCTCTATCATTTGTATAGTAATGCATTTGTGAACTTATTTGAGTGAATGCCCTTGGGTCTGAGAGATCCAGAGATCAAACAAATCTGAAGTATATATATATGGTACTTAAAGCTAGGTCATTTAGGAGAAGAAATGATTTATCGACTGAGAAAATATGGGACTTTGGGCTCAATGATTGTTAAGTCATATCTAGTTAGTGAATCATCTCTTTAAGGATGAATGACCAAACTGTCCTTTATGGGATAAGGGGATAGGATTGCTGAGATACTTACCCTGATGTACATTTGATGTGTGCGGCCTATTTGATGAGCCAGACAAGAAATGTTATCTCTACTTCATTATTTTTATCAATAATCAGTCATGGTATAGTAAGTGTATGAAATACAAATCTGATCCTTTAAAAAATTCAAAGGATTCAGATGTGAAGTAGAGAAATCGAAAAAATCCTAAAGATACTTCGATCAGATCGATGATGCGATACCAAATAGAAAATTTCTTGATTTTTTCAAAAAAAATGATATAGTTTCACGATGGAACCCTCCTTGTATACCTCAGTTCAATGAGGTATCTGAAAGGAGAAATGGCAATATATGAGATATGGTCCCGTCCATTATGAACTTCACTGATTTAATCTTTATTCTTTAAGGACATGCTTTACTTTCTCAATTAGGTTTCTTCTAAATCTATTCCTACAACACCATATGAGATATGGTATGGTGGACAAGTTAGAGGCTAGGTCTATCAGAGCTCGTTACATGGGGTATCCTAAAGAGTTAGGGATACTACTTTCTCTTCCTAATAGTTCATAATGTGATTGTGAGCGATCATGATCTCTTTTGAAAATAGTTATCCAAATAAAGACAGTGGGAGGACAAGCTTGAAGAGAGAGTCTTTAAAGAGCAACAAGTTATAGGATCTGTAGAACCTATTCATGATGAGTCAGTTCATGGAGTATTTCTTCCACCTCGTAGATCTTATGGGATTTCTCATCCTTCTGAAAGGTAGTTAGTATTCTTACAGAAGATTCAGAGAAAGTATTTTTTATGGGAGATAGGGAACATAGAGATGATCCCAAAAACTTATAACGAGGCAATGTTGGATATCAATCCCGAGAATTAGAAGTGTAGATAGCTCTCCTAAATGGATATCTTATGAAGATATTTATTTAGAGCGGCCTATGAATTTTACTTCTACTGATGGAGATCGCACTGCAAAATTTATTTATGGATTTATATAAGCATCTCGGAGTTGGAATACTCGTTTCGATGATATGATCAAATTATTTGATTTCATCAAAAATGAGAAAGAATCATGTGTTTATATGAAGATCAGTGGGAGTATCTCATGTTGACATCGGTTAATATATAGTTGCATATAGAATTTTTATCAAATACCCAGAACAAGCATCTTGTATTCTAGGAATAATAATTTATAGAGATAGATCTAAAAGGATATTTGGGTTTTCACAGAAAAGCACATAGAAGAGGTACTAAAAGGGTTCAGCATAGAATCTCTAAGAGGGATCTGCTACCCTCTTAGGTATAAGTGTATGCCATGCTATGTACTCGACTTGATATATCTCTTGCTGTGGGAGTCACGAGCAGATAGCAATCGAATCCAGACTGAGAGCATTGAATTATTATAAAACATCCCTAAGTACTTGAGAAACACTAAGAGTTTATTCTTGATTTTTGGTGACGGATCAAAGCAGAAAGTGGAAGGATACACTGATACTGATGGTAGAATATCTACATCAGGATATGTTCTTGAGTACTATTTAATTCGATATGTTGAAAGGATTTTAAGCAACTGATCAATGAAAGCTAAATATGCTATAGATGTGTAGGATGCATTCTAGTTCTTATGTTAATTACGAAACTGTATGTCATACCGTCAGATGCCATGACACTATACTGCAAAGACAATGGCTCCATAGCCCTGCCAAGGAATCTAAGTTTCATCAAAAGTCCAAGTACATAGAGTAGCGGTATACGTGATTACCTCGAGTAAAATATATAGAGGTACAGAGAGTAGACTCTACATAAGACGTGGTTAGGTCCAAATCACTTAGCCAGCCAAAGATCGAAGTCTGTCTTGACTCGAAGAGGCTTAGATATATAGCAGATTGACTTTAATATAAGTAAGAGATTGTTAGATGTATGTCCTAGAAGCTAATCTTGACTGACACATACCATATCTCTAGGACATATTTTGTACTGGACGGATAATTTTGTTACCAATCATGTTGCATATGTCCATGATTTATCCTAAAATTAATAAAATAATTTATATATTCTCAAAGTATTGAGAATTTAAGATATATATTATTAGTAGTTAATTTCTAAATACTTCCGATCGTAAGATCATCTGGAGGATAGTAATTGATCTCATTAGATCGATACATGGATCACCTTCCTTCCAGATAGATGAGTCTCGAGTCTGCAGTATAAAAATACTGGAGTGAGAGTGCAAGTGGTTGTTAGAGAATAACTTACACTGAGCATGACCAACACGAGAAGTCATTTGGATGTCTACTCACTCGTTAGTAATTTTTCGATGCTACATTGGTGTGCATGATTCTTTGATCTGCGGTGTGTTGGCTATTCGCAGTGAGGCTACTTAGTTTGACTGCATATTTTCTTGATCTCTAGCCATTTAGATCTTTGCTGTGTATGTTGGCTATAGTAGGTTCAAGTTCGTTGTTTGAGTAGGATATACTTAGATAAAATCTATCGATCTTGATAGAAAGGAGTAGTCCTATGTGATTCATGAGACTGAATTCAGAAAGTCTCTGATCAGAGCAAGTGTGAATATTGAAAAAGAGTTTCTATAGAATTTATAAATAAACTCGAATCAAACCAATCTGACATATGACTGATGATAGGATTTGATGAGTTTTTTATGACCTCCGTCTAGTCGGAACTCACGATAGAAGAACTGTATCATACAGTACTGCACCTAGGAGTTCGTTCTTCTATTCTACTGGATTACCACTATATGCTACTAGATATCACTGGTGGATTGTGAGAACTCATTAAGATCATTTTTGGATCAACAATCTTTGTCGGGATGAGTTGAAATTATTCCAGTCCATCGAAAGGAGTTTCGATAATACTGTGATGGAGATCACGGTATGTCTTACTATCAGACAGAATAGAATATGAGAGATCACACACAAAAGAAGTTTGACTCGATCAATGGTTTAGATCACATTCAAATTATCAATTTGATTGATGGTTTGAATTTAGAAACTACTAATTTGTAAGTGTTACAGATGTAGCAACTGCTAATTATTAGCAGAGGGTCTTCATTGTAAGTATTGCAATTTAATTGGAATTGATTAAATTATAGATCAAATCTTAATTAATTTAAATCATATTAAATTAAATTAATTAATTAAATATTAATTAAATTTAATAATCTAAATTAGATTTAGATTTCGATCCTGATTGGATCAGGTTTGACAGTTTTTCGAATTTAATTCGATCCGGACTCAAATTGGACTCAATTTGAACCCGCATTGAATCCAATTGAACCTAACCACCTGAGCCCAGGTTCCCTAGGTTTCTCTCTCCAATTTAGCCAAACAAAGAAGGAGGGCGATGGAAACTCATGCAATTCTTTAGGCACGCGTGGGAGGATGAAAAATTCTTACGCCCACTTTCTTGGTTTGTTAAGACTCTAATCGGATAAAATTTTTTCTAACTGATTTTAAATTTAATTGGTGATTAGTTAGGATTGGTTTTATCTGGTTGTGGCATGAGATAAGAGGGATTTGTGTGATAAAATAAAGAAGGGAGTTGGGGCATGTGGTGTTTTTGAGTTCCTTTTCTTTCTTGCCACAAGCCTATGTTCCACGCCCTCTTCCCTCCTTGTTCCCTTCCTGCCACGCCCCATATCTCCCTCTTCTAGATCAGATCTGAGAGAAAAAGGAGATTTTAGAGAGAGAAAAAAGATCAAGAAAGATTCTTGTTCTTTCTTGGTGATCAGGATCAATCCTTAGAAACCTGCCAACGACTGCTTCAAGTAATATAAAAAAAATGGCCCAGATCCAAACCTAGGAACAAAGCTTGCAAAGATGCTAGCACATTGGTGACTTTGAAGTTCTGATCGAGATTATCTTTATATGGATACTAGCAGAAGTCGGGTACTTGCACGGCTCAGATACGAATTCTGAACATCCATAGGATCCAATTCGAGGAAGAAAAGAAAAGCATTCGGATATAATTTTCTTTCCTATTTTATGATTTTAGATCTATGTCTTAAATTTATTTATGCATGTTAGACGATCCTAGATGTGATTTAGATTTTGAATCTACATGCTTAGGTGTAAAAATTATTTTATATCTACTTCTGCTGCGATTAGGATAATCGAAAAATTTTTTGCATGTGAATCATCCTAAAAACCAACATAATTGTGATTGTAAAATCACTAATATATCCCCATATTTCCTTCTCACCAAAACACAACTCTTCTTATAATCCAATAGATAAGGATATTAATAGAATTTTATGTCTAAATTTATTTTAAGTCACAATTATACATTCACAGATCGGAGATGAATAGTTGGATTATATTGGAATCAAAATTTAAATTTTATAGTTTAATTAAATAATTTAGAACTTTGGGATGTAAATATAAAAGATTTTGCTATGGTGCTCATTTATAATAATTTATTATAAAGAGTATTTAAGATATATTATATTATATTATATATTATATTATTTATTTTAAAAAATATTTTATTATTATTATTTTTCTTCTTCCTCCCTCTGCCAACAGCTTCTCTGCATCCACCCCACCCTCTGACGCCATCCGCAGCTCCTTTGCACCCCTACCCCCCCCGCTCGTGACTCCTCCACTCCTATTGTCTCTCCCATCGATGCCTGCGGCTCCTTCGCCTTCGTCTGACGCCCATGGCTTCTGTGCCCCCTAGGTGCCCGTGAATCTTCTGCCCTTGGCCTCCCACCCTTGCCTCGCATGCCACGGTTCCCTCACCACCCCTGGCGTCGATGGCTTCTGCGCCCCACCCCACCACCCCTCTCTCCGACGCCCGCGACTTCTACCTACCTTGCCCCACCCCCTCTTTGATGCCTGTGGGTTTTGCCCACCCCCTCCCCCCCCCCAAGCACCCACGGATCCTCCGCCCTTAGCCTCCCCCTTGGTCATGCATGCTCGCGATTCCCCACCACCCCGGGTGTCGATCCCTTTTGCACCCCCTCCTCCCATGGCCAGTGCACGCCCATGGTCCCCACCTCCCTCCCTGATCCTCCAGCTTCGATGGCCCAAAAGGCTTTTGAAAAAATATTTAATTATGATATAAATAGTTTAATCTTTGAAATATTTAGCGCGTCAATCATGCACATGCGCACTTCAGTTTATTGAAATCTGAATAGTCCATGTTTAATCTGATAGTCAGAAATAGATAAATAATAAAGAGACTAAAATAATCTTTAAAGCACTGAAGTAAAATCTAAATATAAATTATAAAAATTAGAAGAGTATCATTGTAATTTTGTTGAGAAGAGAAATTCTTTGTGCGTCGCAGGTGGTATAGAAAATCTGACATGGAGCACACTGCTTTATCCCATTGGTCCACGTAGCCATTACTTTCCAACGCGTATTTAATACTTACAGTTTTATTCTTTCATTAAAATTTTGAATGATGAAATACTCCTATTTTTGAAAAAAATTTTGACATCTTATGTTCATATTATGATATCCTGTATCCAGAAAATCATAATTTTATCCATAGGATGTCATAATATAATGCAAAATGTTATAATATGCATAGGATGTCATAATTTTTTTCAAAGAATAGAAATATTTTCGTCATTTAAAATTTTCAAACGAAAAAATAAATCTGCAGACATTAAATGCACATTGAAAAGTGATCGAGTAAAATATCTTTCTATATTATGACATCCTGGGCTAAATTATAACTTTCAATACGCACGAAGATATAATATACCATGGGATGTCATAATATGCCACAAGATATCATAATTTTTTTGCACAGGATGTCATAATATGATGCATGATGTCATAATATGTCATAGAAGGATATCATAATATATCACATGATGCCATAATTTTTTTCAAAGAGTAGGAGTATTTTAGTCATTCAAAATTTTCAAACGAAAAAGAAGAACTGTGGACATTAAATGCGTAAGGTGGTGCACTCCATGTCGAATTTTTTACACCGCCCGTGGTGCACAAAGAATTTCCCTTGTTGAGTAACTCTTCCGACCAAATTGGGCATGGACCTAGCAAATCTAGACCCATCATGGCTAACTCAATCCAAGTCCAAATCCACCATGGATCTAGGTGGTAAACATCCGAGTCCAAGCCCAGCTCTATCCTGGATGAGAAAACCTAACTCGGACCTAACAATCAACGGATAAGATCCGGGCTTACGATTTGCTTTGCACGGCAGGCCCCACCATGGGCTCTGTCCTCCTTCCCAGCACCTACGGGTTCCCAAACAAATACCCAGTCCCTCTTTTATTCCATTACCAGGCAAGAGGAAAGCATCGTCGTCGTCGGAGAGAAACCCAAAGTCTGGCCTATTTCTCCATCCCGCACTCCAAAACAGAGGGACGAGCGATGCCTTCGATTTGGCGGCCCTCGCGGCAGGCTGACTATGATTGCTTCTCTTCTGCTACGCCAATCGTTATCGACAATGGTGGTTCCGCTTTCCGAATAGGGTAATATCCAAACCCTAAACCCTAACCAACTGTTCTTCGTTCTTGATTTTTTTGTTGTTGTGTTTTTTTCTTCTTCTTCTGTATCGACGCCCCTTTCTCTTTCTCGTATTCTAGGTGGGCGGGGAGTTGGATCCTCGTGTCACCTTCCGAAACGTTGTCCAGAGGCCTCGCCACAAGACTACAGGTACGGCATTCCCCTCTCCACTCCACCTCGCACTAACCACAGACGCTAGGATTTCGTCTTTGTGCTGTTTTACTGACATCCAACCTGGACACTCTGAGTTTTTTGAATGGTTTCTTGCAAAAAAAAAAAAAATCTTTTTTTTTCTCCCAATCCTCTGATAACCACCAAGGAATTATATATGCCGACGCTGTTGCATCTGCTGCATCCTAAATCGCATGATTTTTCAATGAGAGAAGTTTTTCTTCTCTCTTTTTAATTTTATTTTCCTTGAGAGTAGAGAGAGAGAGAGAGAGA
>KE504675.1:975492-989346 GCA_000441515.1 Elaeis oleifera | reverse complement strand
CTCTCTCTCTCTCTCTCTCTCACACACACACACACACACACATACACAGAGAGAGAGAGAGAGAAAAAAAAAAGAGGCAAAAACTGGTAGGCAGAATGAATAATGCAAAGAGTTTACTCTTCATTTTATTGCCTTGTTCTCTTTAACCTTTTCGCTTTTTAGGAGTTTGATTTTCCTTTGGAGAAAATCAACTATTATATGATAATTATATAGTCGTTTTTCCATAACAATTCTTTTTCACAGAACCAAGTAAAATTTATCAAATGAATATATAAATAGAGATCTTATAACTTCACACACTTTTTAAAAAAGAAAGTAATAAAAATATTAAAGTATTGACATCAAAAGAATGAAGCCAAGCAAGATGACTCTAATCTCTGGTTCAAAAAAGAGAAGGGGTTTTATTCAATTTGCTCTATAAGACATTAATCAATTTAATATTGGATGACAGTGTATTCTTTAATATACGACTTCAAGGATGACATTAGTTTTGCTCCCTTTTTTTTTTTTTTGCAGATAATACGCATTTTTGCTCTACATGGTTGTTTTTTACTCTTGCTGGTTTTGTTATATTCTATGTAGTATGAGAATAATTGCTCTACACTTTATCTTGGATTTGTCATATGTTAAATTGTTACATCATGCATAAAAATAATATATGCCTTAAGGTGTTCTCATGTATAATTAACCAGAATGCTTTTAGCATGTAATGGCTCATGCATGAAACAACTTTTTGGATACATGTGTGCATGCATGCATGCATGCGTACATGCATCTTATACTCAACTGAATTTTCTCCTTATGAGTTGGAGCCTCACCATATATGGTCTTTAGTTGTTAAAGGGAGCCTGTTCTGGAAGCATGCTGCAGAACAAATATTGGTGGGTATCATGTTACTGACTATCTGAAGCAGCTTCTTTCCCTCAAGTACCCCTATCACATGTATGTGTGTATCTTGCTGCACGTTAGATCTAATTTAATTGACAGTGAACTGTTCCTTCCGGGTTTGCTTGCAATTTTTATGTGTAAATGTGCTACCACAGGTCCAGCATTACATGGGAAAAGGCCGAGGAACTAAAGATGGAACACTGTTATGTAGCTTTGGATTATGCATCAGAACTGCAATTATTTCAGGTCAGAAACTTGCTGTTTCTTCTTTGCTTTCATGCTTATTTTCAAAACCTTTTTTTTGATTTTGGTCAACTAAATTTAAGCTTAAAGGGAACAGAGTATTCCCTACCATGCTATGCTGGGAGAATACTATACTCTTGTATGACAGAAGGTCTGGGCAAAGCTGGTCCCTTCTCCTGACAGTGCCATCACACTATTATTGTATTCCTCTGATTTGGACTCTCCCTTTTCCTCACTATTCTCCATTATTGCTGGGTGCAAATAGTTATCATACATATAAAGTCTTCTAGGACCTTTAGAAGTAGATAATAGGGTTGAACAAGTCAGCTGATATTTGGAAGACTTAATTTGATGCAATATGCCCATTTGATCATGCAAGTACTCATTTTGGAGCAAGTTCATGGTCTTTTTTTTTTCTTTTTGATTGTTTTATGCTCAAATAGTGTTCTAGAATCTGTACACAAGATTGATATAGAGTTTGGATTGCACTGTGATATTTTCTGATGATTTTTGGTCATTTTGGGTTGTTTAGGTGGTAAATTTTCTGACATATTGTCCAGATAGCTTGTGTTCCATAATTGTTACATTATAGACTTGATTGGTTTGCGGGAAGAGGAGGGGGGAAGTGTGGTCAATGGAAAAATGGAAAAATACCTTATGTTTGACTGTAGTTTTCAGAGGAGAGAGATGGAAAATAGTTTTCCTGTGAGAATCACATTTCATGAGTCTAACTCCACCAGTTGGAATTGGGGTATTTTTTCTTCTGAAAGTGCCCTTAAGCTTTTAGATAGAATGGGGTAAAGTCTTTCCCTTTATTAAGGGCATAACAAGTATTTTACACAAGTTTCCCAAGAACCAAATGTAAGCCATTCTAAAATGTGTCACTTTCCCGTAGTTATCCTAACATACAAGAGCCATTTTCTCAAGCATTATATACCTAGGCTCCAGCTTTTCAGGAAAACATCCCAATGAGGAAAATTCTTTCTGTGAACCAAATGAGTCCTATGTGGAGCGGTGATTATACATCCATGGGGCTATCTTTACATGTAGTAGGTTAAAGAACCTGGAATGATGCCCATCATTTCATAAATCACATGGGGGGCAGGAAACAAGGGGACTGGTGAGGCATATGGTTGTCTGGTGATTTCAGCTAAAAGCTCCATACCTCTGTAATTTTATCAAATTCTATGTTCGTGTGTGCTATTTAGCTCTTTTGCTTTAATGCTTTGAGATGTGCTGTCCTACCTACACCAAAAGTTATTACCTTCGCAGTTCATCCAGAGTCTTTTCACGGTCCAGGAAATTTTGGAGGGCTGTTCCTAAGTTTCATGACTGCAACAAGTAGATCCTCACCAGCTGACCAACCATATAAAAGATTCATGGCAAGCACCTTTCTTCTTAAATCTGTCTTGAATAGGAGTGAATACCAATTTGTAGAGGATTGAGATCATGATAAGGTGCTCATAAATATGTGATTTTGGATCTGCTTCAATTCATGGATGATCCAAAGAGGTCCTGTTCAAATCACCTGCAGTCCATGTACCGCACAATGACATTGCTTTCAGATCATTACTGGTTCAATCACCTGCTGTTAATCTTTAAAGAAACAATAAGTGATTAATTTAGATCTTTCTATGAGTAGATAACATCCAAACTTGAAATCTGCTCAGTCCTCTTATGAAGCCTTATTAACTTTTGTGTTGCACTATGTAGTCAACCCCATCTTTTGATGAGAGTAGGCTTGGGGGGTGGTGGTGGTGATACGTGTATATTTTATATGTGTTCGTGCGCAAGTGTGTATAATATGAGCCATTGAATGGGTAAGTCACCAATCTTTTAAAAGGATCATGAATGTATTTTATTTGCAAGGTTACGGATTGGTGTGTATTATACAGGAGGTTTCTATTAAACTCAGGTTCTAAAAACACAATGATGAAGGAATTTAGGGTTTTATGTGTATACCCTTATAAATATCTGAAGTTGAGTGTATACCCTTGCTTCACTATTTATATGTATATGCTTGTAATATTTCTTTTTGCATCTATACCCTTATAAATATCTAAAATCACATGTCTACCCTCATAAATTCACTATTTACATGTGTACCCTTATAAATTATTCTTTTTTCATGTATGCCCTCACTTATCTGCTATTATTGTGTATACCCTTATAGGTTATTTTTTCTACATCTTCACTTAATTAAGTTAAAGGTATGCAAAAAGAATACTTTATAAAGGTATACATGCAAAAAGAATAATTTATAGCGGTATATGTGTAAACAGTAAACTTGCAAGGGTACAAATGAAATTTCAGATATTTATAAAAGTACATATGTGAAAAGAAATAATTATAAGAGTATTCATGTAAATAGTAAATCTACAAGAGTATATACATAATTTAAGATCTTTATAAGGGTATACATACAAAAAAAAAAAAATCCCATAATTTATGAATGATTTTGCTTATCTAAGTACTTGAGCAGCTTGTTGTCATTTGGACATGGTCATTCTACCATATGTTCTCAATGTTCACCAAGTGAAAATTTTGATTCATTCAGTTTGAGAAGAGTATTTAGAGACATTAATCATAAATAGGCTTGTTCTGTTTGCATACATTCACCATTTTGTTGTTTGTTGTATAGACATGCCATGGCTCGCTGTCGCTGTTACTGTTTGGTCAGGAATTTGCATTTTTTCCTCCCTTTTTTTGTTGTGTGTGTGTGGTGGGGGTGTGCAATTGTTAGCAGTTGACCATTAAGGTGCAACCATACAAGAGATGCCAATATTAAGTGATAACAATAATAGTTATTGTAATGCATGGTTCAATTCAACAATTAACATCTATTATTCATGTTCTAGTTATTAAGTTTAGCTTCTAAACTTAGAAGTTTTGAATACCATCTAAAACTAATGTACCTAAAAGTTGGTCTAGTGTATGTATAGTTAGCATGTACTATTCAAGTTGTTGTCAGTGGACACAGTGACATCATCATTTGAAGCCTGAAATGTTTTAAGATCCAATAGAAAGCATTTCTTGTAGACTAGGAAAAGGAATAATCACACAGATTACAAAAGAATGCAAAAAAATCACGTCAATCACATATGTAGGCTCCCTGGGATTGTCAGTTTACCTTGTAACAATTTGGAGTCCTAGATATAATAGAAGATCCACAAAAGGGGATAAAAAAATCTTGGCCAGACAAAGATCGATGGAGGTTGCTATCCTTCTCTTTCTTCTTCAAATATTCATTAGAGGTTTCTTTTGAAAATGTGTGATTGAGATTTAGAGAATCATAGCACCACTTTTTTTTCTCGTGAAAAATTGGACAAAATCCGGCTTGAATTGTATCACCAGTGGTTGGGGATTAGAATGTGATATGTGGTGGGGCCCACCTCAATGAGTAAGAAATAACTATGATGTGCTGAGACTAGAGAGAACCATAGGGAGCAAGATTTCAAATATCAATGTTGGACCTTTTAACCGTTTTTTTGCCAGTGATATGGTACAGTACCAGATGCTGGCACATGGTATGGGACTACTTTCTGTACGGCACATTGTGTATCAACCTTGGAAACCTTTTGGAAAGTCCACGGTACTGTTCGTACCATGCTATTCCAGTTGTATTGGAAACCTTGATGGGCAGTGAGTTTGGATAAAAGAGGCTATACCTAAGAAGAGTTCCAAATGGTGGTTGCATCTAACAAGAACTGTCATCAAAGCCTCAAAGAGAAGTGCGTTCAAGAAGTTTCCATTTCTATTATGACTCAAATCCTTCTAATTTCCAGATTTTCAGGGGCAGTTGTCCTTCCCTCCTTCCCCACCCTTCATTTGGTACTGATTCTCACCTAGGAAGCACTGTGCATACATCACATGTACACCACACCTCTTCAATATTTCTTATTGCCTGTGTGTTTTGTTGTGGGCCTACTTGTCATTAACATGGGAGGAAAATAAATTGGCTGTTTTTAGGTGTTCCTGAGATCATGTATCATTTTCTATTTGTCACAGTAATTGCTCATCTTGCTAAGTCAATCACAATGCATCCATTTAGCTACTAGAAAAGGCATCCAATTCTTTATTAACTTCTAATTGTACTTGTACCTAGCAAAATTTGTTCAACTTTCTATGCACTTGCTTCCAAGCATCCACCATCTCTTAACATTATTTTGCATGTGTCTAGTTGTTCCACTAGGGTCTTATTTAGATGGTTTTATGTACAACAAACGCTAGAGATGGTTCCAAACAGGACACTTGCACTTGTGTAAAATAGTTAAAATGATAGGAATGCTGATAATGCACTTTAGACACAGTATTGCTTTCAGAAAACTTGTTGCTTGAGAGTTCACTAAGATGGCCATAATGGAATTTGGTACCTACAGAGTTTGAATTCAAGGTGGTTCCTTGCAATGATAGAATAATGTCAGGTTAGTCAGGAATATGCTATTTGATGATGTCAATGATTTGCTGAGGGTTGCATAACAAGTGGACGCCATATCTTCCATCAAGAAAGGTTGGTGACCAGGCTTTTAGTGGGCCTGCATGATGTATAAACTAAGTTTGGAGAAGTTACTTATTGAACTTCTTAGCCTGCCAGAATGGCAGGTCACTTTGCCACTTCTAGTTGGTTAGCTGTTTACATTGAATTGCAGAAATAGAGCGTCCAGAGTATTGAATAGTGGAAAATACTTTCTAGTGCTAGGATAGGTGGGAGAAGGCTTCTGCATACCATTTGATCCATATTGCAGCTAATTGGACTCTTACTATTTATCTGATAAAGTCTACTTCTGGTGCAGAAAGGGAAGAAAGAAGCTGAAGAAAAGTCCAGGAGTTGGCAGCTACCATGGGTTCCTCCCCCACAAGAAGAGGCACCATCTGAAGAAGAACTTGCAAGAAAGGCAGCCCTAAAGGAAAACAAGGCCAAAGATTGCGAGATATGGCTGCAGCAAAGAGATCGATTAGAATATCAGAGATGGAAAACGAACTACATGGTTTGAAAGATCTTCTGCAGCAGCTTGATCAGGTGGAGGAAACTGAAATTTCATCTATTCTATCCAAAACAGGGTATGACTCCAGGCAAGAAATTGAGTCTGCTATTCAAAAAATAACACAATCCTTAAGGAAAGCAAAGGGTGAGCCCAATGAAACTGAGGAGAGAATAGATGCTTCATTAGCAGAAAAATATCCACTTACCAATGTCCCTGATGACATGTTGACACCAGAGCAGGTGTGGCAAGCTCCATATCCAATACTTTTTATGAATATCTTTTAAATAAACTATATCTGGCCCAAAGTACTGCTGTTATAAACTATTTTTCAAGATTACGGGCAAAAATTTTCTGTACTGATAAATTTGGATAGTTATTTGTCATCCCTGATAGCTGTTCTGCTGTTAGCAACTCTTGGAGAATAGATCACTGCTTGCTTTTCAATTTTAATAAAATGCTGACATTGAACCTTTTTATGTGGCAGCTAAAAGAAAAAAGGAAACAGACATTTCTCAAGACCACATCTGAGGGCCGATTGCGTGCTAAACAGAAACGCTTTGAAGAGGAATCAATGCGGGAGAAACAAACCAACAAGAAGAAGAAAAACGCTTGTATGCTATCTTGTTTCTTAACAATTCTGAAATTTCTGCATGGGGGTCCTTTGATTTTTCTAGGAATCTTTTTTTGGGAAGAAATAAAGTGATCGATTTGTATGTTTGTGTTAAATCTTTCGCAATAAATACACGAATATCCTTTTCCAATTGCTGCTTCTATCTTTTCTGTTATTGTACCTGGCTTGGTTTATCCAGGTGCCCCAATATATTTGAGAATTCAGCGACCATGCCCTCGCGAGCTCAAACAAACACAGGAATATATAAACATACAAGGAAATATATCAAAATACATTGACTTCTAGAGACTTGAGAAATTAGTGATACTTTTTAGAAATCCTGCACCTCTTGTCCTATTCTATGAAAGAAGAAAACAGCATGATACGTTGATGCTTTGTTAGATTGGTCCCTGTATGTAGGTTAGTATTGTTTGGCACTTGAAATATTCAAGTCTTAAATGCCTTTTTTATTTTAAAACATTTAGGAGTCTTAATTGCCATTTTGCTGACATAACCGTGCTACTCTAACCTTGGGGTACCAAACAGTGTGGTGCTTGTAATGTCATGTCCAATGCTGAAAAATGTTCACGCTTTGGAAATCATGTAGGCTTAAGAGTCCCACTAAAGCCCTTGATATTTTATTTTTTCTTTTATTTTTAAGAAAATAGAGTTTTCTAGCTTAAGTATCATTACAAATATCAACTTATAATTAGTTCAGCTAAACTATGTTTTTCTTGATTCCTAGTTATGTTTAAGTTTTTGTAATATACTGTTATTCAAATGCAGAGAGAACCCAGAGATGTACCTGGAAAATTACATGCTAGATACAGGGAACTTTCTGAGAAAGTTGAGCAGAGGAAACGCTTGAAGACAAATGGTGCCCGCACAAATGGTAATCAGAATTTGTCAGGTGGTGTTGGCCGTGGCGAGCGTTTAAATGCAGCTCAGAAGAAAGGATGCGCCTCTTGACAACTGCGGCATTTGATCGGGAAAAGGTGAAGACACTTTTGGAGCTAGAGATGAAGATTGGCAACTCTATAAACTGATGAGCAAAGACAATGATGATGAAGACAATGGACAAGAGGAGGATGAAGCAGAACTAGCACGTGTTACTGCTAGGCTTCAGGTTAGTTCCTGCTACTGCTGGTGTTTGTTATTGACAACTGGCTAGTATTGTTCTTCTCTCTCTCTCTCTCTCTCTCTCTCTCTTCCCCTCATGAAGAAGACTCTTGTGTTATGGGTAGCCCTCTGCAACTTGTGCGTTTGAGAAGCATTTTGCAGCTATCTTCAACTGGAAATATGCAATATTATGTTGTCAATCGCACAGCTTAAATCAGTGATTCATTTTTAGTTTATTTACTTTATGCTTTTAAGATGGGAGTCAAATTGTTGATTAGTTACCTGGATGACAGACGCTCTTAATTTTTTAATATTTTAATATTTTTGAGGAAAAATCCTCATGATTGAACCAAATTGTTATACGATTAATTGGTTATCTTTATGACTATGTTAAAACTACTTATCATCTCTGCAACTATGTCTATCTGGAGCTTTTCATTTGCTTGAATTTTGAATATATTTGGAACTGCACAGTCACTTATCTTTGGGTGATAATGATAATTAAAAGAAAAAACAATGTAATTGTAAACTTTTATCCAGAATTAGGTAAGTGGAGGCCTCTGATAGCATACTTGGATTCACTTTTTCCCCTTTATTCATGGATTATATACTTATTTTTCCCTTTCATTGTTTCTTTTTTTTTTCAACATTTAGTTGAGCGATGAGAAGGGTTTCTCATCATGATGTAGGTACGGTTGTTAAAAATTTGAGCTCAACAACACTAATACAACTTGAACTCATAAAATGCATATCACAGATTTGCTTTTGCCTCCAAACAGTGCTTAAAATTCAAGCTGGAATTTACTGCAATCAGAGATAGATGCAAAAATGAATTCACATATTCACATAGATTTAAGGTTTTTTTTTTTGAGTTAAATTAAGATGTACTTGGAAGAGCTAGTTTGTGACTTTCCTTAAAAATGGGTTTTACATTAGTTGGCTTTTCGTAAGTTGTAACAAAGGTCAGGTTTCGGCCCTTGTAGAAGATCTAATTGAGCACGATTACTTAGAAAAGCCTTAGTTTAGTTATTGGTTATCTTCCCAGAGTTTTGAAGTGATGTATCATGTATGGTTATCTATGCATAGGCTTTATAAGTCAGATTTTTTTCATAAGACAGTCCATTTATTGGTTAAATGTGATCTAGTAATCAACCCCTCCCTCCTCCCTCTATTTCCCCTTCTTGTCCTCCTCTGTACCACCTTATTGATTCCTGTTCATCCTGTTCCCTTTGTAGTTGATTTTTCTTTTAGCATTCTTCACCTTTATCTTTCACCTTTGTCATTCATTCACCCTGTTCCCTTTGTAGTTGATTTTGCTTTTAGCATTCTTCATCTTTATCTTTCACCTTCGTCATTCGTCACCATTATTGGTGTTGTTGGTAAGAATCAGGCATGTTGCTCCATTTCTATTTCTTAAGCTTCAATTCCATCATTTCGCAACTGTGAGATATGTGTATGCAAAGCTTCTTAGCATTTGCAACCAAATTTGTGTTAGATATTATCTGCTCAGAATTTAAGTTTGGTATCTGCAAACAGAATGTCAAGGTCAATTTGCCTTCATGATCAACTTAATTATTAATTTACCCAGCTGGGGTAGTAAGTTCTGGCTAATTTACCTGAATGCCACTTTCAAAATGAACATTTTTCTTTAACACAAAATGATTAATGTTTTAAACTTTGTTGTCCATGGTCCTTCGTTATTAGGTTGAGAATCAGACATAAGTTATGTTACTCCATTTTGTCGTTTAAATTTGATAGTGCTAAATGCAGATTTTAAAACTATTTGGGAATGGGTTGAATTTGCAGCCTGTGCCCGATAAGTTCTGGTCAGTGTGGGGGAAGGGGATGTTGCAAAAGAGGAGGCAAAAATAAAGAACCATAGATAGAGGTCCCCAAAACGGATCTCAACAATACATCATTGGAGAATGATGCAGGGCCTATGAAGTGGATTCCAACACACAAGGCTTCCTACCTATCTCTGTATAGCATTTATCAAGGAATTAGGTGCCAATGGTGCAGTGTGCCAGCTGGCATGTGCAATGGTGGGCTAGTACTGGTGCACAGCATAGCACAGCACAAGCCTTGTAGGTGTGTGACCAGCTAGCCCACTGGCAACTGCTTTTAGAACCGTTGCCTTCAGTAATGTTGGTCTTTACCTACTAAAAACTGTACGATTGCACTGCAAGGTCTTTCTTCGTAAATATCTATATATTTCCTATTTAGGGGCACAAAGCTGATCCATGCTGCAAAGCATAAAATCACATTGGTTATCTGCTCACCATGTCTCTGTTCCTCATCATCGATGTCGTTCACACTACTGAATTCTATTGTATGCTTTCTTTTATTGGTAGTTGAAGACTTGTTAAGGCCTTTTTACATGAAGCACCCTTCTCTGTCTGCACTAACAAACTCAGATATTTCATGTGAGAAGTCAGAGATCCAGAGGACAGTGCCATGCTCGTTTGCAGCCTGCATGGCTAGCCAGTCACTGATTTGGTTTAGTTTCACTGTACACGAGAGATCTTACAAGCTTCATGGTTTGGATCATACTCCAACATCCAAAAGATTGGCTGGTAGGATTCATTTGATTTAAGGCATTGTGTTCGCTGATGATTTCCTTTGAGGGAATCTGTATGCTTTCTTTAGTAATCATTTTTAATGAAGAAACTATGTTGCAAAAAATTATAAAAGCTCTTTTTCAAAAAAAAATTTCTCAAAAATAATGGTTTCTGTTAGTCTACACACATTGTCTGATTGAGAGGTAGTTCCTCATGGGATTTCTGTTGATCTAGTATATGTTTTGAGTATGGTGGCTGCAGGATATATTCCTATACCTATTGCATAAGTTAGACTTTTTTGAAATATCAGCTTGGATTGAACCTACGGAATGAGGTATGTGTTCTATAATTTGGGTTCTCTGATCTGACTTGATTACATTTCTTGTCTATATAATATCAAGTTATTGGTAAGGTTAATATCAGCGCACTTGTTAGTCTTTTATTTTTTCTTTTCAGCTAGACCAGTTCACGTCCAGTTTTGCTAGGCTGGGATCCAACTTTTGTTAAGATAATGAATTCAGTTTTAGTACTCAGGCTAGTATCTGTTGCACGCTGCGTTACTTGGCTGATATGTAGATCTGGCTAATAGTCAGGTCACTGGACATATGTTATCAAGATGTTTTAGTTGTTCCCGTCCACCTACAGTACCATCTCTTGTGGCCTTGCACAAATAATTCTTATATTCTTCTAGATATTGTTACATATGGGTTCCTGTGACATGAATATTTTCCTGTATGTGAAAAATCTGTTGGGCTATTATTTTGAACCATATACTGATGCACGAACTTAATTATTAATTTATGATATTTGATATCCGGACAAGCTCTTTGGTACAAGTTACAAATCTTGACACACGAACTTAATTATTAATTAATGACATTTGAAATTCAGACAAGCTATTTGGTACAAATTACAAATCCTAAACAGAAGTTCAGGTTTAGCCGGCATTGCATAAGCAAGGATTCGCTCAAAGTAGTCTGGATTGGTCCTGATGAATGATTGGTATCACCTTTAGATGTGATCTGTTTGTCAATCCTTTTGCAGGATATTGACCCAACTTTTGTTGCTAAATCTGACATGGTGCCGCTTCAAGGGACCCCTGAACTCCCCCGGTTCCGTCCTCTCACTGCAGAAGATTTCCAAATTGTTATTGGTGTTGAACGTTTCCGATGCCCTGAAATCCTATTCCAGCCCAACATGGTCGGAGTTGATCAAGCTGGCCTTGATGAGATGGTTGGAGTCTCACTCCGGAGGCTGTCTACGGTGGATGATGCTGTTAAAGACCGCATCAGTAATTCAATACTTGTTACTGGTGGCAGTTCTCTCTTCCCTGGTTTGGTGCCTCGCTTGGAGGCTGGGATCATGCAAATTCGCCCGTATCTCTCCCCTTTAAAGGTTGTAAGAGCATCAGATCCCATATTAGATGCATGGAGAGGTGCAGCAACCTACGCAGCTTCTTCACACTTTGCAACACAAACGTTCAGCATGCAAGATTATTATGAGAAAGGTGAAGCCTGGCTTCGGCAGTACCACATCCAATACACTCTATAATGGTCTTAGCGCTAATGCATGAAGAAATGAGGCTATGATGGATAATTTTCAGGAAGCCCTTGTGCTCCTTAATTGCAGTTATTTGATAACCTGCCTGGCCTTTAGCCCTCTAGTTGAAGTGGTGGATCTCTCACATGTGTTTCGATGACAAGCATGCGGAGTGGATATATCTCCATTAACTTTCTTAAGATATTGCTGTTAGGTGGTTTCTACATGTCTAACATTAATCATATTCCTTTTTTTTCTTAATAAATAAATACTAATATGTATTCACGTGACAATCTGTGGCTATACCCAGGTCAGCATGCTCAAGGGTGTTTGTCATTATTAGACTTCTATATTTAATTATATATAAATCCTTCTCCAGGATTTCTTATAACTAATCAGATGTATGGCATGATAATGAATCCAGGATGGACTCGGTGACAGTTTTTATGAACTTTTAAGGGGTCTGTTAGTTTTGAATTTTGCTGTAAAACCTTTGAAGCAGTGATAGCCAAACTTAAACATTCAAAGAATTTTTTTTTTTTGATTTTAGTCGGTCAGCCGGTGGCTGGGTTAGACTGACAAGTTTGGAGAGCAGACTCAGTTCAATTGGGCTGGTAACCCAATCTCCAATTGTTGGGCCGATTGGATGGAACCGGGCCTGTGGTTATTATTTCGGGATCACGAGAGCCTTCAAGAATATCTCTAGGCGGTAAAGAGCTGCATTTTATCTTGTAGATAACGTGGCACAAGATAAATACGTTTGATTAGTGAGGCCCGGCCAGGGCATCTTACCCACTGCCAACACAAAAGGCCGCGAGTGGTGCACGCGTACGTGGTCCCCGCATGGATTAATTATGGAAGCCCTGCGAGGACGTGGAGTGGAAGCATAGGGGTCCCATCAGGCCGCTTGTGAAGAAGTCAAAGCTCGAGGTTCTGACTTATTTTACCTCTCGGTTTCAGGTTTGACTGGGAGTAAACTTCTTTTTACCACCTCTTAATGGTGCATCCTCTCTCTCTACATCTCGCCAGAAGGGTTAGGTACCGTTCATCCTATGGGGTCCATCGGGGGAAGACATATCCAACTGCTTCACACGTTGCATGTGACACGAGCGGACAAAATCCAAGCAGCGACCACTTAATGTAATCGTCATGATGGGCCCCACCGGCCGTTGACTTTCCTGTCCCTGTCGTCTCCGTAATCCCATGTTCCGGTTTCACGGCTCCGCAACGTGGGCGCTGACTCCGTGGCTATACGCCCTACACTCCTCGTCCTCTCGCCCAACACATCGAGCTGGCTCACCCATCCCCACCCTCCCGCTGCCGGTCAACGTCTTGTCTCCTTCTGCCTCGGCTTTAATATCTTTGTTCCTTTCACTCAGAACATTCCAACTTCACATCTTCCTTCACTCTCCAAAGTCAACCCACGTAAAAAAAAAAAAAAAAAAAAAAACTAATGAGACACTCTAATCTTCCCTCGCTCGCATGCAATTGCCCTCATTGGTTGGATATGGTGGATGTCAGAGCGATATTTTATATGATTATGATGCTTGGTGACCATACTTGGAACATGTGGTGACCAAACTGCCCGTAACTGAGAGCGGGAGAGAGGGCTCGAGAAGGACAAAATTGTGAGCCAGCCAATTTTGACTGAGCTTGGGGTCTGAATAAGACGATAGGTTCAGGTACACGTGGAAATGCGTTTGAAATTGTAGCCTAAGCTGGAGGGAGTTAATTTCAAGCCAAATTTTGCATAAGCTTTGATTATTTATGGTTGATTCTACTCGATCGGATTTATATTCTTAATAAAAGAGGGAGAAAAAGAAAATCTAACTTGAGTGGGTTCAGAATCAAGGGTTCATGGGCAACTTGGATCGATTGTTTGCTCCATGGAGAGTCACGGAATTAGAGATAG
>KE504675.1:958384-975472 GCA_000441515.1 Elaeis oleifera | reverse complement strand
GCACATGTCGGTCATTTATGGTGCTGTTGATAGGAACTCCTGTCCTCATGCCCTCATATATTGATACTTGGGATGCAAGTCTTATGGTTTCTCGTTGGGGGTATTTTAGGGGAATCAATTCTTGCAGTCGCAAGGGAAGGAGGCAGGTTAGGTAGGAGGACTTAATTATTTGGGGCATTTGCTGTGGTGTGGTGGTTGTGGATTGATAGGAAAGCTATAGTGTCTCAACTACGCGCATATAATCTTGCAATTCTGCCCCACCGCGCCCCAACTCTCTCGATCCAATTAACCATTTTCCTTCGCTTCGACAGCCCGGTTTTGTACTTGAGAACAATATTTTGATGAGAGAACATCCATGAACGTTAGTTGGATAGTCCATCCATCATCCTTTAGTGGTTGACCTTTGCATTAATTGAAAAAGGCAATTGCGGTTCAGGTGGTTTTGGTTAACATAAGATAACGTCTTTAATCTTAACAATAGAGAAAAATAGACGGAAGTATTGTAGCAGCGGCTCGCAACTAACGCATGGGCATTTTGGTCATGGAAGATGGTAAATTCTGTGTGGCTTGATGCTTTAAAAGGCTCAGCATCTGCATGAAAGCAATGCACGGTTGAAGCCTCCTAGTTTGTCCCCATCCCTTCTCCAGTCTATTCTTCCTTCCTACATCCTATAATCCTATCCTTCCCTTTCATCAGTCCTGCTACACTTCAAATCCAATGGAAGAAGTAGATGAGTACTTGGAGGCCAATTGGCTGGATGGTTCTTGTGAGGAGCTTGTGAGGGAGCTCCTTGATGATACCACGCCTTTCTTCGTCTCGCCCAAGGTCACAGAACCTGAACCAGATACAAGCCGTGAATCCATGATCAACAAGCTTATCTCAACAGTCTACTCGGGTCCAACGATTGGGGACGTCGAGAGTGCACTATCTGTAACCTTTCAGAGTGGTGAATCCGATGGTCACGGCGGTTCCCGACCCATGTATGATTCATGAAGCCTTTCTTCTTCATTTAAACTCAATTTTGTTTGTCTTGGCAACTTCTAGGCCTTTGGATTGTGTTTAACTGGCCATGCATTTGCTCCTCTTCTTGCAGTATTTCATTACCGGAGAAGGGATTGGGTAAGATGGAGAGTAAGTATACGCTAAGGATCAAGACCTGCGGGAATGGGCTTGCTGACGATGGCTACAAGTGGAGGAAGTATGGGCAGAAATCCATCAAGAACAGTCCTAATCCGAGGTCCAATCTCGAGTCTCATAAGAGCTTACTCTTTAAAATGCTGATAACTTGTTAGTTGTTACCTAAAATTCATATGACCATGCTTGTCTTCAAGGGATGCTATGTTTACTGCATTCTGCCATACTTTCTTGCCGCCGCCGCCGCCGCCTTCTCTCCCCCTCTTGCCCTGTAATTCTCCTCGAATATTTTCTCCAATCCAATGATGTCACTACGTTGAGGTCCCTGAACATATATAATAACACCTCTTTTTCCTCCTTTTCCCTAGTTGTGCCAATAGAAAGGAGAAAACAAAAAGAAAAAAGGTAAACAAAACATTATATAATTTTTGAAAAACAAGAACGTTATATAGTTACTACTTGCAACGTTGAGCATATGAAGGCTGTGGCATGACCATTACTCTTTCATGTAATTTTCAGTTTTTTCTAATTTGCATGGAAGTGTAATTATTTATTTATTTATTATTATTATTATTTTTTTAAAAATGTAAGCTCACTTGGGTCTCTGGATTTTGAGCTCCCACGTCCACCATTCGAGTCACCGACAAATCCTCCACCAGAGAACAGGATAGACGTGCCCCAACCACCTGAACGTACCAAATTTCTATAACCATAGAATGGCTACCCTTACATTTAACAATTTTCAGCAGTCTAGAGACACCAAAAGAAAACTAATAAGCTTCTGTCGCTTTTCTTGCACCCAGAATTCTCTCTCTCTCTCTCTCTGTTTTTTTTTTTTTAACCAGAATTCCGCACCCAGAAATCTCTCTTAGACAAGGAGATCACTTACAGTTTGTACTTAATTTCCATAAACGAGAAAAAATGTGTATCGGAAGGTGCAATATGAGTGGAAACAACCCTTTCCACATTGGATGTTTTATCTCCAGAAATCCTCCTATTTTGGGGGTAAACTCATAAATAAGCCACAGCCCACCTACACCCTGGAATTGGATGCCTGCCTATTCTGAATTCATGCCTTTTGCTTTCCATTCCAAAAGGCATATCTCGCTCTACTTTTGATCCTTCCACACCAGCTTCAGTGGAAATCAAGCGCGTTAGTCTCGCATCTTCTGTTCAGTGGACCTGCTTCCATATGTGACAAATATAAACCTGCATGACAAATATAAACCCGCACGAAGTAAAACTCACCAGACTTTACTTAAAGCCACCTAATTTAAATCTTTAGCCACACCACATGCTGCCATTTTGTTCCCTCGTGGAGTTTACATCCACAAGCAAGTCGACATCCAAGCCTTGCAAAAATGTTATCAAAATCCCTGAAATTCTGCATCACTGCCATGATCTGAAAATTTTCTTCTTCTTCGCTTGTTTTCCTCATGTTTGCTGCCAGGAGCTACTACAGGTGCACCAACCCAAGATGCAATGCCAAGAAGCAGGTGGAAAGGTCAACAGATGATCCAGAAACGCTCATTGTCACCTATGAAGGCCTCCACCTCCATTACACTTACTCACATTTCTTCTTATCCCGGCCCCATGATTACTCAACTACCAACCTTCATGTGTCTAAGAAACCGAGGATCCAATCCATGAGCATGCAGACACATGTAGCTGATTACCCACTTACAGAGAGCACAGTGTGGAGCCCATCGGTAATGGAACAGCAGCAGTTGCAGCCTGGGGTCAGCGGAGACCAAAGTCCAGAAGGAGATGTTCTGGAGGTTGTTGTGCAGAGTCCAGTCAGAGAGGACATTTCGCAGCAGGGGTTTCTTGAAGATCTCATGCAGAGCCCACAAGGGCTGTTAGAAGATGTGGTGCCGTTGTTGGTGAGAAAGCCATCCCATTCAACCACCTCTTCATATGACCCACACTCCTTATCACCAGCATCTTCTCCTTCCTATTCTTCCCTTTCTTGGACACCCAGCTTTTCTTATCTTGATGTGGGAATACTCTCAGGCATCATCTGAATGGAAACTGGCACTCAAAAGGACAAAGATAGTAGCATCTACATGGTAGTTTGGTAGCTAGGACGATAAATGATACACTTTATCCGAAATTGCATGGGTAAAATGAAGTTACTCCACTCCTCTTTTACACCATGTAATACCTGGGTGACTGGATATGAGAGTATGATAAGGGAGTACTGCATATAAAATGTACAATATGTTATCAAGAATAATATGTACAATATAAATATTGGTATTTTGTTGCTGCAGGGATCTCTATTTATATTTCCCTTTTTAATGCATCATAACCTTTTATATTATACCAGAAGGATTTCCTCAGTATAAAATGCTTCAGTAATTGATGATCGGTACCCAAAGTTCTTGGTTGTTTCCTTTTTCTTCTCAGTTTCCTTCTTGGTGAGCAAGGCCAAGTTCAAGAAACAACAGTGGAGGGAAAAAAATCAGATAAGTTGCAAAGTTTAGAAGTTTTAGATGATGGAAATCAGAAATTTCAATAAAGATCGAACTCAATATATGGAATTCATGACCCTCTCAACAAGCACATTATTATAAAATGCATGAAGACTGAAAAGGGAGAAAATTTCAGATTATTCAGAGTACATGAACATAACATGTAGACGCTAACCAGACTTAGATCGCTCATGCTTATAACCTGAACCAGGATCGAACTCATCCAGCTGGTCACAGAATCAAACCTTGAAGTCTTACCATTAGGTTATAAGGTGGGTCTACAAAAAATGTTCCAGACCAACAATAAGTGAATATAATGCATCAGATAATGTTGCAAAGAAGACCCAAGTCAAAGGGGAAACGAACACCAAACCAACTTTTATCCACCAATGCAGACATGGAACTGAACCCACCATAACCTGACAACGTAATGTAAGTTTCATTTCCAAGTTTATACCATGAACCAGCTCAGTCAGCTTGCAACCCAACTTTATGAATGTAAGACTGTATCACCACAAGGTAGAAATTAAAGAGTTATGGGCAAAGCCAATCATATGATGTCAAAGGCAACAAGATTGCATGATGACTCATGTATGGTAATGCAAAGAATTTTTGTTGGCCTTGGTCACAAAGCAGATACCCAATCAAGTTCACTTTTAGCTCAAGAAGAACAAGTCTGACAAATCTCACTAGATCTAATAATAACGATATCAATACCAGACACTTTATTGGAAAATGCATAACTAAGTTGCAAACCCACATACTATTGGTCCCAATTAAAATGAGATGGATAAATGTTGATACAAGGACTTTCCAGTGTACGCTTGCAAGAAAAAAGTCTAGGCATGCAGTACATAAATCATTGGTTGATCAAAAGTCTTGTGAAGATTTGAAAGCAAATACTGGTACTTTTATCTGTAATCCAATTAGTGGAGCCTCATAGAGCTACATTAAAATGCATACTTTTGTAAAATCACCATTAAATAACCTTAAGCAGGAGATTGAGGATATTAAAGTGGTGCATTCGGTACCAAGTTTTCAAAGTTTCTTTTGTCATGGATGGACTGGACCAAAGAAAGGCATAGCAGGTCCCATAAGAATTTATATTCATGGTTGGTTGTTAGGTGATGCTTTCCATTAGTCAATTTAGGAAGGCGGTTGTTAGATATACCTGTTCTTAAAATGTTTGTCATGTAAATTATCCTATCATTTTTGAACAAAGGTGCTACAGTTAATAGACCACGTCAGGATGGTTATATTGCAAAGAGGTATTGTCAAAAGTGCGCTTCAATGTCCTGAAGGAAACTAGCCAAAAAGAACATGTATCAGAAGTACCATGTATGAAGATATTCAGTTTTTGACACCTAATCTAATATAGGACTATCAAGCACTACCTGCACTGACACTAGGCCTAGCCTCCGATCCCACTTGCACACATATCTTAACCAGCAAGCCTAGTTTTATCCATATCGGCCTATGGATCATAATATGATCCATCAAAAAAGATTAGTCTTTGTGGTTGACTAGATCTTATGCTAACCCTCTCAGATGGCATGATTCTATGACTTCTACACACTAAATATGAAACATGTACAACAGAGATTCAATGATTCAAACATAAATTAAGACAAAAGGCCTTACAGAGAAATATGACTGCAGTAAATCTTTATCACTGGTAATGGTATCATCAACCCACTAAAACACGCCAAAATAGTTGCTTGCCACATCTACCAACATCTCATGGGGAGTGGATTCCTTTATTAACACTTTCAGACATGCACAAATATGCGTGTGCATGCACCCACGCAGAGAGAGAGAGAGAGAGAGAGAGAGACTGTTTCATGATTTAGGCTGATATATATTAAATCTAAAGCGACAACAACCAGGCACAAATACTGATTTCTACTTTGCCAAATTAACTTCCTTCCTAACAACACACTCCATTGGGATTGAAGACAGGTTAGATAATATTCGTCCTAGGATCCATTTCATTGTCTGAATCTAACAGGATATGGTTACGAATTTCAGCATTTGACTAATATCTTATCGGTATTCATTATCTGTCAAAGAAAAGTGGATACAGATAAGGATAGACAACTGTCTGACCCATATCCAGATGTTCGATTATGTTTGTAATCCTATTTAGCCTTATATGGTTCATATGAACCTGAAAGAGAAATGAATGACAACATTAATAGGTCTTTGACTTACCTTCCATAGAGTGGAATCTTTCATTTGGTCATTCATAAAATTTAACCACTTGATTTATATACACACGTATATCCATACTATCGAATCGGACTTGCAAGCATATACATTTATAACAAACATAGGTATGAATTTTAGTGTTTGATTCATACCCATATATTCCAAATATGCCAAATAAAACAGATACTGATATCTGATCTATATCCAATATGTTTGCAGCCCCACACTCACCTACCATGATAAAATATCACTATCTATCAGTGGTATCATAAAGCATTAACGTAATACAAATTATGATCACCACTCTAGTTGATTATTGCATATATCAACCTCTTCTATGAAACAAGGACAGACCAATTATAGCACCACCTATCATTTAACCATTTCAGATCATCTTGTCCTGACATGTCCAAATTAGAGCTACCAAATATATCTATAGACATAGATTCCACAACCAAAATGACTTTTGCTCCCTTTAGAAGGAACCATTTGCACAAAAATGTAGTGATCAAGAAGAGGGTCTCATTGGCAGGCTCATGCAAAAGTTATAGCTTACTTCAAACTTCAAGGTTCTTTTATTACCTTTGTTCTGAAGTGGAGAAGAGAAGTTAGCATTTTAGAGCAGAGGAATGGATAGAAACATGGATGAATTTTATTCCATATAATCCAATATTTTTTCTGTTTTATAATGTAAATTGATACATGCACTTCAGCTTATGGTTGGTGTATTTTTCTCTTTCCTTTCGTAAATAGGAAAAGGAAGAAAGTTAACCCAAGAGGCGATAACTGTTTTCCCTGAATACAGTTTCTTTTTTTTATTATTTTTTATTTTTAATAGAGGCAACTGCCTGATGAGTGTTAAGTTAGTTTTGGAGAGTTTGAATTACGACATAGAAAAGATCTTTGTGTTCGTACTCTAGAATATATAATCTCAATATGAGAATGTTAGTGGAAATCTAGAGCTTCTTTTTACAATAGTCTCCTTCTCTCTTTATGTTTGCTCGATCAGTCTCCATGCTTAAAGGTTGAAATCATCATTCCTTCCTCCTAAACTAGAATGATAGATTTTGTGCTTCTATCCCATCCACTTATCAAAATGAAGAAAAGGTGCACTTAGGCATATGACAAGATCCCGGGGCACCTTATCTTGCTATCCCAACTGGACTACTTTGACATCGCTCAAATCACTTGATATCAACTTTTTCCTGCTACAATTTATTTTCCACGTCATTTTCTAGCATCAACATGATAGTAGCTATCTTGACAATATTGAAGAAGGTTCTTTTTTCTAACATTATTATGAAATGTTATTAAATGGAGTTTGCATGAGGATCTAAAGCAAAATGCCCTTGCTGGGAACCACAGCGAAGACAAATCATAAAGCCAACTACAACCCACAAATGGATAAAAAATGTGAGTGGATTATATTTCTTCCTTTGATTGCATTTCCCTTTTTGTTATGTTCAATACATTTAAAAATCATGGAAGTTTCAAAAGGTGGAATGATAGAAGGTAGCATGATCATGAATTCCTGATAAAATTATAACTTGCAGCTATACTATTATAATTCGCCAAAGAAATAAGATGTAGCACACAATGAGCATAAAACATTATGATGCACATTCTTTGACATCAAACAAACAACCTTACACATGTTTTCAGGTTCATCTTTCTGGGAGCAAGATTTCCCGCTAAGAAGAAAAAGGGTAAACATGCTAAACCCACACACTGGTCAATCAATACAAAAGAGGAATCAGCCTGTATCTGACCTTCTTCATGTACTCCGTGTACGTCTCTCCAAAGGTCTCCACCATCAGAGCCTCCTCCAACTCTGCCTTCTGCCCATAATATAACAAACACACTGCAACAAGATACGCCAAGCTGAGTGGCGCTCGCAGTGTGATGCAATGCAGAGCAAACAGCAGCATCGTGGAAGCATAGATGGGATGCCGCACCCAGCGGTACGGCCCGAACTGCACCACCGCCGTCGGCACCACCACCTTCTCCGAGTACTTGGCGAGATAAAGAACCGAGTGGTAACGCATAAAGAGCGTCATGGCAACCAAAAGCCATGTCACCGCATTGGCCCACCCGCCCGAAATCAGGTGCAATTCGGGCCCTTCATACGCTGCCAGCCAGTGCCCGATGAATACGAAGACCGCGAAACCAATCTGAGCGGCACGAGGGAGACCGACATCCCACTTGGAGTCGTGAGGGCGGGGTAGAGGTCGCCGTAGAGGCGCTTGCGCACAGAGGACTCGAAGAAAAGAAGTAGTGATAGATGAAGAAGATGGCGATGGGCCAGCCCTCCATGAAACCGTTGAAGTGGGCCGGCGGGACAAGGGTGAGCCAGGCGACGGTGGAGGTGACGATGGCGACCTGCTCGACGAGGGTGGAGCGGCCAAGGGAGTGGCGGCGGAATGAGTAGATGCCATAGGCGGCGAGGAGGATGGCAAGGAGCCAAGGCCAGAAGACCAGGCGATGCTGAAGTAGGTCCAGAAGAAAGGGTCGAGGAGGAGGGAGGCGGTCTTCTTGGCAGCAGCGAGGGCGAGGGCAAGGACGGCAGACCACTTGCAGACGGTAAGAGGGTGATGCCGGAGAGATCTATAGCACGGAAGCGGAGGAAGAAGAAGGGTTTACGTAGGTTCGGGGTTCAGGTGAGGATTGGAACTGGGATTGGGAGGAAGCCGAGATGGAGGTCAGATGTTTGTGGTTGGGTCTGAGAGAGAGATTGGTGGAATTTTGTTTGGAAAGAAAAGGTGGGTGGAGTTGGGGTGGAGAAGGAAGGCGCGGGAGGGAGCGCGAAGGAGGAGAATTGGGAGGCAGGAGGTCTCAGTCGAGTTCGTGGGAGAGTTGGAAGGGGCAGCGCCGGTGAGTGGAGGAAGCGGGTGGCGGTTCCCATTTGCTTGTCCCGGATGAGAACTGTTTGAACCGTTGAACGAGTGCCTCCTTTGGCAGCGGATGGCTTATGCGGGCAACGCGTGCAGCACACGTGCCACTGATGAGGGCCTCCTGGGGTCTACCGATGGTAGATGGAGAGTGATCTCTACGGCTAAGGGACGCTGACACGATATCTGGTTCCAACTAATAAAACTCAAGCAGATGTTAGACACAATGTGATATATTATCGAACTTTAGTGCAGCCGGTATGAAGCTTGGATGGTACCGTCTCTTGTCACTTGGACAATAGTTAGGGGTTCCAGTTAGAATTGCCCTCAAAAGATCGGATGGGAATAAGATTGAAAGATGAGATTAGCTCCTTTTAATCTTAAAAAATACAATAATATAAGAGTTGATATCATCTAAATGGATATTTTAGGTTGATCATATTTGATTGGTCAAAGAAAATCAAGTATTAAAGTAGGCGTGGACTAGGAAAAAAAAAAAAAAACTAAAGCAGCTGACCCGACTTGATAGGACTTGTGAATCCTTCAATTAGTCAACAGAAGTTTAACACATCATTTCACGAGTTCCAAGATATACCCCGCTTGCTTAATGATGCTGGGTAGCAGTATCATGCCAATCACACGAGTCAAACAAGATTACAAAAGGAAAGAGGAAGAACAGGCACATTATCCCTTTTATGAAGCGAATTATTGTCTCATTGTGACGGTCTCATGATATCATCGTATCACTTAATTGGTTCCTTTGGTAATAGCAAAGAAATCGTAATAATGATTTTATACTAGTTTTTAACTGCATGCATGGGATTATAGCGCTGATGAGGCTTAGGACTTAAAATCCAGGCAAAACAGTGTTCAACAAGAGTATAGGACCTTTCGATTCTCAGCTTGTCTTCTACATCATAACACTGCTGAGTTCTTTCAAACGTGCAATCATAAACTTCAGTTCTATAAGCAATAAATGTTGATGTTATTTGGTGCTTTATTCAAGCAGAAGCAAAGCATTCAAATTTTCAAACATCAATTATTGAAGCATAAAGCATTTCATAGCAATATCATATATCTTCACTTTTTCAAAGACCTCATATATTTCTATGTGCAAAGAAAATAAAAACCATATTAATTACTGGGATGCTTTGCAATAAAAAATATTTATTTGCATATCCAAATAGATAAAATCCACTTCTACTTTTAGTATATATCATGCATTATAATAAGATTCTGTTTGGGGTTGTTTTTGCTAGAAGAGCTTTTAAAGTTTTTAAAAATAAAATATTAAAAAATAAAATTTTTATAAAAAAATATTTATTATTTGATAATATATTAATAAAGTATTTTATAGAAAGCAAAACAGCTTTCTGATATTAGTTGGAAAATATTTTTGATAAAAATTTTAAAATATAACTTTCTTCAAGTAGATTTTTTCAATTTTCTGACAAAATTAAATAATTTTTTAATATTTTTATCAAACATTATCGTATCATTTTAAAATATTTTTTAAGAGACAGAAAATACTTCTCAATACTCTAAAAGCTTAGGCAAATAAAACCTAACTCTACCTTTGGGAAACTAACCAGCTCCAACCTTTTTGTTTCTCATAGAAAGTTAGAGTATCTTGCACCAAAAAATAAAAAAAAAAATAAATTATATATATATATATATAAAGGACTTTTTAGAGTATTCTGCTGGTGCAGGTAGGAGTGGATTTTAATAAAACTAAGCGACGATGTACACCTTTCCACGATCGGCTATTCAAACCTGCCTGGTCTAACGGCTACTTAGACACGCTGACAGTGGGTACCGCTGCTCCTCCCTATTCCCAAGTTCTATCACCAAGACTCACCTTCAAAACTTAGGCTGGAGTGACGACCGTTGCAATACTGTGGCCGCCAAAACCTTCCAAAAGGAGGCGAATCTTTTCCTCTCAAACGCCAGATTGCTCTGCCTCCCAGGCCATTCCCCTCGAAATCCATCTCTCTTCCTGCCAATGGAGGAATTCCGTGCAGAGATTTGTGAAGTGGGGAAGAGAGAAGCCCAAAAATGGATTCCAGTAGATCTCGTTTGAATCTTCCAGCCGGTATGGAAACTTCTCTCCATCTCGACCTGATTCCTACCCGATTTCCAGCAATCCCGAAGACGCCATCACCATCGAAGACGACATACAGCGACCGGTTCATACCTTGCAGATCATCCTCGAGGCTCCAGAACTTTGCATTGGTCGAGAAATCGTCGCTGGCGAAGGAAGGAGGGAACGAGGCCTATACAAGGTTGCTGAGGGCTGAGTTCTTCGGGCCTGATTGGGTCCCATCTTCGCCTGGGGGGCAGGGATCCCCAATCAGTCCAATAAGAATCTGTTCCGCTTCAAGACGGATCATTCGGCCTCAAGTTCACCGTTCTCAGGAGTAGCCTCCGGCCAGGATGGGGGCATTCTAGGTGAGGTGTCGACACCCCCAAGAGTACCTAGGAAAGTACCCAAGACCCCCCACAAGGTAACTGCAAACTCCAGACCTTTCTATTTTTCTATCAGAGATGTCGATATTTCATTTCCTTATAAACAAAGGAATATATCAGGTGCACAAGGAAAGAGATCTCTTACACAGTTGAATTCCCCAAGAAAGAGAGAAAAAATTAGGAAGCTGAGCTTAGGTCTAAGTCAGATATGTTCAGCAACCAAAACATGTAAAGCTCCAAGGAAACAAAGAACAAGAGACTAGAATCACCCAAGAAGATGCAAAACTTTCGATGCTAGCAAAATGAATGTTTACTGATGGCTTGATGCATTGCAGGTCCTGGATGCTCCATCACTTCAAGATGATTTTACCTGAATCTAGTCGATTGGTCTTCTCAAAATGTTTTAGCCGTTGGACTGGGAACTTGTGTTTACCTATGGTCTGCATCCACGAGCAAGGTTTGGACTTCCTGCTGTCCTTTCTAAAATCTTATGGTTTTGCTTGATGAACAGGAACCCTTTTTGTCAATCTACAAAAGGAGAATTTTATTCAAATTTAAATGTCAATCTTCTTAAGATGTGCTTTTATCTTCACTTTTAATTGTCCTCGTCTGAAGCAATCATCTGACTTGGTCTGCTTGGCTTAGGTAACAAACTGTGTGACTTGGGTCCTAGGGACAGTGTATGTGCAGTTCAGTGGACTCGTGAAGGCTCCTACCTTGCAGTTGGAACAAATCTTGGAGATGTCCAGGTATGTTAGATGGTTCTCGCAGGACTATATGACTAAGAAGATTCAATTACGAGCTTGACATCCCTAATACAACAAGAAAGGCGGGGGAGAGGGAATTATGTAGCAGAAATTACTAATTGGTTCGGTAGAAGAGTATAGTAGATACTACTTTGATGAAAGATAAAGATCCACAGATGCATCAGACCTAGCCATCGATTCTAAGACTAGCTAATTTTAGATCTCATTCGAACATATCCATGATACATAACCATCCATGTCCATAGAAAAATGCTCCTGCTTAGTTTTGTAGATGATCTTCTTGTGGAAAAAATTGAGATCATCCGGGAAAAGGAATAAAAATCTCTACGAAAGGAACAAAGAAATTGAAGATAGAAAACTAGCTTCACCAATTTGAGTTAGTAGAAGATCATGAAGTTTCAGTTAGCATCACCTATTCCTAAGCTTTCAAGTGCAAATTTTAGATGTCAAACTTCCATGACTGTCATAAAGAACTTCCTGCAAGTGGATGAGTAGTAGGAGATCCTGTTTGCTGAGGTGACCAACCTTCATTTAGTCTTATCTTCTGGCAAATTGATCAATAATATGTATTTAACTGCAAATGGTGAGCCAGAGCTTCAAATAATGTGCTTGAATGGAAGACATCTGAAATAATGTAGACTGTCTTGAGTAATTCGGGAATTCAATTCCCAAACTATATAATTTAAACTTAATTGGACATATGTTCTCAATCAAAATTGCACTGGGGTCATGGTTTAAAGATGTATGACAGATTTGGGATGCCACAAGCTGTAAAAGGATCCGGAACATGGGTGGCCATCAGACGAGAACTGGAGTCTTGGCCTGGAGTTCCTGCATTTTATCTTCAGGAAGTCGAGACAAAAATATTCTTCAACATGATCTTCGTGTTTCAAATCATTTCATTAGCAAGCTTGCAGGCCACAGATCTGAGGTAGGTCCTCGAGACGTGTTTGATAATACAGGCAAGCAAGTGTGCATGAGTCCATACTTTTCATACATCTTTCTCATAATACAGGCATGCAAGTGCATGTGCATAAGTCCATACTTTTCATACGTCTTTCTTATAATCTGTATATATACATTTCAGTTGAATTAAGCTACAATTTGTTAACATGTTGGCAGCAGATGCTCAAATCTGTGTAGCAATATAGAATCCAGCTTGCCATCTTTATTGATCACTCAATAGGACAAAATATGGCTTGTATACAGTATGAGAACTGCAAGTGGGCACATGGAGAAAGGAAAACAAATTTGCATCTCAAATTTTTAGTCATTTCCTTCCTTCTTCTTAAAGAAACTAACATATGATATGCCAGGTCTGTGGCCTAAAATGGTCCCATGACGACCGCGAACTTGCATCTGGTGGAAACGACAACCAGGTCTGCAAGTTAGTAACATTTCCTTGTTTCATACCGATATTTTTATATTTATTATATCTATTAGTATTTACCCTGCTTTCTGAAAAAAATGCAAACCAGTTGTTTGTGTGGAACCAGCGATCCCAGCATCCAGTCTTTAAGCTTACAGAGCATACAGCTGCAGTTAAAGCTATTGCTTGGTCACCACATCAGCATGGCCTTCTTGCGTCAGGAGGTGGGACAGCTGACCGGTGCATCCGCTTTTGGAACACTACAAATGGCAATATGCTCAATTGTGTTGATACAGGAAGTCAGGTGCTGATCCAGGTCTAGGTTTTGTTATGCAGAATTTATAAATGCCGATACCAGCTCTCACTGTTCGTTCTGCAGGTCTGCAATCTTTTATGGTGTAAAAATGTAAATGAAATAGTCAGCACTCATGGCTATTCTCAGAACCAAATTATGGTGTGGAAGTATCCATCTATGGGGAAGGTATGATTCACTTCTTGGTAGCAATTTATTTTGTCCATTTCGTATTAATAGCTACTTCTAATTTAATATTTTGTGGATGTAAAGGTCCATAAAGTAGTTGCCACCTCCACTTAGATTTCACAACCAAATTATGTGAAGCGAACATCCACCTACGGAGGTTGATGCTTAGATAATAGGAAGTCAATTAGTAAGACTTGCATATGTGTTTCCTTCTGTTGCCATCAATGACTTAAGCATGATGACTGGGCATACTGACTCTATATCATCACTCATCAGAAACCTTTGGAGTGAAATACGGTTTAGAAGCAAGCAGATAACTTGAACAAGCTTTTTGATTCTCCATAATGGACAACAGATGGAGTTTCTCTTTGAGATGCTGAAAAGCACTTCCACAATTATCTAAGCAGACCAATTTTCATTGACCTATAAACTCTAAGCTCTGACAAGTATTTTCAGCATCTAGTTATGTATATTATGCTTTGTAACGTTCCCCAAGATAATTCCATCCTGGAGGATTTGACCCTGAAACAGGAAATATGGTGAAAAAGAGATTCATAAGCATGACTGGGTACATATAAGCCTTGTTATTATGCCGTGACGCATGTTGTGGAAATTGATATTGGCATCGTATGGTCATCTTTTATTGAATGAAAATGTAGTATTTAAATAGATATTCAGAAATCTTTAGTATTTTCCAGAATAGACATAAAATTGGGGAAGGCTTGAGGCTTTTGTCTATTCAACAATTTTATGGAATATTTATGCTGAGTATTTTGGACTTGGCTTTATCAATTTTCTCATTGAACTATTTATGATTAACCAGGTAGCAACTTTAACTGGTCATACTCTTCGAGTACTTTACCTTGCCATTTCACCTGATGGACAGGTACATATTCTTTAGACTCTAACTTTGTGTCTGATGATTCCATAGCTGACTGTATCTTCCACCTCCATCTCTTCCCCTCTCCATAAAAATATGGCAAGCTTTGGATAGAAAACCTCAACATCATGTAAATGTTGTGCATGTCCACTAATATATGCCTCATACAGTCATGTTTTAGTGCAAGACACTAAGATTTTAATTATTCTTCTTGCAGACTATAGTGACCGGAGCAGGAGACGAGACATTGAGATTTTGGAATGTCTTCCTTCCATGAAACACCAGTATGCATACCTATTACAAATAGCAATATTCGTTTCTCTAAAAAAAAAAAATCAGTACCTGTTCATGTCAACATGGTTTCACTTATTCAAATTGTAATTCATCCTTTTGCAGGCTCCTGTTCGTGATGGTGTAGTTTGGTCCTCAGGACGAACTCATATTCGGTGACAAAGTGGCAAGATCATCCTTCGTGCAGAATAAACTGATTGCTCCAATTGTTCTGTAAATTTTCTGGCAAGAAATTAGAATGTTGGGCACCTCGTAATAAGCGTATTCTTTTCTTTTTACGTACATCCTTTTCTGCAAGCCTGCACCTTGTAATAGACACGCAAATCCCTCCGTCAAGTTCGGTCAAGATGGTTGCGTTGTAACACAACCGAAGTCTGTCACTATTATTGCTAGGATTTCAGGTTGTTTATCTATCTCTTAAGTGTTTCCAGGTCAGTTTGAGTACATATTGAAATGTTTCTTCCGACACTGTGAAATTCCACTTCATCTTTTGTATCTTTAACCCACATCTCTCTCTGGTACATGCCGAGAAATACATGCCAATATTCTGAGATCCGCAAGGAGCTTTTCAGGGTTCAATGACACTGAAAGCAGACACTTAGTTGAGGAAGATGGCATGCAGGAGATTTTGGTCTGATGTTATCCTGTGATGGCTTGCAGACATCTCTATGCTGTTATAGACATCTTTTTCCTTCTTAAAAGAAACATTACCGAGCCTAATGCTACAAAACATGATTAGATACATCAGAAATGGGAGCGTTATCCTGTGAGCATAAAACACGGCAAGTGCAAGAGGTGACAAAGCTTACACCCCAGACAAAGCCGCTAAGCCCACGGAACTTGGTTCCCCAAGCAAAGAATCCCTTGTTAAGTTTTAGAAGGTTTAAAACCTTTGCCCCCGAGTCCTTTGGTTTGCCAGCCGACGTTGTGGTCGTCGTGACCATCTCCCGGCCACCAACGAGCCGTTTCTAAGAATCATAATACAGCCTGCAACGCTCTTCGGACAACTAGTCTCACCATGCCCTTGAGACATCGACACGTAGCAGATTTGGAGATATATTGGTGGGGCCCTCTTTCCCGTACAATAATATCCTTCCGATGCACATCGAGGGGCCCGGCCCTTAAGCAGGACTTAAAAACTTGGTTAGGATCACCGTCGCTAATTATCCAAACGATGAACCCAGCCGTGAATTAGGGCCGTGGAGGCGCCTCATCGGATTGTCCGCTCCAGTTTGATATCTTCGCTCAGCGGCGTAACTTTGTTGGCGAACCCAAACCCCTCTTCCTTCGATCCCCACCACCTCAATCTTTTGCCCTCTCATTCCCCGCTAATCCGATTGGAAACCCTCGTTCTAGGGTTCTCTGGGAGCCTCTTCTCCGCCAGGCCCCCTCCCCCGTTCCTCCCTGGTTCATGCTCTAGTTCACGGAAAGAATGATCTTTCTAGGCTTGGCCAATCTCTCTCGCGATCCTCGCGTTCCCTATACGAATCCGTGAGTTTTTCTCTCCTACCTCTCTTCCATCTCTCTCTTTCGATCTTCTTTCGTTTTGCGTAGTTTTTATGTTTTCGATTCTATATTTAGGGCGCTTTTTTGGGCGGTTCTGTTGTGAGGTCTGGCTGTTCGAAGGAAGCCGTTCTGCAATCACCGAGTTTTCCTGGTGGCAATGGAGGTTTAGGGTTTCTGAGGAGTTATTTGACTTCCATCGGAGCGAATAAGGCTATTGGTGCCAAGAAGTACCAGGCGGATTGGA
The DNA here is from genome assembly GCA_000441515.1 of Elaeis oleifera. Taxonomy (NCBI): domain Eukaryota; kingdom Viridiplantae; phylum Streptophyta; class Magnoliopsida; order Arecales; family Arecaceae; genus Elaeis; species Elaeis oleifera. The sequence goes on along the minus strand of KE504675.1, from coordinate 958,763 downwards.
GATTCCTCCTCGCAAATCCTAGTTTTAGACGGCTCTTTTCCAGTGAATCACCGGACAAGAAGAGTAAGCAAGGATTTAAGGTTTCAATCGTTGGAATGATTCACTGTTTTCCCCTCTGGTAGATTTGTTCACTTCGAATGTTCTGTTTCTTTAATTGCCAGATTATGAGAACTACCACCCGAAGGATAGGAAGGAAATTCCGAAAGGAAATGAGAACAACAAATCGGACTCGAAAGGTATGCGTTATTAGTAAAAGAAAAGAAAGAGTTTTAATCCACAATATGTTTCAAAACCGTTCAAATTTTATAATAGAATGTGGTATTTGACCACGCAAATAATGGAACCGTAAATATATATATATATATATATATATATATAT
>KE504675.1:945380-957409 GCA_000441515.1 Elaeis oleifera | reverse complement strand
TCTTCCTTCCTTTCTTTCTTTCTTTTTATTCTTACTTCTTTTCTATCTTCATTCTTTGCCTTCTTCCTTTTTCCTTCATTTCTTTCATTTTCTTCCCCTGCCCTTTCTTTATTTCATTTTCTTCCACCATACTTTTTTTTCTTTATTTTTCTTCTTCTTTCCTTCTTTGTTTTTCATTTTCTCCTTCTTCCTTTCTTTTTTTTTACTCTTTTTCTTTTCCATGTGGATGGACATATGAGTCTCTCCTCTATGTTGGTCCCATTTCTCACAAGAATAGGATGGGATTGCCATGATGCCCATTGCGCCAAAATGTAAAACATTGGTTCTTAGTGCATTATAGTCTTCATTATGTGTTGCCTTATGTTTGAGATATATTTAGGATAAATAGATGATGAATTTGCTATTTGTTTATATATATTAGCTACCAATTGAAAGGACCTATTTGAACATGAAATGTTATTTGTTGCAATCTAGGACCTCACATAAAGAGGCTAGCCAAAAAGCTTTATTTGGGTTTCTTGGCCTTGTGAAAGTACTTAAGATCTACCTAATGCATAGCCGATTTGGGACTAAACATGCAATCATAGGGGCTCTCACATGCTCCTCTCGTTTATTTCATGGCATCTTCTCTAGGCTAATGGTCTAATCCAATTAAATCCAATCACAAATACCATGATCTACCTGTATTCAGTTTTAAAAGTATTCATATTGCAGTATCTTGTAGTCCACGTGGGCTATAAACTGGGCCACTCTCATACCATTTGTAATAGCCTAGGCTCTTATTCAAAAAGATTAGCTGGAAGGTATAATTTAGATTTCTTGATCCTGTATAGGTACTTAAGATCTACCTAGTGCATAATCAATATGGGACTAAACACACGTCCGTACAGGTTCTCGCATTATCTAACCTAGACAATATGTAAAAATCTATGTGGCTGTGTGTTGAGTCCCATATTAGCTATACAATGGATAGATTTTGGATATTTATACAAGACCAAGAATCCTAAGTAATACATTTTGATGAGTCTTTGGGTAAGATCTTGGATTGTGACATGGTATTAGAGCAAATGCAGACTATGGTCTATGTAGACTAGGAGACATTGCAACATGGGCCCTTTGAGACTGATAATGGGCTGACGATGGTATCTATGATTGGATTTAATTGGATTTGGACCCTTAGCCTACTGAAGATGCCAAGGCTTAAACAGGGAGAGTATATGAGGACCCATGCAGGTATATATTTAGTTCTATATTGGTTATACATTGGATAGATCTTAGGTACTTATACAGGGTCAAAGAACCCAAATAATACCTTCCAGCTGGCCATTTTTGGTGAGGTCCTATGTTATTACAGTGCTTGCCCAAGAAGGATTTAATCTAAAATTTTAACTAGAACTCTGAATCAGGTAGAGGATGGAAGGCCAAAACACTTTCTACTGTGAGTCAGTCTTGCGTTGTGTAGAGATATGCAACTTAGTTCAAAAGAATATAATCAAATGGGTTAGATCAGACTAGCGAAACCTATATTGGATGGAACTTGAAACTGGATCCATATCCATTTTCTAGTTCATTTCCATATGATCAAGTTTGGGCTAAAAACTGGCTAATTATTTGAGTAAAATGTGGATCCTTCTTGACCTCTTATGGACTAAACATATTTTGCATTGTTTAGATCCCCCACCTTTTTGACCTTAGAATTTTTAAGCATATATATGTTGAGAATAAATTCAAACATACAGGAACTTATGGAGCTTCAATTTTATCAAGCTGATGTCTTCACAAAGTATCAAAATAAGCAATTCGTACATTCCAATGTCGAGATGAGTGGGGATATTATAGGGAAATGAATAGCATCTATTGGATTGGAAAATTTTCTCCTTTGATTTGTGTTCAAATACTATGGTCTATTTAAGAACACCATTAATCTTGATACTACATCTACAGGTGTCCTCTTAAGATGATTTCTATTATTTACATGTGGATGGAACTTGATCCACAGAATCCTCATTAATGTGATTTATGTTATGTACAAGAAAAAACGTGTAATTCTTCCGAAAGTTGGACTTGTCTGCATATGCGCATGTGCGTGCAAATGTGTTTGTTAGAGATAGAGAGAAAGAGAGATTTTAGTTTGTTGGTGAAATTTCTCAGTAGTAGTAAATTTTGATTCCACCGTTGATCAGTAAACAGAAGTATTAACATAGTTGTCATCCATTCGTTAGCAGTTCTCCACCTTAATGAAATGCCTGCAATACTTATGCTGAGCTATCGTTGCCATCATTTAGTAACTTGATATGTTAAAATACTTGTATAATGCGAAAGGAATTTCAGTTACAGGGTATTTCAATGAGGTTAGATTTATGTGATATTTCATACTTTTTGCACCATTTATGTATTGTGTTTTGTTTGATGTTCTGAGTGCATTATTTGCGGCCTTGTTTTTTTTTTTTTTGTCTTTTCTTTAGAGAATTCAAATACAGAAGATCAGGCGAATTTTCAGGAGAATTTTATGAAGCAGTTGCAGAGTTACCTTGCTCCTATACTGTTTATGGGACTATTGCTTTCTTCCTTTCCTTTGGCTCTTTTGACCAAAAGAGGTTAGTTATGCATTTATAACCAATTAACTGCATTTACATCATATCTGTTTGTTGTCACTTCTAAATCATAAGTTTCCTTGATATTTTATTGAATCACATGCCACCAGTAGCTTGTTGCTTGTAGACAAATATAGCTCTGCGGATGTCTTCAGAAGACTGAACTTGTGCAGCGATCATAGATTGTGCATTACATATCAATGTAATTTCTTGCAAATCATGTTTCTAATATCTGATGATTTCATTGTCATTCTTTACAGATTAGTTTCCAGGAATTCAAGAATAAGCTCCTGGAACCTGGTTTAGTGGATCACATTGTTGTGTCCAATAAATCAGTTGCAAAAGTGTATGTCAGGAATTCGCCAAAGACAAGCTATCAAACCGGGGACAATGAGATCCAGGAAACCACAACAAGTTCTCCTCCTAGGCATGCTGGTAGCCAGTATAAGTATTACTTCAATATTGGAAGTGTGGAATCATTTGAAGAAAATTGGAGGAAGCTCAGGAAGCCTTGGGGATAGATCCTCATGATTATGTCCCTGTTAGATATATTTCTGAAGTAATTTGGTACCAAGAATTGCTCAAATTTGCCCCAACAGCATTTCTTGTGGGGCTGATTTACTTTATGGGGCGAAAAATACAGGGTGGATTTGGCGTTGGTGGTGGTGCAGGTAGGGGTAGTCGTGGGATATTTAACATTGGAAAAGCCCAAGTGACAAAGATGGACAAGAATTCAAAAATAAGGTCAGCATCTTGCCTGAGTGCTAGCCCTTTCTTTCCACCTTTAGTGTTTAACTATTATGGCTTGATTAATGGATAACAACATTGAACTATGAATACTACAGAGAACTGCATTGGAGAGCATAGCTGTCACCAATCAGTTCCATTTTTCAATGCTTTATAGTTACACTATATGGTTTTAGTAAAACAGATAATGATAATTTTTTACCTGTATGCCTGGTGCAGGTATTCTTTAAAGATGTAGCTGGCTGTGATGAGGCCAAACAAGAAATTATGGAATTTGTGCACTTCTTAAAAAATCCCAAGAAGTATGAGGAACTGGGAGCGAAAATTCCCAAAGGTGCTCTTCTTGTAGGCCCTCCTGGCACGGGAAAAACACTTCTTGCAAAAGCAACTGCAGGAGAGTCTGGTGTACCTTTCTTGTCTATTGCTGGTTCAGATTTTATGGAAATGTTTGTCGGTGTTGGACCTTCCAGGGTGAGGAACTTGTTGTGGAAGCCCGACAGTGTGCACCTAGCATAATTTTATTGATGAGATTGATGCAATTGGTCGGGCAAGAGGCCGTGGGGGATTCTCAGGTGCCAATGATGAGCGCGAAAGTACACTAAATCAGTTACTTGTGGAGATGGATGGATTTGGAACAACCTCTGGGGTTGTTGTACTTGCTGGGACAAATCGGCCTGACATCTTGGATAAGGCCTTGTTAAGGCCAGGTCGGTTTGATCGTCAAATTACAATTGACAAACCTGACATAAAAGGACGTGATCAGATATTCCGTATATATCTTAAGAAGATCAAGCTGGACAAAGATCCACCATATTACTCTCAAAGGCTAGCTGCCCTTACGCCTGGTTTTGCTGGAGCTGACATTGCCAATGTTTGTAACGAGGCCGCTTTGATAGCTGCAAGAAGTGAGGAAACACAAGTTACAATGCAGCATTTTGAAGCTGCTATTGATCGTATAATTGGTGGTTTGGAGAAGAAGAACAAGGTAACTTTACTGCAATGTTCATTTCATTCCCTATTATAAATGTATGGTTGTTGAGTTGTTATTCATACTATTTTTTTCTTAAGCTCTTTTTAATATTGTTATCTTAACTCTCTTGCATTCCCTCTTCATTGGTGCTGCTGTTTTGACCATGAACCTTTCCTTTTGTGTTATCGTTTATGCTATTAAGGTGCTCTAGTGGACATTTTTCTCTTCTGTTGTAGAACATTTTCATGTTCATCGATCTATATGTTTCCTGTGAGTGACATTGTGCTCATGCTGTTTTCTGGCTCTATGCTCAGTTAATTGATGAAATTTTGTTATTAGACATTCATAACACTTCCACCTTGCTGGATCTTTCTGCTTTCATCCAACTCTTGTTGCATTCTACCCTCATTTGTCTACATAGTTGGCTACCAAACTACCAATACAGTTTAAGCTCTTCAAGATGCTCAGCTATTGTCTTATGTGATTAATAATTGATGTTCAACAAAATATCTCCTCCATTGTTACATGCATTGGTGGTCATTTTCCTAGTCTTGCTGGATGTTCATTATACATTCTTCAAATGATATTGTTGATGTTCTGTAGGATAATGAAAATTCAAGATTGTCTTTTTGATTGGGTTTGCAAATGCAGTGTAGATCATTGGAAAGAGAGGAATAGGAAATTTTTGTAAGAAAAATGTCTCGTTCATTAAACTTCTCATATAGACTCATAAGATGGACAAATCTTTTTTTAGCTTTTAGGTAAAGATGCTCTATTCAGCTTGGGAAGTGATTAACTGGAGTTTGACTGGAGGACGTAGACTTGCTGTTTTAACATTGATATCAAGTTGACACTTGCAACTGTCTGCATGTGGTGTTCTAGATATAATTATTGATGAATTAATTTTAAAATAAAGATTATCCCCTCCTTTCGTAGTCCAGTGACATTTATGTTATTTATAGAGATATGGAGGCAGAAGCTTCTTGTTCTGTTCTTGAGACAAATAAGCCATAGATTAATGCACCTCTCTGTATTCGCTTGGAAGTAACTGCATGAAAGTGAAGGCATCCACTTTCCCAAATGTTTTCTGAAAGTCAAGGCTTAAAATTAGCAGTTTGGTCTTCATTTTTTAGGACTCAAATACATGGATGTGGCAACTTTCAGAATGCCATTTGGTACTGCCACTCACAACCAAACGCAGACCTAATTGCTGGGCAATGCTATTTCTCTGGCTCACAGTGAAAGGCCCTGATGGGAAGTGGGACATTGGTCAAGATATGGTATGCCTTTCTTCCATATGCTTTGGGAGTCAATAATCTAGCAAACAAGGTCTGCAATACAGGAACTGGCACTCATGCTGGTAGGCCGGTGGCACAGCACTGTATGGTACTGTGCTGTCCTGTCCTGGTGCATACCAAGAAGAAACCAGAGGGGGAGAGGGAGGGAAAGAGAGATGCCGAGAGATGGAGAGAGAAGGGGCTCGGAAGTGATCCTCTCCTCCGGTTGTCTGCACACTGGGTGGAGCTTGTTTGTTCGAACAAGGCTCCACCCATTTTCTTTTTTATTTTTGGCTTCTTCAAGTGAAGTTGACACAAGGTTTGTGGACTTCACTTAAAGAAGCCTAAGTAAAAAGGGCTGAGCCCTGTTTCATTTGTGCGGATGACCAGAGTAGAGGAGGGCTTCTAAGCCCCCCTCTCTTCCTATCCTAGCATGCAATCCCCCCTCCGCCCCGGCCGCGTGTGGTCATTGGTTCTCATTTCGCTCGCCGGAACCATCCTGGTACGGCTTGACATGCCTTGAACTGGGCAATTCGGGATGGTTCTGCTGTCTATGCTGGCAAACTTTCTTTTATATGCTTCGCTGAGGTGACAAGCATATCGGCTTTCTTGGTCTTCCTGGTGTTTGTACGGCATGTCCATAACTATTTTAGGGAACTGCTTTCACTTTATTTCAGGTAAGCAAGTTCTCCTGTCTTGTCAATTTGTGGTCTATTTTCAAGAAAGACACATATTCAGAAATCAGGCAATCCTTCTGTTTAAAATTATTTGTAGCATGCACCAGGTTGTTTGTAGTAAAAGTCCAATGTTACCGAGGTTATATGCTCCATGCATCATGAATAATACCAGTATCTAGTATTTAACAATACTAAACATTCTCTGGCTATCTTTTGGGCATCCTTATGAATAGATAGAGCTGCTACTTAGAATGTCTTGCACTTTGCGAGGCATGCATACATACATATGTAAAACTGACTCAAAAGCATCTGCAAATTTCCTGAAAATTTTGAAGTACAAATGTTGGGAAAAGCATAATTAGCTGCTACAACTGATAGTCAATTATAAGCTTGTTCTGCGCAGTTTTAGCTATAAATATCAACATTTTTGTGATCAAAGTTCCAGACTGAAGTTGGATCCTTGTTATGAATGAAATTTCTTTGTAACCCCTCAAAGATTATTATGGTAACCAGGTGTGCTGATGCCATTATCTTCTTGTTAGGTGATCAGCAAGCTGGAACGTCGAACTGTTGCTTACCATGAATCAGGTCATGCTGTTGTTGGATGGTTCTTGGAGCATGCAGAGCCTTTACTTAAAGTTACAATAGTTCCACGTGGAACTGCAGCATTGGGCTTTGCTCAGTATGTGCCAAATGAAAACCTCCTAATGACCAAGGAGCAGCTTTTTGACATGACATGCATGACACTAGGTGGGCGTGCATCTGAAGAGGTAAAAACTGTCTCCCTTTTATTGGATCTATTAAATAATTAGTTGTCACACAGGAAGTTACAAAAAAAAAAAAAAAAAAAGAAGGAAAAGAAGTGGAGCTTAGTTTTGTTATAATGAAATTTCTGAAAGTGGATTATACATCTTCTCTTTTCCCTGGTGGGTGACATTGCACTTGATACCATTAAAAATATTATAACTGAAAGCTGTTTTTGGTAGTTCCTTTCATAATCCATCTATATTGCCTAACCAAGACATCTCAGTTAAGTGGCATCTTTGAATATTATGGTCATACCATGCAGGGATTTTTTTCCTTTTAAGATATTCTTTTGCTCTTTAATCAGGTTGTTTTAACATTTGGAGTTTTGTTAAAAGTTCTTATTAAATATTAGGTGGGAAATGAATATCATTGTGTATGCATGTTATTTCAAATGATGTTTGAACTATATTACAAGTTATCTTCTTGTTTTTCTTCCCTGTTAATGGAGGCTCCAGCTTAACAAGGTTAAAGAAGGTTTGAGTTGAATGTTCGTCTCATGTTCTGGAATCTCCTGTTTCCTAAAAGCATGATGTTGAGGTGTATCTGCTTCTGCTTTTCCACGTCTTTTTTCAGAACCTTGAAACCCATGCTATTTCACCATGTAGTAACCTGGTTGACAGATCATCTGATTCTTTATGGACATGCCACTTTGTTTGAAGTTCCAATTGTGACCAACATTGTTGCACACCTGTTAAAAGGTTGTTTTGTACCGTGTGTTACCGGTTGATGATGATAAAAACTGAATGATGGATTTCGATGATGATAAAACTGAATGTTGGATTTCTTTACAAATGTCGTGCCAAATCTATTAATGAAAATCACAAAGAATATAAGGAATTGCAAAAATGTGTTAGATCACCTTCATTCAATACATTTAGTTAAATGTATTGCATGATGACTAAGAGATGGTCGAACCATGACAATACCCTTGTCATTTTTAATGGGTCTCTAGGTCTTGTTGGGGAAGATTTCTACTGGAGCTCAAAATGATTTGGAGAAAGTGACCAAGATGACTTACGCTCAAGTTGCAGTATATGGTTTCAGTGACAAGATTGGGCTCCTTTCATTTCCCCAGAGGGATGATGGTTTGAAATGAGCAAGCCTTACAGCAGCAAGACTGGAGCCATCATTGATGCTGAGGTGAGGGAATGGGTTACAAAGGCCTATCAGAGAACAGTGGAACTGATGAAGGAACACAAGGATCATGTCATCCAGATCGCTGAGCTGCTGCTGGAGAAGGAGGTCCTACACCAAGACGATTTGGTAAGAGTCCTTGGCGAGCGCCCATTCAAATCAAGTGAACCAACAAATTATGATAGGTTTAAGCAAGGGTTCCAAGAGGAAGAGGATGATAAAGGTGGGGAATCTTCAAAGGCTGTGGACGAAGATGATGGATCGTCGTCACTCAGTGGGTAGTGCCCACGTAGCCAGAGCGTTTTTGGCAATGTATACTTAATCAATTTCCATTTTCTTTGTTTACCTTGTATTTAAGAAATTATACAATTCAGCATCCGTATCAGAAAGATGCCTTCTTTGGTGTAATGAATGCCTGTCTCTGTTCAGTTCTCTTTAATCATGAGAAATATGACAAAAAATTGAGCTGGGAATTGTCCCTATTATTGTGGTCCTTAACAGGAAATGAGGCATTGTATGTGTGTCTAATTTGAGTCGTTAATTGTGTTGGATGATGGTATGGTTTGCGTAAAGCTGAAATATCCCGGTCAATTATTCTGGCTTGCATGGTGGGACAAGGAAAAGAAAGCCCTAGCCGGGGAGCTCATCCATTCTGTTTTTGGAGTGAATGATTGTGGAGATTAGAACAAATGGTAGAGATTAGAAAATTAGTCACCTTCGGAGTGTGAATGATTGGGACGATCAGAAAACTAATTGATACACTGTACATCGTTGCGTCCTGATCATGAATTTTTCAAGGCCATTGTCTTTCAGTTGTGTGTTGCTCATCTTTAATTTGTTTTAAATTGTTTTAGCGCAAGTCTATTTGTTCGTTGTCATGCTTTGTTTGCTCTCTTATATTTTTCTCGCCGAATCTATTTTGAGCCACTTCCATTGAGATCTGAAATCCTTCTAATCAGATGTTGGGGCTCCATTGTTTAGCGTCATAACATTTAGGTGCAAGTCTTACCATCTTTGAATGATTTGTCGTGGCCAGATGGGCCCAGCAATGCAAATTGGCTGCCGGGTTCGGCCGATGGCATCCAAGGCTTCAGTGAGATGATGGGTCCTCGGTTGGGAATTTGTGGTGCCGGTAGCGCTTTGGATAGAATTCTATGGGAAAGGAAAGGTTCTCCGGACCCAATACCGTGTGAGAGGTGTAAGGTCTCTTATGGATGAGAAAGAAGATACAAAGAGCGTCCTCTCCACGGTCGTCTACCACCTCCTCCTCCATTGTAATTGTTGAATTGTCTTACCCTGTTCCTTGCCCGCTACGCGACTCCAGGCAACCGACGGTGTCACGTTGCTCACGTGATACTTTTAGTATATATAGAAACGATCACTAAGATAAGAGTTGAGTCGTTTGTCACGGGCGACGTCAGGTCGGTCACTTTCAAATTATTAGTGGGGAGACAGGTCTGTAACCTTACGATATGCGAAAATTATATGCGCATTATATTCGATCACGTAGATAAAAATGATGCTTCGATCCTATCTTTTTAAATTCTTGTTTGAAAAACACATACTAATAATTTATTTTCGTGAGAAAGCTTTAAGATAAGAACAAGAGAATATTTTGAACCTGTAACATTCCAAAGGCAGAAATATTCAGTTCCAAAATGGAATTTCTCGAAGTTCTACGAAATAAGCACAAAAGTGTAAGCCCATGAGTGCAGAACGTACGAATCGACACCTGTTCTGATTAATAATCATTGTAACCTTTGATCCATGGTAGCAAGTGCTCCCCTAAGCTGAAAAAAGCCAAATGAGCAACCAATTTCTCCCTTTCATCTCATGTGTCGTTTCATTCACGAAATAATTGTCTTCAAGTCGATACTAATCTTATCAAAAATATAGTCCACACTAGAAGGGAGAAACATAAAAGAATATATGTTCCATCTGATAAACAAAAACTTCGCTTCTTTTGACTTAATCATCGGTTCCCACGGGAGTTGAGATCACAAGACAGAAGTAGATCTAAGCTAGATTATGGCCTAATCCCAGGCCTATAAACCAGACAAAACACTAGTTCTTTCCTAACCATTATTTAACGAGTAAAATTATACAAGGTACTTTAATGTACATAGATCTTCTTCATATCGCCTTTCAATGTTTGCCAGCAAGTTGAACGCCGCAGGAAGATGTATAGGGTTGTTGAGTAGTCTGCATCATCCATATAGGGCTGTAAATCAAACAAAATCTAGAAAATAAAATCAAGATACCATACCAGCACCTATAATTGGACCTTATTAATTTTATATCTTGAAACATACCCACAAGGATACGCATGAATAATTGGTGTCACTGGAAAGAAAAAATAATAATAATCGAGCAACTTGGCCTTATTGTTTTATACCATCATTTTTTTTATGTCCCCCCGGGCCTCTACTCGATGGCCACTTGTTGACCATGAAGTCCACAGAGCGATTTCTATTTATTATTAAGAAATACTAAAACCAAACTTCAGTCGAGTTATACGATCAGTGGGTCGATGCGATGCATGCGATCGCGCATCACAAGCGTCGTTGTATCATAATCATACTGCAAAATATGGATGGCCATGATCATATAACTTGGCTCTAAGTTTGCTTTCCAAATGCAGTCAAAGAGCTTTTTTTCCCAAAAGAAAAGCATTGAAATCTAAATCATGCAGAGTGATGGTGTACATCTTATCTGTCATATAATGACACCCAAATTATTTGGGGCAGAGAAGCATACTTGGCACACAAATGATGACAAATATAACTGCAATTATTGTTTGGAGACGTGAATGTAAGTTTGAGGCTTTCGTTTACGCATTTGTTTCTGATGAACATTATTTTTTTTTATAAATCAGATAAATTAAATCAAACGAATATAAATACATTCATGAAAAACAACAAACGAAATATTGAACATAGAAAAAAAAAAAAAAAACTATCCTAAAATTTCATAATATCAACCATGATTGATTCTCTCTCTCTCTCTCTAAAAATCTCTGATGTGAACACTTAACATAGCAATCAATCACCAGCAATTCAGAAGAGGAAGGTAAAGTCTGACTAAAGTAGGCAGTGAATCAAAAAAATTATTTAATAATTATCTAAAAATCTTTCTCCAAATAAATATTAATTAGCAATAATATTTTGAGTAAAGAACCAAGTAGTCAAGCTAATATTGTTACTAATAGAATTGTTATAGTTTACAGGCAATGACTTGAATTCAGGGCCATCTTAGAATGGATGGCTCTCATTTACTCATTTCAAGCACCAGAGATAAACCTACACCAGAGGAGGCTGGAGTCCAAGAAAAATTTAGGGAGAAGGTCATTCTTAGACGCCAGAACAAAGCTGCCGATAGAAAGCTAAAGATTGTCCACAATCATTGCATCAGCGGCTTTATCACATCTCCATTAGGAGATTTCTGCCACGTGTCTTCCTTGTCAAACCATAAGTTCTGTTGGGAACTTGATGCTCATCCAACTGCCACGTGTGTCCAATAATTAGAATGTCAAACTCCACAGCGTCTGTACTACAATAATTGCCCCTAAAAATGACTTCAGCGGCCCTTGAGAGCTTCCACTAAATTGGACGCCATGGTTTTTCTCCGAAAGGGAGTTATTTTTTTTTTATGTCCTCCAATCGATCTTACGAGGGACACGTGGTCCTCAGTGGACGACACACGCGTCTCTCCCAGAGATGAGGTTCTTTTTTTTTTGGTAGAAAGAGATGAGATTTTCCCAAACAACACTCAATCATTTGAGGCATCGCATGGGCCCGAGCTAACTTTCCCTTTTTTTTTTTCC
>KE504675.1:933749-945360 GCA_000441515.1 Elaeis oleifera | reverse complement strand
TTTTCCAAAAAGTATACGACAGAATTTAAGCATTGGAAAATATTTACCGCAATCACTCCGTGTAACACAACTCTTGACGCCCTTCCTGTGATGAATGGGTCCTTCTCCACGTGGTCCCCACATGCCAGTGAAGTTTGAAAAAAAAAAAAGCCCCCATCTACAGCACGTGTTATACACGTGAGAGGATGCGGATTTGGATTCCCTCAAACGTGGGTGTACGCTACTCCTTTCTGTTTATAGTAGATGATAACCGCCTACATTGTTTCATTTGTTGCTGATAAATTCTTTCTAGTTCCCACCGGAATAAAGAATTATCCATGCATATCCTATCTCTAGAAGCCATCTACAATTGCTCGAACTTGAATAAATTTTCTGACCTCAGCTCTTCATGTATTTCTACTACGACATTCAAGCAATTGCTTAAAATATCCAGGATGAGGCACGATGGTTATTGTTATACTTGTTTGTTTCAGTTTACTTGTTTACAAGTGTCAAACAAATAAAAAAAATATAAAATGCTTACGAAAGAATCATACTAGATGGTGCCGCCTAATAATATTTAAAGACTTCTATAGAAACATGGCACCAAAAAATTGATACAATTAGCAGAAGCAGGCAACATTCATAAAAATTCGATCATACACGACAACATGCTAGAGAATTGTCATTTTAAACACATTGATCGGTAACTAAATTGCACCACCTTATATTATTAGCCTTAACAAAAGGTGCAAAGATAATTTACGCCATCGAAATTGCAAAAAATCTACGACCGCCCTGAAGAATTAGTTGGTATTGCATCATCCAAAGCCCCACAAATAGGGGTGTACATCACTTGGACGGTTTCCCAGGCAATCATGACCTAACAATATTATTCCATCAAGGTTTGCCCAGCCACTCCACCATCGAGCTCATTCCTGCCGACCCACAGACTATGAAATTTAAACCTTGGTCCTTACCTTTGTCACCTAATTATTTTGACCTCTCATGGGAGACATATGAATAAGGAAGCTACCCGGTGAGTACGCCCTCCTATGCGTCTTCTCCGACACCCCGTACGCCGTCCGATCTCCAAACGGACAGCAGTCCGTTGACCTCCTTCGTTCCACGTTAAAAGTTCTAAATCCACTGAAAAGGCCGGTTCCTAAATAACTCCAAGATAAGAGCCTATTCGAACAGCCAAGCGTGTTCGTTCGGATATAGGAGCTACCGGACAACCAATTAGGTCGCGAGAGCGGGCGGGCCATGTATCTGAGACACCTTGTCCGGCGGTTTCCCTTTTATGTTCGTAATTAGTTTAAAATATCTTAAATCTAATTATTTAAATTAATTCCGAATTTTTATACTAATCTCGATTAGAGGGGCCAACGGTTTGCCTATTTAAAACCCGGGACCCCGACCTCCCATCTCCCCCCGCCCTCTTCTATTTCCTCATTCCTCTCTGCGAAGAAAACCTTAGCTTGTGCCCTCTTTTGATCCCGCGCTGTCTCTATTGACCTCTTGTGCATAGCGTCTGGGATCTTTTGGCCGTTTCAATCCGGTACCTTTCTCATCCCTGGCCTCGGATGAAATATTGCTGTTTTTCTGAGAAAATTCTGGACGGAGATTAGTTTCGTGAAGAAAGTTTATAACTTTTGTGGATGTATCGCTTTATTCGGTAGTTAATCAAATGCATTCTGTGTCGAGATAGCAATCTCTGAGGCACTGATGGTGGAGAATTAAAGATCAATTTTCTTTCTTTCGAGAAAGATTAGATCTTTTTGGCTGTGAGATAGCCTTCTTTAGGTTGTCAAAAAGTTCTTCGTCACGGACTTTAATGGCCTGGATTTACTTTCTCTTACCGAAAGGTGAGAGGTTTTTTAATGCAACTACATGTTATTATTAATAATTTTGAGGAAGAAAACTACATATCGTCCACACTCTTCGATGAGTGGATGTTATATTTTGAGAAAATAATCATCCTTCCCGTCTCCATTTTGCTGACCTTGTTCGGTATTACTGAGACTCTTTTGTTCTAATTTTGAAGTTCTTACTGATTGAAATGGAATTCGAGGGCCGATATCGCCAGGCTCAGAGGCCTAAATACGAGTGCCTTCTGTTTGGTATGTATTCTGCTTCCAAGTTTTGTTCTGAGACATATTAGTTGGGCCCGCAAGTATTAATTAGCTCTCGGTTTTGTTACAACATATAGATCTCGACGATACTCTGTACCCTTATAGTTCTGGCATGGCAACTGCGTGTCGCAAAACATCGAAGGTATGTCTTCACTTCTCTGTTTTTGATTGATGTTTATAGTGGGTATCTGGACTCATAAGTATTGCTATTATGTTCAGACTATATGGTCGAAAAGCTTGGGATTCAGGAGACCAAGATCCCAGACATGTGTAATTTACTGTACAAGCACTATGGGACAACCATGGCCGGTCTAAGGGTACGCTCAGTAATATTTTCTCCGTTCACCGTCTTAAAAATTATTATGGTGCTTGTCTCCTTATACCATTTTCTTCTATATGTTGCTTAGGCCATTGGCTACGATTTTAATTATGATGATTACCACGGGTAATTCTACATTTTTCCTTCTTGGCGGTCACTATGTTTGATATCAATGATTTTGTGACAATCTGTTTGAATCTAACATCTATTTTGCTATTCAACAGCTTTGTTCATGGAAGATTACCTTATGACAAGCTGAAGCCAGATCCTGTTCTGAGACATCTTCTGCTGGGCCTGCCAATACGCAAAGTGGTGAGTTTCTCAAGCACTGTCGCATGGAACGGTAAAGATTTTCCTAAGATTTATTGTAATCTGATGCATGTGTCTTTGCTTTCATAAAACAGATTTTCACAAATGCTGATAAGATCCATGCTGCCAAAGCACTAAACAAGCTGGGGTTGGAAGATTGTTTCGAAGGAATTATATGCTTTGAGACTCTGAATCCGCCAAGTGATTCATCTTCACCCTGCGACACAACAGCCACAACCAACATCTTTGACATCGTTGAGCATTTCTCTCAGCCCGCTGCTGATTCTGAGCTACCAAAGACACCAATCCAATGCAAACCATCCATAGATGCGATGGAGCATGCCCTCAGAATTGCAAACATTAACCCTCAGAGAACGGTTAGTTGGTCCTTTTTTTTTTTTTTCCTTTTCAGTCTGATTGCTGCATGTCAGCTCAAACTGATAGAACCATCATAAACGCTTAGGAATAGTAGGGATTGTATTGAATTTAGCACATATTCTTGGTTAGTTGTACTAATAGTGTATTGGTGCAAATTGTTTTCCAGATTTCTTTGATGACAGTGTTCGCAATATCCAGTCAGGCAAAGGCGTCGGTCTCCACACGGTGCTGGTAAGCCCATTCATTACCATGGCTGCTTGATTCAAGTTTTGGTCTGTCCTAGGAATAGTTGGGATTGGATTGATTTTAGGTAGGTTATCTGATCGGTTGCTTCCTTAATCTGTTTGTTTCAGGTCGGCAAGTCACATAGAGTTAAAGGTGCAGATCATGCACTGGAAAGCATCCATAACATCAGGGAAGCACTGCCTGAGCTCTGGGAGGAGGCTGAAAAATCAGAGAATGTTCGATACGAGGGCAAGGTTGCGATCGAGACATCTGTGACTGCTTAATGTTCAATTCTTCCATGTAATTTCTATCGAATGAGAAGATGTTGTATGATTTCATGGAAGGAACTCATCCTCACGACCGAGCTCTTCTTAGTCTATCCATGTAATTTTGGTTGGAGGAGGAGAATTGTATGGAATGGGCAGGAACCATCATGCTTCCCCCATTTTATCAATTGATATGCATGTAACTAGTATTCAGAATAAATATTTTATTCTCTCCATCATGTGCCAAGGTAGTGCAAGGGATTTTTGACAATGTCCTAAAGTCTTCAGGCCAAATTAGATCATATTCTGGTTGAAGAAATATGAAGTGATAAGGTGGTTTCCTGTCTTTGGAATTCATTTATCCTTCATTCCCTCTCTTGCTGCGCTGTGTGTGTGTGTGTGTGTGAAGTAGCACCCTAAATTGCAAAAAGGAATTTCCTCTACTGCATGTTCTCCTTTGCAATCGAACTGCAATTTGTGAGAATTCAAGTCATTGCTACTCTCTGGTATCCAATTCATATGCACTGCTGCGGTAATTTGTTATCCACTGCAACCATGGAATCATCATTTTCTTCAGGAAAAAAAAAAATCCACTTTAGTTAAATCACAAAATGTTCTACAGGTTTAGTGAGAGAGAAAAGAAAGAAACATAAAAAAGATTTTCCAAGGAGTTTGAGTAGTTCTTTCTTTCACTTTGGTGATGCAGTAGATTACATATCTTTCAATTTGGTCATGCAGTAGTTTACATACTCGCTAAACACCTGGTCAGTTTTGCCCAGTTCCATCTGCTTGGAGTTAAGGAATAAGGTGATCTATGCACTCTGCTCCACAATTGAGCTGTATAGTGGTCCCCATGGCACCATACCTTCAGACCCTTGGCCACTCAAGGCCTAAACCACTCTCACTGGCTTCTCTCCATAGCCAATCCATGAATTGCAATTGAATATGCTTTCCTTTATAAGTTTTCTCTGGCTTCTCTCCACAGCCAAGATGACTAAGAAGATGGGACATCAACTTTTTGCAGCCGTCTGCCGGAAGATTAGAGAGAGAGAGACAACCGCATATTTCTGAACAAGAAAAATTCTATGTTCTTGGTTTTGCAGAAGTTGCTTCAATCATTTTATTATTAGAGATATCTGGGCTCTTTTAAATTTCACATTCATTATCAAGAGTTATGGATTAGGCCACAGTCATTAGCTCACCCTCCCAATAGCTAACAGCTCTTTCTTATTGTCTTTGTTTCTGTTTCTCATTTAGCAATGTATTGTAAGCTGAATTTCCATTGTCAGATTCTGTTAAGAACTCTATTATAGAGCACCTTGTATTCTTTGTTCGTTGAATAAATTGGAGGAAGCTTCCTACCACCTCCTATTCACATCAAAAAAAGTTTCCTCTGTCAATAGGTGGGAATCATGAGCTGTGTTCCAATGGCTATGCAGGTCCCAAAGGATTGAGGACCATCTGGAGCAACGACAGCAGAAAACATACAGTTCTGACATGGCTGATGGTCCCTATCTATTCACTGCACTCACTGAGCAAACCCAACCAAGCTATAAATCTACAAATATCTTAGGAAGTGTTTTATTCATCTTTGTCGCCCATGATTTTAGTTTTTTAATCTCTATCTCTTTCAAAAGTTGTACGGCAGAGTATATACATGAAAAAGTTAGTACTAATCAGCCACGGCCATTCTATTTAACAAGCTTGTTTGGCATATAGTATAAATATCCTCAATATGCATGCCGTAATGCACCCTAAATATAAAGAATTCCAGCTACCAAACAAAGTTTCAAATTTGCATTATCTGAATAAACCATTTGTATGATGGACGTCTGAATTCTATCATGGGTCATGTTTATTGTTAAATTAGCACCACCTACTATTTAAAATAAGAACCACAACAATGACAAGCCATGATCATTAGTGACTTCTGAGTCTCTGACTGTTTTAACTGGCTAATGGAACATTACATTACTATACCGTGTAAGCAGACAACAAGGAAAGCCGAACTAGTCATACCTAATCAGTGGTTTTTAGTAATGATGGTCACTTTTCTGCGGTATGCAAGGTAGTGAACCATCGAATCTTTTACGTGCAAGTATTATTTTTCCTCTTCAACAGCATCAATCTCATTCACGAGTTTCATAAACAATGACCTCTGAACAGAAAGCCTGTATTATTAATATTATTACTTCATAATTAATTATGCTCAACCACATGCTGAACTAATATGATTTTTTTTCCAAATTTCTGATCTTTCTCATGTCAAACGAAGTACATGCCTCAAAATCTAGCATGAACGGTTGTAAATAACTAGACTGGATTAAAGCGGGGGCAGTGCATGTGATGTTATATTATGTTAAGTAGTAGTGTTGCTTCTTTGAAAAGCTCATAGTGCTTTGGTTGATACCACACGCCCGGATTTAGGTCCACCGTGCTCACGCTTGTGATCACTGAATCCTTCTTTTCTTCACATGTTTGAATGGGATGTCATGTGAGTGAGGAAGCTCTCTTTGTTAATAATAAACCCCTCAACCATTCAAAATCAATAACTTTCTTTCCCATTACTTTCCTGTGGCAACAGCTTCATTTCACAGCCTTACATGATGCCCTTTTTAATCACACCAGTCTCCTCAGAGGCATCCAACAAAGTTGGACACCGGCTGGAAAGATTTGCATGATCCCTGAAAAATGATAACATGTACAAACTGAGAACCAGTCCAAAATCCAAAGTTACCATCATCAAAGAATAGACTGCTGCACCGATTGGGTAACACACACACACAAAAGAAAAGCCATAAACAGTAAATCCTAATTTGCTGAAAGTTCATCTCAACCAATGGACTTGGGACTAACTTGCTATCAGAATCTAGACAGCCAAACTAGTGCTTACAATTGATTCCCCTCTCTTATGAGGCCATGAGCTGTGCTATGTCCAGTTCTATAGCCTAAAGATCCATTTAGTGCCAAGAAATCATTTTCATGTCCTCCAAACTTGTTTACTCTTTCCTCTTGGCATTTCTGAACGCTTTCTAGGCACAAAATGTCTGGTTCTACTTTGTGCGTACTCATGATTGTTTGTGTTAGGCCACTTAANAGTTTTTTAAGAGAAACAAAGGTCAATCACTTTCAGTGGCCTGCTTTCCGACCACGGAAGCACAACCTAGCATCGTCCCCTAGGAAATGGCCATTGCAGTCACCCTAAGCTACCCCACCCAAAAAAATAGGTCCACTCAACTAATAATACACGTTGATGTGAACCTCTAGGTCTTTACTATAAGTTAATTCAGATGCTATTGCAACCTTTTGATTAGTTTAACAACATCCTTCTATACCATTCTTGAGTTCGTAATATTAATGTGTTCGGTCTCTTGCCGGTAAGCCTAGAAGTGGTCATCAAATTTGCATATAACACTAGATATGTGGCAACAAATATCTAGTATACATAATTTGGTGCTTACAAGAGCTGAAACTGGTCATTAAACTCACTGTGTGGTTCTCTTGCATAAGAATGCCGTGAATGGGTGATTTGCCATCATTGATGACTGCATTAGCATGTCATGGGCAGCTGGCCACTAAACACCTTGAACACTAGATTGAAGCTTGTGATGGCAAAATGAGGTCATTTGTATGTTTTTTATGTATGTCTCCAATTATCTGATCCCTAATTTATATCATGTTATTAATTAATGAACCAAAGCAAAAATGTTAACAACGTCCACTATATGAATTTAGTATTCAGTATTTTGCTACTGAAATCTAGTTAGATGAAATTGTCCATAGTTTCATAACACTCTCACGCTATTGATTTTTACAGATGCATCATATAGGTTGCGGAATTGAAGAGGAATTACCCATCAAATAACTGGTTGGAGGTATTGATTCAATATCATAATTTTTAAGATCTGTAAACTTCAAGAAAGAAAAATAAATATAAAGCAAGTGAAATGTTAAGGACCACAAAACATCCACATCAGGCGCCAAAGTACCTATTTCAGAAGATCGCTCCATGTGCTGTGGACTGTAGAGGATTTGAACAAGTCTTCACCATTCAAAGTGGAAGGCAGACATAACCCATTGTTGGAAGGAATGCATCATGGAAAAGCGCATAGCTGAATCACAAGCGTCGAAAAGTCCCGTCAGACCAACATAGATGTGTAGGTATGCAGTATCCACACTCATCTATTTGACAGAGTTGAGGCAATTCTTTCCTCAGCAGCAACCTATGGCCATCACTCTTTTGCATCTATTAGGTCAAATTCCAAAAGTTGGTTTGGATGGCCTATTGTGAAGATTTCCTTTTATCTAGTGTGCTTGTGGCCACCATTCTGTTGTTGTCTTGTGGAAGCCACTTGAATGGGACATGAAAGGCATTTGGCTTGAGAGATCTCCTTCCTTTTCCAGCAAGCCTATATTCCCTCTGAAATAATCCTTGACATAATCAAATCAATACACAAGAGGATTGGGGAGGGGAAGAGAAACATCTGGTCTCATGTAAAGAGGTGATTGTAGAGATCGGCACTTGAAAGTTACTCTTTTATAACAATGTTGATCCAACAATGCATTTGAACTGCAAAAACAGCAATGGCAGCAAACATGTCTAAGGCTAAGAGCAACATGCCTCCTCCTCGAGGCGCACTGAGTTATGAACGTTATGTACAGTGAGCTTATAAATTAATAGAGAAAAACACTAAGAGCTAGTTTGGATAATCTATTGCAATCCAATTGGATTATAAGATCATAGGCTAGGGAAGGCCCATTTCATAATATTCATAGAATTTTAAGAATGGGCCAGCCCGAATCCCATAGGGGAAAAAAAAATGAGATCTTCTTTCCATCCTATTAAATTACTTGAAGAGGTACAGTTGATATAGGCTGGATTAGGCCTCCTGTTCTATAATATTAGACATAATAATATGTGCACAGTTTAGAATGTATGTGTTGAACAGCCTAGGCCCGACTCCTGTAGGATTTTCAGCTCAATCTTGTAGGAATATTCAGATGGTATTTAGGGGAGGAATACATTCCCTAGCTTTCAACAATGAGTTTTAGTCAAATAAAAAAAGAGTTTCTTCACATTGAAATTCTAAAAGCATGGAGGTGAGAATGCCTCGGGAAAATGAGATATATAGATGATGGCAAACTGCTGGAACTTTTTGGTCATCCTTTTAATGAATATTTCCACCCAGTGAATGCCCTCAACTTGTGTTCTTCATCCTTGTGCGGCAGCATAGTTGCAGAGGCCTGTGGAGAAGAGATGGCAAATATAACATTACACAGCCAATATTCCAGAGCTGCCATGAATTATTATGTAGTTGGAAGATGGTGTGAACCACATTTGTCTGGCTGTTGAATATCTATGAACAAGAAACTAAAGAATCAGACGGCCACATAGAAATCACAGGCTAAACATCATTTGTAAGATCTCATATTCATATTCGTCGATGAACTTTAGTTAAAAAAACAACTTTTCTGTCTCCTTCGAATTTGAAGCCTCTGTTTGAGGCAAACACAAGTTTTCTTGAAGACTGAGATGATGAAGTGCTAGACAAAGTAGAGCTTATCCCATAATCCCATTGGCATCCAGCAGTTGGGGTTCTCTTGCAGCAGATGAAGCAGATGCTAGTTAATTAGAATTTACGTCGCTGGAAATTTATGATTACATGGTAATTGTGATGCATCATCATTGTAGATGATATATGCATCTATTGTGGTACAAAACTATTAACATGGAAAATCCGAAATATGTGATATAAGTATCTTCATGTGGAATAGAAGGTGAGAAGTATCGAGTATAGTAGTCTTACCAAGGCAGTCAAGAGCAGATTGTGGCATTATGACTGGAAATATTCAAGTCATCAAACACAAATATGAGTAAAGACAACATAAAACAACAAATAGAATGATTAATAACATGGCTAGTTTAAGATATACAATCACATACTTCTATCGCCGTTCTCCAGATGTGCCTGCACAACAGCAAAGAAACCGGAATTAATAGAATAGATTAATCAAATCATGACAGAGTATACTGACTGAGATCCTGGATCTATGAAAAATGATGTTTTGGCTGTCAAAGCCTTCTCTTTCTGGTAAATATCACTTCCTATGGAAAAAATAAAATGAGATATAATAACTAGGACAATGGTAAGTTCATTTGAGGACCCGAATTGTGAGCCACAAGGATTTGCAGTTTTAGTTCAGTAGCGGGTTGCTCATTGATGAAGATACTAACTGGATAAGGTCAGTGCAAGAATTTTTTGATGAAATAGAAGTGCATGTTATCATACAACAATAACGTATAATCAGAAGACTTGTCTCGTCTATCTTTTCGAACTCCATATACCACTGAGAGTCCTTATATGCTGTGTTATCTTGTACTTACACATAGTGGATGATGAGGACTTTCCACATGCTTCCACAAATATATCAGATATCTTATTTCCCATCAGAGAAGGCTGAGTTTCATATAATAAGTGAGAAAGATACTATTAAAAGATAAATATCCGGAAATACAGGAAATCAAATAGTTTCAATGAATTCTAGGAGAGTAAAGCATCAAATCCTAAGGAAGATCCTATTACGGACACAACCAAAAGAAGTCTGCAATTATATTCTGTTGACTATGAAATTGAACTAGACCATCTAAATGATTTGTAAGTCTAATACTATAAACTTTCACAAGCACTGGGCCAAAGGCTTTAATTGCAATGACAGTTCCTTAATTTTCTGCCAACAGTTTCCGATGTCGCATAAAATTAAAATGATGGGAAGTTCATCCATCATATCTTAGAAATTTATCTAAACATGCTAATCTGTTAATAAGAGTGAAAAGCAAGAGGAAACTGCTTAGTTAATTCCATGTCGTAGATGAGCTGAAGTTTAAAAAATCCAGATAAGCCATGAGATATAGAAGAACAGATTATACCTTGTTGATGGAAGAAAGTGGGAAGCATCTATATATCTGCACAAATGATCTTCGAGCATATCCATAATCTTTGGAATACTGCAATCATCAACAACAAAGAGATGTAACAGCCGCATTAGTTGGGCTTTTTGACATTTGGGAAGCTAGAGAAACGTAGATTTTGTCAATCAAAAAATGTAAGTATGGTGGATGATGTGTTAATTAATTATGACTAAAAGCTACACTGGAGCATGAAAACATTTTGCAAGTTATGGCACCCACCCGATACCATGAAACTTTTGAGGAAGCGAGAATATGTTACATAGCAATGAATAACTAACAAACTTATGTTATCAAAAGAAGGAATTATAAGAAAGTTGTGCAAAGGAAGAGGCATGCTTCTTATGGGGTATTATGAAAATAATGTTATTCCAATATTTTAAAAACTCTCATATAGTTCACTATGCATTGCACTGACAAATGGCTCAAAAAATGGAACTGAAGAATGAACAGTTTGTAGCAATAAGAGAAAGACTAGAAAATCCCCACTAGGTCCTTATTGGACAACAATCTCATTCCATAGTTATTAAAAGGACGATACTCAATAATTAATTAGAATTATATATCTCAATACGTGGCACATATAGAAAACATGCAGCTTCTCCAGATCTCCTCGGCCCTTAAAATGCTAGAGTAGGTGGTGCAATCATCTATATGTATAATTATATTGATTTGTGTTCAATGGATTCTTTGGTTTTTCATGTGATGATATAGTTTGTTGCATAATTGCTGGAATAATATGTAAGTATACATTTTTTTATTATATATATATATATATACACCAAGTTGGCCTAAGACAAAAACATCACCATCAATTTGTTACAAGTGTGGAAGAGTAGGACATTTTAGCAAAGATTGTAAAATAAAAAAAAATTTAGAATTAAATGAAACAGATCTTCTAAAGAGCAGATGAAAAGATTACAAATTAAATATTATATTTTTCTACAGATGATTAGGAAACAAATGTTATTTTTTAAATGGTACAAACTTATAAAAAAGATTCAAAAGATATTTTATATATATATATATATAT
>KE504675.1:920275-933540 GCA_000441515.1 Elaeis oleifera | reverse complement strand
ATATATATATATATATATATATATATATATATATATATATATATATATATATATATATCGATTTTTTTGGTTACATAGAATATGATACCAATTGCATGATTATCGATATAAAAATATATATTTTGATCGTATGTATCATATTTTTTTGACCGTATATAGATATTTCATACGGATGACTTTGGTACATGAAATATAATACTAATTAATGTAAAATTTGGCAATGAATATGTCATGGTATTATAATTTTATTTGGCTCATACGGTACAGCTAGTTTCTTGCGTTCGCAGCAGAGGCTTGGAGTCCCGTGAACGTGGACGACACCTCTGGTTGGGTCCCCGCATTAAAGACTGGGTGTGCAAGTGGGTGTCCGTTAAGTCTGGTTTTCAAGGCTTTTCCTCTCCAGCGCGCGCCGAGGCCCCCAGAAGATAAGGTGTTACTAGTAGTACTCCCTCTCTCATGGAAGCGGGTTCTCCCCTTCTCCCTGATGGCGATGCGCGTCTCTTTCTTCTTCGGCCCTCCTAAGCTCTTCCCTTCTTCGATTCTCGCGATCTTTCCGCGAAATCCGCTGCCTTCTTATCTCCTCCACCTCGCTCCTCCCCATCCAAGAAGCCAGGACGGAACTTAGGAGCTCGCGCCATGGCGGGTGGTCCTCCGAGCACCGTCCTCGTCACCGGCGCTGGTGGTAGAACAGGTAACTGCCCGCTTCTCCGTCTTCTTCTTTCAATTCGAGTGGAATGTTACCTAGGCATCGGAACTTGTTCTTGTTTTTCTAATAATAATTTTGTAGTTTCTTCTCGGCCGTGGTTGCTTCGTTATTGAGTTTGGTGATGAGTTATTGGCCTCTTATTGTGCACAGAGAAGAATCAAGGATTTCTTCCTTCTACGACAAGAGATAATAAATAATTCGATCCGGAGAAAATCAATTATAAGGTTCTGTAACCTTTACATTAACTGAAATGGACATACATTGTGTAACAGGATGGCAATCATAATCATAAGCTATATATCCATAATTCTTGATCGTCCAATCGGGAAAACGATGATCTACCACCAAGATAGAGCATGTATGAGATGCGATCGTCTATAATAAACTCTTAATAGAAGGCTTTCTGTTTCCTATCATGTTTATCTTAGTACTGGAATCTTAAGTACTGCTTTCTGTGAAGAGAAAGAAAGCAGAACCTCTAATTATTGCCTATTCTTTGTTGAATAAAAAATAATCGTGATCAAGGCATCAATTAGCAGTTCCAATAATCATAACCAAGCAAGTGTGATGACAGATTAAGGGCTCTTGCCTTTTTTTTTGGAGTAAAAAGGAGACTATTGTGGGTGAGTCACAGTAGTCACATGTCTTTATTATGGAGAGGAAAGTTACACATATATACAAGAAGAGGGTGAATGCTGTTGCTTTTGATACGGACAAATGCAGACACACACAATCCGATGGTCCCTTTGCTGCACTACGAGTACGTTTGGTATTTGCTGTAGCCGGTAAGAGGAGGTGAAAGCTGTTGCTGACCTGCTTTACAGAACTTGGAGGGAACAATCATATACTCATACCTCTGAATTCAAATAAGAAGGGATCGAAAGAGTTAAAGGTTATAGGTGTACTAGCTTGGTTTACAGCTTTGCAGAACTTTCACCAGAATCTTGGCAACCAGGCTTAGAGGAGCCACAGATGCATGTTGTGCAGACAAATTCTAGTACGTGGGACAAGGAATACATCAGCAACATACCAAAGAGGGGCAGCTGCAAGGATTCCTCCTTGAGGATGGCGGCTAGGGTTTAGGTGTGCAAAACACGAGAGAAGGAGAGAGAGATTGAGGGAGAAAAGCTATGTATTAGTTTCACGTAAAAATGTTATAATACATGGTTTATATACTCGAGGGTTTACACACAAACTCTAATAAACCTCAGCTAAAAAACTCTCTTGCCTTAACCCAATACATGAAAGCACTCATCGAGTCCATGTCTCACATGCTCTCATCCCTTAGACTTGTTCTCAGTTCAAACTCTTGAGTTAGCCACCTTAGGACCTCACAAGCCAAGGCTCTAAGTCCTAGGATTAAAACCTAATCCTAGATTAAAATAAACTCCCGTACATCTTCAGCTCGCACGAACTGGGTCGGCTCAACTGGGATTGAGTCGACCCAGTTCTCAACAACCTGTAAAAAATCCGAATGATGTACTTTCAGTTCTGTTCTCAGTTAGTCGACTCAGTTGGGACTGAGTCAACCCATCTGGACTGAGTCGGCTTAGTCTGGCACTGAGTTGACCCACTTTTTGTGCTATGCCAAAATGCCAAGACCCCTCTCTCTCTGGCATGCCCTGCGACTTGGTCGATCCATTCCCAGACTGAGTCAACCCAATATCCTGAAACTGCTCTTCCACCATAGTCTTCAGCCCTTCCTTGGTATCTCACTTCACTTTATGTCCCCAGATTCTGGAGCTCCAACCAAGTTTTTCGAAGTCTTCATCGCCTGAACCTCATGCCTGTGGAAGCTATGCTCCGCCTCCACCCTAGGACCAGTCCTATCCTAGTGAATCAGGAGCCTATCAATCCAGCTCCGCCTGTGGTCACCTCCAAGGCTATGGGGCATCACAGAATCCCTACAATCTTCACCTTGGTCCCCCCAAAGTCTTGACGATCTCCGCTCTTCACCGAACTCCGATCCTCTGCACGACCTGACCAATGAGGAGTGAAACCAACTATGCAGACTTTCTCGCCACTGCAGTATATCTCAACCTTAGAGCTATTCGAAAGACCACCACCGCCTCCCTTATGGCTGAAAATCTTGTCCTACGTTTGGGCACCTCTCTTGGAGGTCCTTCCATCGATGGTTAAGTCCACCATTGATCCAGCAGCTGCATCCGCTGCTGCCATTGTGACTCCATTTGTCATGACACCCAGTGACTCCATCCATCGCTACTCCAGTGGCTCTGACCATCGCTGCTCCATCTGCGACTCCAACAGCCGCAGTTCCAGCGACGTAGCCCATAGCTGCCTGTTGCTCCCTCAGTGGCTCTGATCACCACTGTCTCAGTGGCTGTGACCGTCGCTACCCCTGCGACACGCACTGCCGCAGCATCGAAAACTTCTGAAGTGACTACAGCTCCACTCCCCTGCCTCCGACCCTCCTATAGTCCAAGTTGGTGGAAGCCTCCTCATAGATCCCTGGATCCTCCGTCGCTACTGTAGCATCAACCTTCAATGCATACACCTCTAGACCAACTCTTGGTGCCCGCTCACCACTACCTAAGCAACTAAGAACTCCACCTCCATCTGCACCTCCCTGCCTAGAGCCCATGCCATTGCAATGGACTTCTCATCATCCATGAAGGAATCTCTCTTCGATGCTCCTCCTCCACATGTAGACACACTAATCCTCCTTGCTCCACCTCTCTGTGATCTGGCGACCCCACAACTAGCAGATCCGATAAGCATATCATCAACTGTTCAATCTACACCGACTGGATCTCCGGTTGATCCTTCATAGCTGAAGCAATCACCTCGACCTCTCTGGATACAACAGATCCCTCCAATTGGTACAAACAACTCCTCAGCCTCCTCCCTCTCATCACAATCCTATCATCCTTGGAGACATTCAGAACTCCTGAATTGCTTCTGAAAGTGCAATCCTTTTCCTCCAAATACCTAAGTGATACTATGCTCCTCCTAAGATCTAGGACATGATGCACATCTGTCAATGTCCGCATCCTCCCGTCAAACATCCTCAGCTTGATGGAACCCACTCCTGCAACACTATAAGAGCTTCCATCTCCAAGTATCACTCATTGCCCTCATCCAACTGTGTAAGAATAAATCACGTCCGGTGAGGTGTACAGTGATAAGAGCTAGTCGAGTCCAGTACCCAATGATCTGCCTCCTCCCTGTGTCCAGTCGATAACATCAGTAAGTCATCTGATATATCATTTTCAGCCACTGCATTGGATGACTCTGGTCTGAAATTTTTTCTTTTTCTTTCTCTGTGGACAATCTCTCCTCAGGTGCCCTAACTTCTTGCACCTATAGCATCGTACCTCCCTGTTACTCTTTGGAGATTTCTGCTTCCCGCTGCCTCGCATCTATCCTTCCCCTCCTAGGCCTTTAACTGGCCGCCATGGCATTTATGGAAACCCTCATGCTACTTCTCACCATCCACTCCCTCTGCTCGTTCGTTCGAAGGACCGACACTATCTTCTTATAAACCAGTATCTCCTTCCTGTACAACAGAGTTATCACCAGCGGATCAA
This sequence comes from Elaeis oleifera, assembly GCA_000441515.1. Taxonomy (NCBI): domain Eukaryota; kingdom Viridiplantae; phylum Streptophyta; class Magnoliopsida; order Arecales; family Arecaceae; genus Elaeis; species Elaeis oleifera. The sequence continues at coordinate 929,286 of KE504675.1, read as the reverse complement.
AGCTTCCGGATAGCGAGCACAGCAACATCAGGGACTTGTTCTCCTCTTTTAGAGTCACACCCAAATTGAGTAAATCGGTACTCAACTGGTCAAACCATTGAACATGCTCTAGTATATCTCCACATTCTTCCATCCGAAGGCTATAGAGCTGTTTCTTCAATATGAATTTGTTGCACATGTTCCTCCCCATGTACAGAGTGTGCAACCTTGACCATAATCCCTTGGGCGTCTTCTCTTCCAGCACACCGTACCACACTGAATCAGCCAAACATCATCAAATCAGCGAACAGGCCCTCTTCTCCAGAGAACTCCAAGCACGATCTGTCATCCCTTCTGATTTTTCCTCCAAAGTCAGATCTAGTTCCTGCTGAACCAACAGATCTTCCACTCTAGTTCTCCACATCGAGAAGTTTTCTTTCCGTCAAACTTCTCAAATCGATCTTCATCCCACTGCTCATGATGTCTCAAACCACGATCACAAACAACGTAGATCTGATTGAAGAAAAATATCTTGACCAAAAACCTGACAAAGAACCTCGCTGAGCTTTTCAACAGCTCTTGGCGTCTTCTTCCTTCTCCACGCTCCATCTGGCTTTAATACCAATTATTGTACAGACGAACTCCAGTACGTGGGATAAGAAATACACCAGCAACACACCAAAGAGGGGCGGCTGCAAGGATCCCTCCTTAAAGATGGCGGCTAGGGTTTAGGCGTGCAAAACATGAGAGAAGGAGAGAGAGATTGAGGGAGAAAAGTTATTGTATTAGTTCCATGCAAAAAATGTTATAATACATGGTTTATATACTCTTGGGTTTACATACAAATTCTAATAAACCTCAACTGAAAAATTTTCTGACTAAACCCAATACATGAAAGCACTCACCGAGCCCATGTCTCACATGCTCTCATCCCTTGGACTTGTTCTCAGTCTAAACCTTTAAGTTAGCCACCTTAGTACCTCACAAAGCAAGGTCCTAAGTCCTAAGATCAAAATCTGACCCCAGACCAACACAGACTCCCATACATCTTCAGCCTGCATGAACTGGGTCGGCTCAACTAGGATTGAGTCGATCTAGTTTTCAGCAATCTGCAGAAAATCCGAACGATGCACTTTCAGTTCTGTTCCCAGTTAGTCGACTCAGCTGGGATTGAGTCGACAAACCTGGACTGAGTCGGCTCGGTTTGGCACTGAGCCGATCCACTTTCCGTGCCATGCCAAAACACCGAGAATCCTCTCTTTCTGGCACGTCCTGCGACTTGGTCGACCCATTCCCAGACTGAGTCGATCCAATGCCCTGAACTGCTTTCTACCGCAGTCTTCAGCCCTTCCTTGGTATCTCACTCCACCTTGTGTCTCCAGGTATTTGGAGCTCCAACCAAGCCTTTCGAAATCCTCGTCGTCTGAACCTCGAGCCTGTGGAAGCTATGCTCCGCCTCCACCCTAGGACCAGTCCCGTCCTAGTGAACCAGGAGCCTATCAATCCAGCTCCGCCTGTGGTCACCTCCAAGGCTATGGAGGCACCACAAAATCCCTACAATGCATAGGTATGATAAATTTGTTGGGTAGAATGAACTTACATGATTTCATAATGAGCTCTCATCGAGCTGGGTACAAATTGGCAGACAAGAAAGGAGAAAGATTGGCACTAAATTAAACTTCAAAAGGTTAGAGCTTTCTTTAGGGAGAAGGTGGATTATGTTTAGTCTCTCTTTATATTTGTTGGCTCTAATTTCTATATTTACTAAAGATGCTTCCTGCATGATTGGCTGCGAGCAGAAAAACACTAAGGCAAGGTGATGCAGTATCTCCCAACTGTTTGTGCTGGTGCAATGGTGCCAATTGTTTGGCCTTTTGGCTAGATGAAAGTTGTGTTGAAAGGAATAGATGTAAAAAGACAATAACTTAAATTTCCATCCTGTAATACAAGGCTAGACCTTAATCCTTTAATGAGCTAGTGGCAGCTGATCATGGGGAATGTCAAAAACTCTCTGCATGCTGAAGTATTTTTTGTAAGGCTGAAGAGTTCCAAAGAATGAACTATTGGCAACAATTTATAAGCATGATATGACATAATCTATATGCAATCCTTACTGCATTATAAGTTGTTTTTGTGTCTAACCTGGAATTTATCAGGCCAGATTGTTTACAAGAAACTGAAAGAGAGGACGGACCAGTTCATTGCAAGAGGCTTAGTCAGGACAGAAGACAGCAAAAATAAATAGGGGGTGCCAATGATGTATTTGTAGGTGATATAAGAGATGCTGAAAGTATTGTTCCTGCTGTCCAAGGAATTGATGCACTCATAATCCTGACAAGTGCTGTGCCAAAGATGAAACCAGGGTTTGATCCAAGCAAAGGTGAAAGGCCTGAATTCTATTTTGAGGATGGATCATACCCCGAGCAGGTGAATTGCACATTTGATTTCTAGTGACCCATCACTTCTGCTTCTTTTTCCCCTTAATTTATTGGTTAAGTTCCTGGCATGCTAAGGTTGATTGGATTGGTCAGAAGAACCAGATAGATGCTGGTAAGGCTTCTCTCCCTCCCTTCCCCACCATTCTCACTTTATTTTTATAAGAGGTGCTTCTCTGTACCTGTTTGTGGTAACTAAGAACCATTGCTCAAGGAAATTCCTTGTCGAACTGCCTAGCAGCCACATGGGCATTTCAGCTTGATTATTAAATTCTTTGCTAGGCTCTCTGACTTTCTTCTTTTTGTGCAGCCAAAGCTGTTGGTGTGAAACAGATTGTTTTGGTCGGGTCTATGGGTGGAACAGATGTCAATAATCCATTGAACAACATTGGGAATGGGAATATACTAGTAAGTAGTTAGGTTTGCTGTCCATGTTCATATCTGATATTTCCTCTTGAGTGTCATTTGTTAAGTTGATCCTATCCCCTTTCCTCCCACTTATTTTATTTAAGTTTTGTTTTCTTCATAATTTTCTTGATATTATCGAGGAAGGAACCCCTCCATCTTTGTATCTAACTTGCATACTTTCTTTAGGAGTTCTGATGTTTGACACAGACTCCTGCACTATCATCGTGTATACAATTAGTGAATTCATTATAAAAGTTTTAGCTGATTGATAATAAAAACAGAAGCACGTATTTAATTAATATACACAATTGAGAAGGCATTGTTCTTCTAGCTAGTCATTCCGTGTCTTAATTGGCTTATGAGGCTCCATCTCACACCTGTAGAACTTTTCATCTCTAGAACCAGCTTAGGGGCCTGCGAATTTCAGATAATATATAATGCTTATAATGGGCCAGTTAAGAGAGGCAAGGATTGATTGTGCTCAGAACTTCTGAGTGAGGGTGAAGCAAAACAATTGAAAATCATGTGCAGTGCTTTCTTCGTAACAATTGCAATGCCCCATATGACATTGATGAAACACCAATTGCTGACAATTTTCAGTCCCTTGGTCCTCCCTATCTCATTAGTAAGTTAACGGCCATAGTTGATTCAGGGCCTACATGTTCCATCAATTAGATTAACTGGTTCTCTAAAGAACAATATAAGCATGCATCCTGGTTAATATTTCTTAATAATTATAAATTATTAAAGATTTATGTGCTCTCTATACTGTGGATTGCCTGTTGAAGTTCAGCTGCTTCACATCTCTTTGCAACCACTTTCAGCCTTTGCTTTTCAGTGCACTCATTTGAGGGGTTTATTTCAATAACCATTTGCACATTACGTAACAAGAATATTAGGGCATATGGGAGAGAACCTACAAGAAGCTTTCCAGCTTCCATTTTATCAATACAAATTTCTGATTTTTATCATTTTTATTGTTCAAATAATTTTGTGGATATAAATGTTAGGCCCAAATCTTGTCACTGCCATTGTAGTACAACCATGACGCATGTGAGCAGAAGTTGAGAAGGCAACAAGCATGATTTCCTTTCACTAGTTCGCATCCACGATACTCTTCTGAACTTTTTGTGTTTTCAAAAAAGGTTATGAGGATTACCAGAAATGAGACATCAACTAGATCCGTCAAAGCAGAATGCTGATGATCTTGCCACATGTTTGCAGGTGTGGAAACGGAAGGCAGAACAATATTTAGCAGAATCTGGAACACCATACACAATTATAAGGTAAAGCTTTTTACAGCATGGATTAACAAACTATGACTGCTCTGGATTCCTGCAGTTATACGTTCAAGTCAGTCAATATGTCCATCTGGAGATGCCTTTCTGCAGTTCCATATATGCATGTCCTTTGAACAGTTCGTGTATTCAGCGACAATTAATTCCACTTCAAATGGCACTTGGTGTTATAGTCGGAATGACAAATCTAATTAATTGCTTACAAATCATTCCTTTGAAACATGTAACTTTTTTTCATACTGGAATTATGCTTGCTGGCTATGGTCATGGTTGGTTAAAGAAGAGTATTTCATGAATAACACTGTGATGGTGTTAATATTCTACTAGGTGGTTAGAATATGAGATAAAAATTCTTCGCTTCCTAAATTTACACATGAAGTCTCTTGCAATTGTTGGTAAAACATATTCCTAGTCCCAAGTAAAAAGACTGTTCGTTATGGAAGTAATAAACTAGCGACACTTTCAAAGGAAAACATATTTCTGTTTTGCCTGAATTTAGAAGGATCAAACTTCAACGATAACACAACTGAAATCTTACATGAATATTCTAAACATGATTGACAACCAGTTATCCAACAGTTGATGACCCAATGTCTTGGTGTTTGTACCAGGGCTGGAGGATTACAGGATAAAGATGGGGGCCTGCGGGAATTGCTAGTGGGCAAGGACGATGAACTACTCAAGACAGAACTAGAACAATTGCTCGGGCTGATGTTGCAGAAGTCTGCATTCAGGTATGGAAGCTGAGCTACTGGCACATACAATTTTCTATGGCTGTTATCATATGGGACCTGCGACTGCTCATTGCTTTTTCAGAGTTCCTAATGTTCCATTTTTCCACTAGATGAAGAATACACGTGATCCACTGGAATAACGAACCACATTTAGAGATTACGTAGTAACATATATGCATGCAATATGTGACATTGTTTGTGCTTCAGCTGCGTCTAAGGGGAATCCAAATATTTTCTCTGTGGACAGGCGCTGCTGTTTGAAGAAGCTAAGTTTAAGGCATTTGATCTAGCATCCAAGCCAGAGGGCACAGGAACACCAACGACAGATTTCAAGGCACTTTTCTCCCAGATTACTGCTCGTTTCTGAGTCTGTTGGCAGCCTAGAGTGTTTAATCGTCAGTCGTGAAGGAAGATTTAGAAATGGATGTTTATTTGCTTTTGCTGAAAAACGTGATGCCATCAGTTCATATGAGTTTGTTCCCATATTCACAAAATTTTGTATTACTATTTTTGAGAAATAAATTTTGTACTACTGTGTGCTTGTGTTAAGAGAATTGTTCTTTTATATACTTGGGAAAACTTGCAAGCAGTTTAGAAGACAAAATGCATTTAGGCTTAGTAACGAGCCACTCAAAACAATTTCCTGTTAAGCTCTCTAAAATAATGCATTGACTAAAATTCACACGAGCACTGGGTTAATGACTTAGATGATTGTTTGCCTTTGTTTTTTTGGTTAATTTCGGATTTGTTGGGACAATCGGATTTGCTCCTCCCGATTCTACGTCAATTTCTATATTCGAGATCAGTTCTTTATTCTATATCTATATAACAAGAGTCAAAAGATCTCAAGAGGGAAGATTTTGGAAAGAAAGAAATTTTCAGAATTCAGTTCTCATGGGAGTTATCTGGTTGAAACATAGTCATTATGGCCGAATCAGAGTCATCTGACCGAAGCAGAGTCATCATGGTTGAACTTGAGTTATCATAGTTGAAGCAACATCTTCATGGCCAATGACCATCTTTATATCATGGCCGACTGACCATTTTCATGTCATGACCGACTGACCATCTTCATGATCAAACCAGCAACATAACGGCTGACTGTCAAATAATCGACTGCCGACTGTCAGACAGCCGACTGCCAAATATATAATCACGATACTACAATCGTGGGTAATAACTATATGCCACGATTGTTAGTGAGCATAAGTTGCCCACTAACTCCATGATTATGGTCTGATAATCGGGGTAACTACCTCTTAGTGCCATAAAAAGCGGAACTATATGCTCGACGATTACACCCGAGTCACTTATAAAGGAGAGGTAAGGGAACAGGCAAAGGGTAAGACACTTCTGGGTAAGCACTCTGCCACTTTCTATACTCAACTTACTATTCACTTACGCTTTACTGACTTAGGCATTGGAGGGTCTCCATCGGATACAATTTCAATCAGTAGACTTTCTTTTACAGGTAGCTCTTCATCGGCGTCAGGCACTTAAGGGGATTGACCGCAATAGATTAGCGCACCAGGTAGGAGGGCAAACAAACCCTGAAAGAGCATGATAAGAGAAAAAGCTCAGAAGACATCCATCAACAATGGCTGGCGATCTTTTCGTGAGATGAGGTTGTCTAAGCCAGAACGTAGAGCCCCATACTCCACAGCAACAATCAAGGGAGCCCCACCATCCTTGATCGCTCCTTCAAATCGATGCCGTTGCCAATCATTGGCTGTCTCATTTTGACATAGCCAACAATCGATGGTGGCGTAATCTCGAAGACAGTTTCATCGGTGGGATTGGCCACACCACTCAGTCCATCACTCTCAACATGCCGATCGCCACCTATTCCACCCCCATAAAGCTGATAAGGGGAAATGACGATGTACATTTAGAAAGCTTCTCCAAATGATGAATCAATCATGATCGATGATTCGAAAAGCTTCTCCAAATGATAAATCGATCATGATTGATGATTCAAAAAGCTTCTCCAAACGATGAATCGATTGTGATCGATGATACGAAAAGTTTTCTCTAAATGACGAATCGATCCTGATCGATGATTCAGAAAGTTCCTTCAAATAATAATATGCTCCTCTATAATGGAATGACTTACAATCATATTCCAGATCAACGGAACAATCTACAATAATATTCCTCTACAGTGGAATGATTGCCCTTCAGATATGAAATGCGAACAATCTACGATTGTATCTTCAATAAAGTTGTCTTTACGACATAATATATTCGAATGACATATTCGATTTTCAACAACTGAAATATGATACACTAAGCTCCGACTCAAGATGATTCGATGATAAATATGAGCTCCAGCTCAAAAATGATTCGACGATAAATACAAGCTCCGGCTCAAGGCCCGAAGGGCCAAAACAGAAAAATACCGATCTCCAGATCGAAATAAGTCCCAATAGGACCAACATACCGACTCGACTACGGTTGGACGAAACAACATACCGACTTGGCTACGGTCGGACTGAACAACATGCTGACTCTACTTTGATCGAATAGAACAAGCCGACTCGGCTCCGATTGAACGGAACAACATACTGACTCGACTGTGGTCGGACGGAACAATATGCCGACTCGACTACGATCGAATGGAATAATATACCGACTCGACTACGATCGATCGGAAGAATATAATAATATGCCGATTCGACTCCAATCAGTCAGAAAATATTCAACAGTTATCTATGATGAATGATGATCACATTCAAAGAGATAATACAAAAAAAAATCTTTCATTACGAATTGAAGGATACAAAATCGGATTAAGATCTGGTAACAAAAGAAAAATTTCTTTCATTATCAACTAAAATGACTATGAAATTGAGACTCGAAGTCATGACAGAAGATATGCTGGCTCTCATCGTCCAACACGTCAAGCCACCTTGAACTTGAGAGTGGGGGGCAACTGTTGGGACAATCGGATTTGCTCTCCTTGTTCTACGTCAGCTCCCATATTTGAGGTCGACCCTTTGTTCCATACTTATATAAGAAGAGCCAAGAGATCCCAAGAGGGGAGGCTCTGGAAGAAAAAAAAACTTTCAGAATTTAGCTCTCTGAGAGCCATCTGATTGAAGCAGAGTCATTATGGCCAAACCAAAATCATCTGACCCAAGCAGAGTCATCATGGCCGACTGTCAAACAACCGACTGTCGACTGTCAAATGACCGACTACCAAATATATAATCACAATACTATAATCGTGAATAATAACCACATGCTACGATCGTTAGTAGGTTAAATTGCCCTCTAACTCTATGATTATGGTCCGATAATTAGAATAACTATCCCTTAGTGCCATAAAAAATAGGAGCGCATGTTCTACAATTACGTCCGAGTCATCTATAAAAAAGAGGTAAGGAAACAGACAAGGGATAAGATATTTTTGAGCAAACACTCTGCCACTTTCTATATTTAACTTATTGTTCATTCACTTTTCATTGACTTAGGCATCGGAAGGTTCTCACCGGACACAATTTCAGTCAGTGGACTTCTTTTGCAAATAGTTTTTCACTGACGTCAAATGCTCCAGGGGATTGGCCGCAGTAGGTTTTTTAAATGTTCCTCCAAACTTGCAATGCCATCGCAACGCATCATGCTCTTGAAAGTTTTGTGACGTACAGATAGCATTGATCTCAAGTGTGTATGGAGAAAATGGATGGAACACTAAACAGAATGGCAAGGTGGACCGTCTGATATACATTGTGAATTGGCACTAATGTTGGTATGTAAGTCTGTAAGAAGTAAAAATATTTCATAATCTTTTCCTTCCCAAAGAGTTTAGGTTAGGCGGGGTTTGGTTATACATGCCATACTTAAGATGGATGGTTCAACCCATATTTATTGGATTTGCAATCGAGAGCTGATTATGGGTTGGGCTCTACTTAAATTATATTTATTTTAGTTAAAATTTAGGTGAAAACTATTAAATTTTGATATTCTATGCTCAAACTCGAACCTGATCAGTTTTAAGAGGATGCTTGGTTGTGGAGAATGGAGATCTAAAATCAAAATCGAAATCGATAACTCCCATTCCAATTATTTGGTTGGAAGAAGTCTCATTCCGATTATAATTTTGGAGTGAAATAAAAATTGCCCAATATATATATAGAACTCAATTCTTATTTTTCGTT
>KE504675.1:882368-894997 GCA_000441515.1 Elaeis oleifera | reverse complement strand
TGGACAAAAATTTTTCTTCTATATTATGACATCTTGCATGCAGAAAGTCATAATGTGATGCAGAATATCATAATATACCACAGGATGTCATAATTTTCTAGATCATATTATGACATTCTGCGTTCAGAAAGTCATAATATGCCACAAGATGTCATAATTTTTTTTCAAAGAGCCAAAGTATTTTCATCATTCAAAATTTTAAAATAAAAAGTGAAACTGCAGGTATTAAATACACATTAAAAAGTGATGGCTTCATGGACCAATCATATAAAGCGGTGCGCTCACCGTCGGATTTTTACATCGCTCGTGGTGCACAAAGAATTTCTCTTCCGTTATATTAATCGTCTAGGTCTTTGAGGTTTCTATGAGGGGGTTAGACTTGCTCATAGACCGAACGGCCTGCCTAGCCTGCTCAAGCCCATTAGATGGATTTGGGCCACTCTCGAACCCGAGCCTACAAATAGGCCCATTTAATAATCGGGCCGGCTTGAGAGTAAAATTAAAGTTAAACTCGATTTTTTTATCTTTCTTGTGTTATTTGTTTATGTTTAATGTATTTGCCGACTTAGTTAATAAATTATTGATATATGAACTTAGTGAGATAATAGAAATATTCTAAATTGTTAGCATTATTTAATTAGTCATGTTTATTATTTTGAAAGATTTTTTAAGCAGTTTTTTCGTTGAAAAACTTAATATGTTCATGAACTCTAAAGCCGGAGGAAGAGCAAGGCAGCGGCCTAGAAATTTAGGCCCGAAGGCCGGGGCGGGCCTATTCAAAGTATGCTGAAATTTGGGCAGAGCCTGGTCGGAGCTCCATCCGGCCCGGTCCAGGGACAGCTCTTGTTGCACCATCTCCGAAGGAGACGGCCCATGAACACGTCGAGCAAGGGATTAGGGTTTATGAGGGCAATCGAATTGGGGCGCCAGAAGAAAACCCTAACCAAATCGCCATGAAAAAGAAGAACGAGAATGAGAGCAAGAAGAAGGAAAAGGACGACAAAGGCGGCTCCGATGCGGGAGTCTTCGCTTCTTGCTCCTTCGCGGATCTCGGGCTCCATTCCACTTTGTGCCAACACCTCCAAGGTTTTACTTCTCCCTCTACATCTTTCCCAACTGTACTTAGGCAGTTTTGTTTATCATTACATGAGTAAATGAGATGATCGAGAGGTTATTTGTTTAAAAATTGTTTCTTGATAGAGAAAATGGGGTTCCAAGTCCCTACACAGATCCAGGCTCAAGCAATTCCAGTCGTGATCGCTGGACGGCATGTGTATCCTTGTAGATATTCTTGATTTTATTTATGTAGTTGGTGGTATTCGAGTGGATTGCTTTGATCTTCTTTCCTTGACCGGAGGTTGTCTAGGCTTGTTAATGCTGCCACAGGCACAGGCAAGACAATTGTGTACCTTGCGCCGATTGTCCACCTTCTACAGATGCATGAGCCTCGTATCCAACGGTCCGAGGGAACCTTTGGTAAGTTCATACGTCTACACCATGTCGTGCTGAATATTTCTTCATAATTTAGTCCATACACTAGATCAGGAATTCCTTCTTTTTCCTGTAAAATTGTAAATTCTTCCCTGGTCACTAGTGACAACTAGATCAGGACCAAGTATTAGAAAGATGAATGTCTAGTTTTTCCCATTTTTGTGATGCAGCAAGCTTCATTTTTCATAAGTAGGTCAGTTTGCTGAATGTGATCATATAATTATCAGCAGTATCAAATGAAATCTTGACCTTAGCTATTGTAGGATGTGTTCTTATATGCTTTGAGCTGTAGAAAAACGTTAACCAAAAGTGATATTTAACCAAAGTAGGTCACCTGTTATTGTATATGCATGATGAGTTGGGTATATGTAGTAGCATGTGCAATGCTATATCTTTACTGAGATTAGCAGGAGTGATGAAGTTCAAACACAGCATTCATAACCTTTGCCTCGTTTTTCTTCTTTCCATGGTGGTTTTATAGTTTTAGATATTTCTTTAAAAATGGGGAGGTTCGCAAAATTTGTGCCTTGTGACTTGAGTCTTAAGATTTTCTTCAGTGAGAGTTTGAATGCAACTTTTACATTATTATCTTGGTTTATTTTAATTCAAGCATTCCATATTATTTGATGGATTATCAATATTCACCAGCCAAAGCAATGTTAGACATGTAGGATTATATTTGTTATCAGATTATATTGACATGAATGATAATAGCGTTGGTGCTTGTGCCAACGCGAGAATTATGCATGCAGGTTTATGGAATTTGCGAAAAACTGGTGCATCGTTTTCATTGGATAGTTCCTGGGTACATCATGGGTGGTGAAAACAGGACAAAGGAAAAGCCAGGCTGCGCAAAGGTCTGCACTTTTATGAAATGTTATCCAGTTATTGTGTGTGAATCATGTGATGGTTTTGTATGCTTCTTGAAGAGTTGTAGCATTGTGTTTGGAATTTTTTCTTGGAAGTTTTATACATTCATCATCATTTGATGACTTGAACATGATTATGAGTTCTTAGTTGAACTTCACTTATGGAGATCTATAGCTAACCCAAGGTTTTTTTTGGTTGCAACTGCATTAGAATAATAATTATGTGATGAGGAATTAGGTGGACAATAAGGATTGTTGTTCTATCGGCCTGCAACTCCCAATGGCTTGCCTAGGAATTAACTGATTCTTGCATGAGTGATCGTGCTGTCACTTTCTGCCTTAAATAGTTTATGTTAGTTTCTTTATTTAGCCAATACTTTTACCTACATCCCTGTGAGATCATATCCATGATGACTGAAAAGTCAGAATGGTCATGCTTCTCAAACCATACTAACAGTAGCACCAGTAAAATGTTGAGAACTGTTAATTAAGAATGAGATGGTGTGAGTTATTGTTGTAATTTTCTCCACTCCCTATAGTGCATCTGATTTAATATTATTACTTCTAGGAATATCTATTCTAATAGCAACTCCTGGGCGCCTTTTGGATCACTTAAAGCATACTCAATCATTCATGTATACAAATTTGAGGTGGATAGTCTTCGATGAAGCTGACAGGTTTGTCTCGCTGCAGATCTTTATTGAAATCTTATTGCTTATCATTTGCATTCTTATCTTCACTTTACCTTTTCCTTGTTGTCCAAAAAAGAATCATGCATGCAGTTTATCATTTAAGATGCACCAGTTTCATGTTATGTTTCATAAAAGGTACACATGAATATTTTGTTCTTTAATTATTAACAGGATTCTTGAACTGGGGTTTGGTAAAGCAGTTGAAGAAATACTGGATTTTTGGGTTCAAGGCAGAATGATTCTGTTTGCAAAGAGATTAAAGGAGGGAGGACTGCCAAATTTTCAAGGCAAAACATACTTCTGTCAGCAACATTAAATGAAAAGGTTAACCGGTTAGCTAACATCAGCTTGGAGGATCCAGTTGTGATTGGTCTTGATGACAAGAATAATTCTTCCGTGAAACCAATCCATCAATCAGTAATTTGCATCTTTAACATCTGGTATGGGTGGAGATTTACAACATCATGGCACAGTACCTAGTAATTTGCTTGACAGTTATAATCTTCCATCTCAGCTAATACAAAGATATGTTAAAGGTAGCTGCCCGTTCATGGAAATATAATCTTAGCTGTGTTAAATTGCTGTTCTTGCTGTTGCTTTCATGTTGCAGTAACATTTGACTTATGAAATGCAGTGTCCTGTGGTTCACGGCTTGTGGTTCTTTTCTCTATTCTCAAAAGCCTCTTTGAAAGAGAAATTTCCCAGAAGGTGGGGTCAAGATCTCCAATCACCATGCAGTTACAGTTTTAGTTTTGATTAGGTGTGAAAAGGGTGATGTCTAAATAATACATATGGATTTCTTGACCTTTTTGACCTGTCTTTCTTGACCTTTTTGACCTGTCTTTTCTTGGTCAGTTTTTAAGTTTGATGGGAAAATTTTCTTGCTTAGATGCTTTCATTCAAGTATTCCAGTTTGCTTACAGGTTCATTCTGCAGATTGTGGTTTTCTTCTCGACATGTGATGCGGTAGATTTCCACTATTCACTTATAAGCGAGTTTCAGTGGTCTTCCGATTTGCAAGCAGAAGCAAATCAGAAACAACCATTTGTCAGATGCAAGGTATTCAGATTACATGGTAACATGGAGCATGATGATCGGAGAAAAGCATTCCAAGGCTTTAGTTCTGAAAATCAGCACTACTTTTATGTACGGATGTCGCAGCAAGAGGTTTGGATTTTCCGAAAGTAAGGTGTATCATTCAGTATGATTCTCCGGGCGAGGCTTCTGAGTATGTTCATAGGTATTTTACACATCCGAAATTCAAAATCATAATATTTCTCTAATCTATTTGTTTTGTTTTCCATTTCTTAATGTTTTCTCCTAACAATTCCCGCAAAAGAATTTCTGTAAGTGACTAGCTATACAGAGGATTCCAATATCTACATCCTAAAAATTCTTGATTATTCTTTTAAATGAATGTGAAAAAGACCATAGGCAGGTGTAGCTTGTAAATTAATAAATGAAAACAAAAATCATCTGGTAAGCACATGTTTAGTTGCACAACCATAAGTATGTATGCAACATGTTCAGAGATAGAGCATTTGTAAATGGAGTGCATATTTCTGATAATCCTGGTAGATGAAGTATGTTATCCAATATTTGCTTTGGTGAATGCTAGTAGATTTTCATTAAACATCAGCACCTTTCTTTTGAGGTCCCTAGCATTGCAAACTTGCTTTGTAAAGAAAGTGATGATTTTTTTCTGCTTCTACAGGGCAATAGATTGACTTCCCCCCTCAACAACCCACCCTCCTCCCCAAAAAAAGGAAAAATTCTTCCTTGTATTTTAACATTCATGCTGCTTGCCTGTGAACCTTTCTTTTCTCTTTGCTAATCATATCATTTGTCCACTTTATTATTCATATGGTTGAAAATGCTAGTTTGTGAGGTGTAATGGACTTACTTTAGAACGTAATCTAAATCTATCTTTCTAGTTCTTTGTATGCCTTGTATTTTTAGGGCTGTTCATATAATTAGTAAAAGGTTTTACATTCTTGTATTGATAGGGTTGGAAGAACAGCACGATTAGGTGAGAAAGGGGAAGCATTATTATTCCTTCAACCTGTTGAAGTTGATTATCTGCACGATTTGCAGCTACATGGTGTCTCATTGAAAGAATATCCCCTTCAGAAGGTCTTAGACAGTTTTCCTTTGCATGGCCAGAAGTTCAATAGCAAAAAGATGTTATCTTTAGATACACATCCTTGGGTATTATTTCTGCAGAAGACACTTGAAAACTGTATCGGAAACGAGGTAATGGCTTTTCGATCTTGTTGATTTATAGTTTCTGGTAGAGCAATTTGTTTACGTTTGAGGTAGTCCTGCCATCTGGTCTCCAAGTTGGCATATATAATTGTGAAGAATGTCCACTATTTCTTAAATCCTATTTGCATCATATGTCGCATATAAATTGTGACTTTTTGTACTTGTTTCCAATGATTGATAAGGATTCTGCTGAGATAAATCAGCCAGCTGTCAGATGTGCATTCATCTTCTTAATTTCTTGATGTTTGATTAACATAGAGGCATGTAGTCTGCTTGATCAGTCTTGTAGTTGGAGATGGTAAATTATTGCTTGTAAAAATCTGCTATTTACTACTGTTCAGCTTCCTCCAGTTAGAAATTTTGAATTTTGCTCCCCAATGCTTGCACCTGCTTCTGTTTTCACAAAATGTCAAATATTGTTATTTATTTCCTGTTACTATAGATTCAGTAGAGTCAAGAAATAGGTATTTACTGATGAAACCCTATTGCGTTTTAATATGAACTATTATGGAACGTTTCCTTTCTGGATCATCCTGAATTCTGTATTCCATTTTGAGTTTTAACTTGACGAGTTTGTTCCAACATGTTCCTCCTATGTGTTTCAGTCCAAGATGAAGAAGCTAGCCAGGGATGCTTTCTGCTCCTGGGTTCGTGCATATACTGCCCATCGAGGCGAGCTGAAGAGGATTTTCATGGTAAAGAAACTTCATCTGGGGCATGTTGCGCGAAGCTTTGGGTTGAAAGAGCAGCCTTCCTTGGTTGGAAGATCGCACCAGATACAAGCGAAGAAGAGGAAGAGGAATCAGATGCAAGGCAGGTCATCTAAGAGGCAACGGGGTCTTTCTACAAAAGGTGCTTGTCATTAATTCTTCCGTTCCCCACCTCTTTTCATTTGAGAACCATAATTGGAAATTGATGAATCCACTTCTTTATTCAGGTAAGTGATTGTTGAAGCAGCTTGAATCTAACGTTTGCTGGATGCTATGGGATTTTGTAGTTGAAACCAATACTAAGAAGAAAATGGAATCATAAAATTCCAATTAGAGGGCAGTGACCACAAGCAAACACGGGACAGAGGAGAACTGGTATATATTTGACAGAAAATAGTAGGCATTTGCAGCTGAAGTCTGCGATGATTTCTAGTGTGAACTTCCAGCCACATGATTCTACTTGACATTCTGATTACTTAGTTATGAATGAATCTGTGGAGATTTGTGTGCATCTTCCCAGATTAATATCAAATCAAAAGGTAGTATTTCTGATGTCTGATGCTGCTTAATCTCTAGCGTCATTTGTGAAGGAATATGCTCTGTATCTTGCATCTGTTGGCCGATCATGTTGGCTTTTTTTTTTCTTTAGTTTATACATATGAGTCATGAGTGACCACGCCACTTATTCATACCCTACCCAAGTTTTAAACCTCTCCTCTTTTACCATAAGGTGTGCGTTGGGTATAAGGTAGAGAGTAGCCCTAGGAATCGCCACTTATTTCTCCGGGCATGGCTCCACTCTTTCCCCGGCATCGTGGATTCTGTGGTGCGGTGGGTCGTTATGGGTGACAAATGGATCTCATATACTAATCAATGAATTATCAATGGCTGAATAGAGAGTGGGGGGTGGAAAAGGTTCTGCCTCCCATCATATATATGCTCAACAAAATAAAAGACTCGTTCGTTCGGATTCGCAAAACTTCTCTTATTACTCTTAGGTGAAAACACTAAACTATTTAAAAGTTAATAACTTTATGAAAAGAAAAAAAACTATTTAAGAGTTAATAACATATAATAAGCAAAAGTAAAAATATCTGGACCCAAATTTTAATGATGAAGTTCCCTTAGAACATAAAACTACATTGGACGATAACAAAAAATCCAGTGTCATTGGTCAAGCAATAAATATTCTTGTTATGATATAGGATATTATTTATTATTTATAGGAAATATGTTTACGAATTGAGTAAATGAAATTGTTCAATTTAGTTTTTATATCCAATTTATTAGTGATAATTCGTGAGGAACCTATGCAAATTGTACATGTCAAGGACGAGTGGGATATCATATGAAGATCAAAATTGAAATAACTGATATTCTAGAGTTATTTTTGATGTTATACCTTAAAGATACAGATTGTATTGGAGCAGCATGGTACACACAAGAGTTGATGGCTATTATAATGATTTTAAAGACTTAGTTTTATGATCATCTCTATTTTACTATCACAAAGTAGTTTATAGCCAAAATAACCTAATAATATTTTGAATCTTATGATTATGGTTGATAAGATTATTATTTTATTATACTGATAATAATATTTCTAGAAAGCGTGTTATCATGAAAAAAATCCGAATAGCTTCTTTCTTTACTATATTATTATAGGATAAAATATATGTATTTATTGGATTAAAAGAATAAAGAGAGAAGATTGCGCAGGGAAAAGAGAGCAATTTAATATTTTATTTTTAAATTTTAAAATATAAATTATAGTTTCAATTAATAGAGTAATAGATTTATATAAAAAATCTAAAAATTTGGTAAAAATTTGCATAGAAATAAAATATTTAAAAATAAAAAAAATAATTTCAAAATTCATTTAAAAAGAAGAACATTTATATTTAGATAAAAAAAAAAATACTCCGCACGAGTTTGCGCAGCACGTAAGTACTTGATGGAGACATAGCTGGAGCCTGTAGCCCTAGATTTTAGCGCCCTGCCTCTGCAAGGCTACCGGACCGGAGGGAGTCAAAATCCCGACTCCACCCTTCGGCGAGCCTCTAAACCCTCATCCCGCGATTTCTTCTCCGAAGTTAGAATTCCTATTGGGAAACCCTAACACTGGATTTCTTGTTCTTCTTTCGTGTTCGTAGATGGCGGGTTCCGTAGAACAGATTAAGCTAGGCCTCCGATCTCTGGTGCCGGAATCGAAGACGGATTCGTGCTCTTTGCACTCCTCCGGGGTTTCTCCTGGCCAGGCCGGCGTTATTATTCAAAGAGCTCCTGGGTACTCCGACTACTCTTCCTCCCTATTACTCTGATTGCTTCTTTCGTTTCCTCTTCCATCTTTCCTCTGTTTTGATGAACGAAAGTTGCTGCTTTCTTCGCCTTTTGATTCCTTTGGTGTTGACAAATAGCGGGACTCTTGAAAATTCATCAGAAAATATGGATATGTTTGGGATTTCTAGGTTTCTGGTTCCAGGATCGAGGATTTTGCCATGGGAGACTAGCTGAGTGGGTAACTGTAAAGAATAAAAATTAGGTTGAATGTATGACACCCAATAAATTAGCGGAAAACCATGTCATCATCATCATTTATTAAAAAACTTAGTTTTTTTTTTAAAATACTTGTGAGGCGGGGATGACATGAAAAAATTTCACTCATTCAAACAGGATGGAGGAATCTATTTCATGTTATTAATGAAACGAGAATGTAGCTTTCATGGGGTTTGTGGGGAAGAACTGATAGCCTGGACCCTTCTGCTTGATAATGCAAATTTTCTTGCAGTAACAGATGTCTTTCTCTTGCTTCTGGTGCCAAGTTAGCTTCTCAATTAAACTTTGCAGAGCTTGTTGGTGCGTAGGAATGTGATAAGAAATTCATGTTATGGTGTTGGAGATTTAAGATAGATTAGTTGGAATTTTCTGTGGGATGAGAGGCCTTGGTGAGTGAGTTCCTTGATATTAGTTGGAAGTTGCTTCATTGGAATGGACATATGAAGGACAAGATTTATGGGTTCAGATTTATCTCAGAGACTATCATGGGTAGGAGCATGTGATATGTGCAAGGATAAGAGAAATTGTGAAGCTTGTGCCTTATGAGAACTTCCAATTTGTATTTCATGTCCATGTTAGGGAGTTCATTGTTCCTGCATTGTAGAGCATGTATTGAGCTGGTGTTGTTGTGGAGTGTGATAGGTTGTTCTTTAATTTTGGAAGATAGCATGTCGAATGGGGATCTTAAATAGTTGTAATGATTTTTTAAAGGAAATGAAAAGAAAGGAGAATCCTAGGAATGAGGCACTTGTCATGACCCTGGTGTGTTGAAGAGTAAGAGTCAGATGGTTGGAAATTGACATTATGCGAAGCTTAGAAACAAAGGCTGCTATTGTGATATATTCGGGTCGGATTTAACTTGTAAAAGTTATATACAAAGATCTTGGACTGGTGGAGATAGGATTGAACAAAAGGAGTTTGTTGGAGTCCTCATTTAAAGTTTAAGCCACATTGGCCTATTTACAGGAGATGAAGGTAACAACCCATTCTTGATTAAATGGGCAGTGGTGGGATGGGTGATGTAGCAAGTCTATTTTTTATTGCAGGACTTAGAGGAACAAAATTTGTTTTAAGTCATGATGATTAGGAATTTGTGGTTCAGATTTTTCCCAAAGAAGAGGCTCATGGTTTTAAACTTTGTGTCCTGATAATGTGTATATTCCTAGTGATCATTCTGCTGCAGATTTTCTATGGATGAATATGTATGACTGAAAATCGAAGGGGTGATGTTGTATCATGGGGACTTGATGTCGACCTCATGCACATAAGCTGCCTTTGCGAAACATGTTTTGCTTGTCTTGTGACATTAGAGGTGTCAAGGAATGGCATACTTGATACTAGTTTTCATGCAGGATGAAGTGGCTTAAGAGCGATGGAGTTATACTGAATAGTTGAGTTGCTGATCGACTCTTAAATGTGCCATGCGTATGAGGGGACTAAGTGAGTAGTATGGGAGTGCCTTCTTTAGTTGATCTATAATGTTCATTAGCAACTTATGCACCTTTATTGTATAAAGGATGCAGTGTAAAACTGGCCTATTGTTCTTAGCACTTTATGATGTTGCATGGGAAACGCAAAGGGATAAAATGTACCCAATGATAGAGTATAATCTAGAATTAGCCATGGAAATGTGGCATGTTAGTGATGGTAATGATGACAATAGCGGTGACAACTAGATTATTTGATGGATGCCACAAAGTTGAAAGCAAAATGAGAGATCCTTGGAAGGATGATGATTGGAATGGTGCTTTACAATTTAATGATAAAGAGCTAAAACCTTACATGGTACATAAAAAAGTTTGTGTGGTACCTGTACCTTATGATTAGTACTTCTAAACAGAGGTAGGGCTATTAGTTTGGGGAGTAATTGTATTAATTCTTTTCTAATCAATGCTATAAGATAACTACTATGTCACATCCAATGGTAAAATGTGGAACATCATTTAGTTATCAGGTCAACTTTATTTAGGTAAGTTGTTAATTCAACTAGATTATCTGAGTAAAATGCACTAGTTTATTTTGAGGATATCCTGACCAGGATTCCCTAGGTTCCACACTTAACTATGCACATTTCTTTAGGTAAGATGAGCTGAGAATTGAAGTGGGTAGAAGGAAATACCACCATTCCCCACATTTCATATTTCATTAAGCTGCAATGTGCTTAAAACAACAAGAACCAAATGGTTGAGAATGTCTGACTAAAGGTCTGTTTGGCTAGTGTATCTGAGCTGGAGCCCACTTTGCCAAAGTGGTCTTGGCTCACCCTGGCCTAAAGTCACTTCGGGACAATCTTCCCTTTGTGAGTAACAATTGGCATCAAACGTTTCTAGCTGGAACTGTGAATACCTGCTAACTGCCAAGTTGAATTTCTCAAAGTCAAACTTCCTAAAGTAACACAGTTGATACTCATTAGTTTAAAATTCAATTAATCTGGGAGGAATATGTAAGTACCACATTTATGAATGAATTAGAAAATAGATATTCTACCTAACTTTGGTAGGATACACATGATCTGAAGTTTGTTGATTGAAGAATTATGAATGCTAGATTATTTGAGGTACTGCTCTAACTTTATGTCATTACCTTTTGTGTAATTCCAGTGTTAAAAAGGATCCTTCTTATTTGCTTGATAGAACTTCTGACATACAGGAATCATCACTTTAGTACTGGTAATTATGGAATGGGGATGTATGTGTGTCAGTCCACCTTAACTATAGAAGGCTAGAATATTCATTCTAACTTATTAATGCTGTGGAAAAAAAAGGAATTATGAAAGATAACATGCAGCACAGTAATATCAATCAACGTGTCATATATGAAGAGAAAAATGTATTAAATGTGCAACTAAACTTTATAATAATATAAGTGAGAAAAAAACCTTATACTCATTTTAGGTTGAAGGTTGAGCCCACCGGACCAACAGAATATTGCTGGAATAGACCTAGGACTAGTGTGGACTGAAGCTGATACAACCTGAAATCACGTGAAATCATGTCATGGCATGTACTTGGATCTGTATGTTTAAGGCGATGGTGTGGTATGTGTTCTGCAACCTTAAGCGAGGGTCTAATGACATTGTGTTCCGGTCATGGATTAATCAGACACAGGAAACTTTCTATTGTTCTGATGATGCTAATTGTTATGCTTTAATTAAGATAAACACAAATGAAGTTAAACTCCTTAGAAGTCTTTACATGAATTTACGGTCTCTCTAAATTAATACATCTATGCACAAATGGGCAATTGGTGGTAAGATACCATTGAACTGGCGATCATTTGAGAACTAGGTTGTGGGACAGGAACCTCCCTTTTTTTTTTCCTTTTTTCCCTAAAGAAATTATAGTCAGGTTTTGTGATCACTTTTCATATTAGACAATGGCTGATAGGCCAATAATGAATATTAATGTGGGCAGAGATCAGATTTTTCTTTGTAACTACTTGACATTCTGAACAATATATCCTTTTTGGTCGGTTATTTTCAACTTATCACTGGACGCTATGTTTGCAGGCGAGTTGTATCTTTGTCAACATGTAGTAAGATGTGTGCGGTCAGCCTGATGGTTGGTGTGATCATTGGTTTCACGCTAAAGAGGCGGGTGAGGCAATGGGCGAGTAAACTTCTCAAGCGATTGAAGGATGATTAAAATACTCTTTTGAATGTACCATCGGGAGATTTTTTCTGTATCTGAGTTACTGCATTGTTATATGTGGATGCTTGTTTCTGTCTCGTGAAACTATTGTTACATGTGGAAATCTAGCTGAATCACCCAAACGACTTGGGCATGGAACGCCCCCCTCCTCCAATTTGGTTGTCAATTGTTATTTTGTATAGCTTGGTTGTCTCACCTCCAAACGAGATCCGATCTGCACAGTTTATTTTACCTCTTTTCTCATCATAATTATCCATGCAAGATGTTGCCACCACATACCCATTCTCTCTCACAATTGTTATATCAATCAAGGACAGACCCTGTTCTGCTCAACGTATGGATTACATTATACATGTGCCATAATAAAATTTTGATTAATCGTAGGGTTTTCTTTTC
>KE504675.1:842034-882348 GCA_000441515.1 Elaeis oleifera | reverse complement strand
TTTCTTTTTTTTTTTTTTTTTTTTTTTTTTTAAGTGCAAACTTTGGCTAGATGAATAGAAAGGGCAAGAAGGTTCCGAAGGAGCTGTTGGATTGTTGGATAAGAAAAAGATGGAGCCATATTAGATTTATCATTTCTCAAGAGCATTCAATGATGTGCAGTCTTGAAGCATTAGATGATCACATTTGACGGCAGGTGTTACAGCTAAGAAGTCCTGAGTAACACTAGACATGTTTTATATACAAATCTAAACTTTTGGTAACTGGCGTTTCCCCGAGGTTTAGTTCCCGGCTTTACCCTTATTGAGCAAGTTGGGAGACCTTTGTATCTTGGCTGGCAACAGAAAACGTAAGGAGTTTGAACCCAAGACTAAATGGACATTAACCAACGAAAAGGTGGGTCATCGTTCCAACTGCTAAGTCAGCTGATCTGAATGAAAACAATTTTTAACAATAATTAAATCAATTAAAGAATACAAGAAACATATGAACAATTGATCAACAAATTTTAAAATATTAGGCTAAAATGTCTGAAACGAACAAAAGAAGGCATATGAATAATATATTTTCTGTAAAAATCAAGGTACAACACAATCTGCTTGAACTAAATTAAAATCAAGGTTCTATTAGTGCCCAAGATTAATGACCCTTCCACTGAATGGATATTATTAAACTACATGTTAACTACTATTAAAATAGAATATATTTGCTACAATTATCAATCCTAATCATGATAATAGAAAAATTGTCTCTTATTTACGTATATGCCTTCAAAGTAAGTTTGCTCCATTTTGTTGTTTTATCCTGTTTGGATGATTGTTTAAGCTATTTGGATGGATAAGGTGGTAAAACGTATATTTATTTAAGATCATTTTGCGTAAGTCATGTGTAAAGTAAATGCAAATATACAAATTTACTAGAAATAGTAAAACACGGCATAGATTAGAGAAATAGTTGCCATCATTTAACATTATTAAGTTTAAACGTATGAGTTCTATTATTTGGTCAGAGAGTGCAATGCTCCGTATCTTCCCTAAATCTTATTTGTGATAATTAAAGTGAAAGTTCAACCTATTTTTGTGTGGGTGTTGAAAAATTTACAAATCGAAGGTTCAATCTATTAAGCTGCGAAGGTCAATAGATCCATATAGTAGAAGATCAATCTTCCTATATATAAAATTTGAGGGACTTGTGAACTTGTTGGTGGGCATCTTTTATCATCAAGAAAACAACTCAAGCCTTGCTAATAACTAAAGGAGCCAACTCATTTATTCTTTATATGCTAACTTCAAGTATTTTGTTCCGAGCATGGAAAATAATCATGCATCTCTAATTAATCTAAGCCATGACCAAGCAAAAAGAAAATACTTAGAAATATAAAATATAGATAAATAATAATACTTGTTATATGCTCTTCTTTCATGGTCCTATAAGTGCTCCAATCCTATCTAATTTAACCAAAACGATCAAACAACTCATCTTTTTTGGCGCATGCAGCGAACCAAGCAACAACTAAAGCTAAAGCCTTCTACCCAAAAATAATTAAAAAAAAAAAGCGGGGGGGGGCGCTAGAGCTAAAGTCTGCTCATCCCTGTCAAGCTGTTTGGTCGGGTCACCTATGGTGTCTCGAATGGGCGCACAAAACGAACCGCACGATCTAGGCCAGCGCCCACGTACACCGCCAGCTTAAAGATGCCATGATGGCTGATGCCATTCCCATTTCGCAAGGGTAGAAGGCAAGCTTTAAAAAGCTGCGTGATTTATACAGCTACAATGTCGTCGAGGAGTCGATCGGTCGATTCATCGGACGGTCTAGCTTACGCGTTCTGTTTCGTCGCTGAAACTCGCAGGTCTTCGTTCGCGGACGGTAGTTGTATCTTTGGCGCGAAAGAAGGATTCAGCTTCCTTCGCGCGAATCCACCATTGGATCGCGCAGTATCTGCTTGACTACCTGTGCAAGCAAAGAGTTCTGTTTGCTTCCCGAGATGTGGGGGGTGACATCCAACGGTCGACGTCGGGAAAGAGGATCGATTCTTTCGCGCGAAAGATTTCCACCTCTGCCATTTTTTTTTTCCTCCGCCTGGAAACTTCGCCACCTCCTTCTTTCATCGATCAACGCTACTCGAAGGGATTGGCCGATCAGATCTCCGCAATTGGAGATCTGTTCGCCGTGGATGACTGATCGCTTTCGAGCATCTCTTCTTGTATTCTCTTAGTTTCTGGCCTTTGAATCAGGGTTTCGGAGATGAGTTCTAGGGATGAGAAATCGGCGAGCAGTGGATTCTTCTCCGCGATTAGGAACTGGGGCAGTGCGGTGCATAAATCGGTGAATGGGTACGAGGACTTGTTGATCCGTTGTTTTTATTCCTTCGTTTTGGGAACATCTTTATTGAGTTGTTGTAGATTGGATCGCGAGGGGTGTGAGGTTTAAAGCTGTATTAAAACAAACCCTGATTTTTTGTTCTGATATGACAAAATTTGCTTATTCTACAAGCTTCTTAGGATTCCGGACAATATAGTTCTATATTTCATGGTTAATAAGTGCTTATTCCTTTCAGTTTATGGGATTTATGTTTCATTTATCTTGAAATCGTTTCAGAAAGTTTTTTTAATGCTTAAGAAGGAAGTACTGATCTCTCTGATTATATATATTAGCATGTCTTTGTTTACAATATAATTCCATGGATAATGGACTTTTCTGGTGTTCGTAACTATTCTTTCATTCTACTTATCGATGCTAGTACTGCGAGATTATAAATTTATAAATGCGGGAGATGCTTAATAGTAATCAAGGCAGACCTTGAACACTCTAAAATTGCAGGGCCTATCATTGGACTCATATATCTTTTTTTTGGCCTCTCTTTTTTTTTTTCCTCCGTGACTAAAGCAAACTCTTGTTGTAAGGGGGCCTGTGCATTGGTAAAGGCTAATATTTAGGTCTCACAAAAAATTAATATCTTAGTAGAAGCTAATTGGTTAACATGTGGTTTTCGAATTTCTTGTAGCAGAAATTATCTTCAGGGTCGTAGTCTATAAGCACTTCAAGATTGGGAAGTCCGGGGTTGTCTTTTTTAAGTATTGAGACATAGAAGGATGCTAGAAGTGAAGAAAAGTTGGTATCTTGAGAGTGATTTGAAATTCCTGTTGTTTCATAATGCTTGCTTTATGCATGTGGTGAGTGTTTCCCATATGCCTTCATCTTCCACAATCACTCAGATCCTGCTGCCCTATATTTCATTCTTCCTCCCTCTTTCTATTTGAGGTTCTAAGAGTGGTTTTAACTGTAATCTTTCAATTTCAACCCATCTGTATGTGTCTCTACTGATATCGCTTCGATTGAACATGTCTTTAGTTGGACCACAAAGAAGAAGAAAATAAGAAAGGCCTCAAAGGGCGAAATTCATACTAGTTCATGCACCAAAACAAATCATTCCTCTCCAGACCACAAAAAATTGGAATGCAAGATACTCCTCAATATGTTCTCATATCGTCACAACTCAAACTGAACCACGAGGCATAATAATAGGTTCATGAGAGCTTTCCCTTGTTGCTGAGATTGTTTAATAATCTGATTAGATGTTAACTGCAGATTGTAATAGCGACGGTGAAGAGTTATATTTAGTGTTTCATAGAGCTGAAGTTTATACAGTAAATTATACTGCTTATATTATCAGAAATAAGGAAAGAAATCAAGGAATTAGACTATCATATTGCATGCTTGTTAGCCTTGACATCTGAACAAGGATAAAAAAAAGTGCTTGTTGTCAAAGCATGTGACTGTAAACCAAGAGGTGAGCAAATGGAATAATGAGCAACGTGCAAGCATAAGTGATTGGGTAAAATTATTCTTTTCTTTGTTTAGCTATCACCACATACAGTTGTTTGTGCATTATACACATATGCAACAGCAGTGATTTCAACAATCAACATCATGCTTGTATTATTTTTTCTAAACTAACATCATATTCTTCAATGTCATGCTTATATCATGCTAGCATTTTTGCATAAAGTTCTCATCCATAAATTTTAGTTGTATTTTTCCCCTCTTTCCGGGGCTTCAAATCTACCCTGTGAGTTCAAATTCACTATGAATCATTTCCAAAAATGCCCCTGAGCATTCTTGTTCGCATGAGAAAGCATGATGCCACGACTCCTCTTTATCTCCATCAATGCATGACTTAATCCCCCCCTGGGTTGCAGCCTCTCGCATGCATTGCACATTCGAGGTTCTACTCATTGAGTAAATGTAAGTACTAAGTAGCAATTAACTACTTCCATCAGATTAGAATGGATTACATGGATCCTATGTTGCCTTCAGTATATAATGAAGCCCAAGTCTTCCAAGCACCTTCAAACCATTTTTTGCTATTCCCACCCATGACTTCCTTGATTTTCTCTCCGCTTATTTAACTTATTAGCCATTAGTGCAATCTCCAGATTCACCTTTATTTGGGCCGATGCCTTCAAAGACTATTTGCCTTTTCAATTGTACAAAACTTTTAGGGCAAGGATGGTCAGCTTTATCTTTAGTATTTTACTTGCATTAGAATCTCATTGGATAAGTTAATGAATATGCTATTGCCATCTCAATTACACAGATAATTTCCACTTTTGTGTTCCCATTTACCTGCTCCTTATACACTTTGATATTGCAAATTACATATGCATATGGTTATCTTTTTTTTTAAAAAAAAAATAAACTCCTTGCTTCATAAATATCTTCTCCTTTGTTCCTTTCTGTCACAATCCTTTCTTACCATATTTAGCTAAATAAAATTATTACTCCAGGACCTTAATATGATTTGTGCCCATTAGCTCCTCTGCTGCATTATTCATGATTGCTAGATTTTCCTCTCACTTTCTGGGTCCTTTCAAATGCAATATCATAAATTAGCCAATGGATACAACAGCAGATATATCTCTTTTTGAAATTAATAACTGCTTTAGTATTGATTTCTAGTTATATATAGTTATTAAAATTTGTTGATAATTTTGCTATTCTTATGTATTTCTATTTTATTTTTGCAGTGTCTTTTGCTGTTGGCATTTAATCTATGAAATGTTTGCCTAGTTTGCTAACTTTTATGGTGCATGCCCTATCTACTGTTTATGGGGCTTGAGGTATGATACCATGTTCCACAACCAAAGGTTAACCTTCTGTCAATGGTAAATTCCTACCAAGCATGGTTTGCTGTACCACCCAAACCAACGCTATCATACCGTACCGAACCGCATACTGACACTGTAATAGTATTTTACTGTACAGGGTCTGGTATCGAGACAACAAACCTTGCTTAAACAATTTGACGTAGGAGAGGGAGTTGTTAAAATGCTAGCTGGATGGAATACAAACTTTAATAGTAATGTAATTGATGTTCATGCTATGAAAAAGCAGCCATCTAATTGGTGATTGAGAAATACTTGTAGTCTAGGTGAAGAAAGAATATGTCAAGTACACAACTACTTTTAGCAATTTGTTCTCTTTTACAAAGTCAAACTCTAGAGTCCTGCTGTTGCACAATGTGCCTCGTGACTTTTCACCACAATTACATCAAATTTCCAAATCTGTGATATCTTGTTCTGCAGTTATAGATTTAATTTCAGCTAAAACTTCTATAACAGCTTTTGGTATGTTTTCAAATGCTTTTTGAATGATTTGGCATAGTTCTTGCAGAAGACAACTTTCCAGCATTCCTTTGGATATATAATTAAACATAGAGGAATTCCTTATATTTGTGACCCTTCTCTTCACATATAGCATGATTAGAATATCTTTGGTATGGTTCTCTTTTGCATTCTGTATTTTCGTGTTGTTTTATTTTGAAAAGTACCAATTTTGACTTCTCTCTACTTTAACAAGGAAGTTTGTGTTGCTGGCAAGTACCAAACGCATGTGGGTCATTGCAAAATACTAAAGTAGCTGGTATCTTTCCTTCAGGTTATTGGGTTATGAAGGACTTGAAGTAATCAATCCTGAAGGAGGCACAGAAGATGCAGAGGCTGAAGCTCAAAGAGGAAGATGGAAGCAGGAGGTTTTGTTTCTTTAACTGCTGTGATATTTCTGCTGTTGCAACTCTGTTTAGTTATTTCAGATGATCTATTGCTTAATTTGATAAAGCTGTTATTTGCTTGAATGAACTTCAAGTATGGTGGAATAATGTTAGCTTATGCTTATGTTCTTTGCATTCAATAGTTTTACGCAAAAGCTTACATAAAGTCAGAATAGATGTTGTGAGTGCTATATTATGGGATTAAACATAGGAGATCCTGTGATTGTCTTCTAAAATTCATCAAGTAGATTCACGCTCACCGGAAACAATACATTCAGCTTGATGATTGTCAATAGGCCTCCGGTCATCTATAGAACCACAAAAATATCTAATTAACATATGAACAGACTTAATCTGAGAAGCTATAGAGCAAGAAGATACTTATCTGTTGTAGCATACTACATCTCTTCACATTGTCAGCAATTCATTGATGGTAGACATAAATCTAGGAGTTAGAGTTATGTCTATGATCAGCATGAGGGTCAAATTACTTGCATTTATTCCTTTTTAATGTGGTTATTATTATAAAATCATAGTTTCCATATGCCTTTCACTTTGGACTTTGATTTTCGATGGAGACAACAAGTTTGGCATGCTTGGAATTCTTGTATCCTGGTGTTTGGGGAACATTATCTTCTATCGTATTAGTGTATATGTCAAAGATCATTCGAAAATGGTGGCCGAGGCTTGTTGGTGATCAGTTGAATTTAGAGATTTAAGAACCCACTATATATGGTATGCCTTTCTTATTTTAATAAACAACCGATTGCTCAATTAGCACCAGGGAACAAGATGGCCTATCTATAAATATAATTATTAGGCATGGATTTGACAAACTTCTCAGGAGAACTATTGGCATGTGGCTGTTTAAAGCATGGATTGTCCTGATATTTAAATGTTTAACATGAAGAGTGATTTTCTAAGAACTATATTCTTAGATATAAATATAATTAGTCAACTCATGTATTGTATTGTAGTTATTGAACTTAATCATGCCAATGATGTCAATTTTCTTTTTAATCTGTGTTTGTTCTTTTGCAGAACATATCATGTTTATTAATGCTTCTTTTTTTCTTGTGCTTGCGACCTATTATATTTCCCTGCAGGATCGAGATAGCTATTGGAAGATGATGCACAAATATGTAGGATCAGATGTCACTTCACTGGTGACACTTCCAGTTATTATTTTCGAACCAATGACAATGCTTCAGAAAATGGCAGAGGTTGGTGTTATTTATACCTGAAGTTGATGTTTATTAGGGTCCTTATCTAGTCTCACATGGTATGTTGCTTCTACTTTCAAACAAGGAAATAAAATACATTACTTTCTCCCTCGGAGGTTTTATTATGTATAGTGAGAATGAAGTTGAAAGCAAGGCATAGCATAGCGGTGAAAGAGAGTCCATAACGGGATGTTTTCATATGTAATCTTAATCAGACTTATCTGTTTTGGAGACTAGAAAATCCAAGGAGTTGCTAAGGTTCCAATTCTTAATAAATGTAACACTTTGGTACAACAAGCTTATTGGAATAGCATGTGACTTGTAACTTGTGCAAATGAAATAAAAAGAATTTCTCTCTAAAATGATAAGGTTTAATAGTGCTCTTGTATAATAGCATTTCTAATCCAATATAGTTATGATCATAGACAGCGGAACCATCTGGTTTGGGGAGTGCCAAACTATATTGGCGGCCGATCGGGATGGCTCAGGTATTCGAAACGAGACACCGGTGAAGATGGGGAAGGAGAAGGGAAAAGAGGAAAAGAAGAGGAAGAGAGGAGGGGGAGGAAGGAAGAGGGAGAGGGTGGGGAGGCCGACATCATTGTGAATCGGCAAAATAAAAATCGAAATAGGGGCAAGTCGTCCCTGTTTCAATTTGGAGGTGGGTGGAGCCACTCCTTCGGTCACCCAGGGGCCTTTGCAGTCCTTCGGCAGCCACCATTGGCTTCCTCACCTTCTCCCTCTCCTTTCCTCTCTATCCTCACTCCTTCCCTCTCTCTCTTTTCCTCTCTCTAATTCTCCCTCTCTTCACTCGTCCGGTCATCTGAGGGCTCTGCCCTTCAGCGGCCACCACCGACCTCCCCGTCCTCTTCCCCTCTCTCCCTCATCCCTCTCTCTCTTCCTCTCTCGAATTCTCCCTCTCCTTTGCTCCTTTAGTCATCCGAGGGCCTTTGCAGTCCTTTGGCGGCCACCATTGGCCTCCCTGTCCTCTCCCTCCCTCCCCCCTCTATCTCTCCGTGTGTCTCTCTTCCTCGCTCTAGTTCTCCCTCTCCCATGCTCTCTTTATAGTGCCAGTTTGGGCTTGGCATGGTACGGCACGGGGGTATATCGAACCGTACTGCCGGCTGATCGGTATGGACCCTGGCACCGGCACAGCCAACCTTGGCTATGATATTTTGCAATTTTATCTTAAGTGTATCATTGGACTATTTAGATGCTGCTAAGGATGTACATAATTAATACACTCGGTGGTTGTCACAGTTAATGGAGTACTGTTACCTATTAGATCTGGCAGATGAATGCGAGGATCCGTATATGCAGTTGGTGTATGCATGTAAGTATCTCTCTGCATTCGTGTATATCTTATGTGCTTTGGTCATATTGTGTAAATGATATCATTTCACAGCTTCATGGGCAATATCTGTCTACTTTGCCTACCAGCGAACTTGGAAGCCTTTCAATCCCATCCTAGGAGAGACTTATGAAATGGTCAATCATGGTGGTATTACATTTATTGCAGAGCAGGTCAGTATTTTTCTCCATTTACTATCTTAAGAAACTAGATCTTGAAGTGGAATTCACTTTGCATTTGTGGATTGCAATATCTATTTCTACTATTATTTGTTTAATACAGTATGGTAGCGGTGGTTGCTCTTTGTCAGGCTATCCCGTCAATAATGTAATCATCATACTTGTTTCTTTCCAGGTCAGTCACCATCCTCCAATGAGTGCAGCCCATGCTGAGAATGAACATTTTATTTATGACATTACTTCTAAATTGAAACTAAGTTTTTAGGAAATTCACTGGAAGTCTATCCAGTTGGAAGGTGAGCTGCTTATGTAGAACTAGAGTGTGAAGGCCATCTGTAGCATTCCTTGGTTTTGTTGGCATTAGTGATCCAGTATAATTGACTTTACTGATAAATCTCTTATTCGACCAAAAGGTGTTTAAATCAATTACATCTTTAAGATCATAGCATCTCTGTGGCTTTACATAGCATATTTTTAAAAATGAAAGAGTTAAATAAGTTTGTTTACTGATGCAGGACAAGGGTGACTCTGAAGAAAGCTGGTGTTGTCCTAGATTTGGTGCCCCCTCCTACAAAAGTTAATAATCTTATATTTGGACGTACATGGGTTGATTCACCTGGGGAGATGATTATGACAAATTTGATTACGGGGGATAAAGTTGTTCTTTATTTTCAACCTTGTGGCTGGTTTGGGTATGGCCTCCTATTGCGATTTAACTTGATGTTTTTTGAGGTTTTTATGAGATCTGTGGCACTTGGATGATTAAGACTGCAAACTCTGGTGCAGTAATTGGAAAACTGATATGTGAAGCTGTATATGGCACTGTTTCTTGGCCTTTGTGATGCGACATGTCATTTATGCTTACTATTTTTGTTGACATCAGAACTCATATACTGGTGTTTAGACATATCTCTTGCATTGTATTTGCAATCCTTTTATGCATTAAATCTGGTCTCTCATTGGATTCTGCCAATGGTGTCCAGGGCTGGCCGATATGAAGTGGATGGATATGTGTATGATGCAGAAGAAGAACCCAAGATATTAATGACTGGGAAATGGAGTGAGTCGATGAGTTGTCAGCCTTGTGATCATGAAGGGGAGCCCTTGCCAGGCACTGAATTGAAAGAGGTTCATTTCACATATTACCATGTCGTTTTATTCTTTACTATTATGATGCCTGTGTCTATCCATTCTATTCTTTTGATGTAGTTTGATCTACCTATTTGCATATGCGCCCTACAATAATTTCCATATCAAAGTCAAGGGAGGTGTGGGTATAACACTTACACACTTCATATGGGTCTTTAATGAATCAAAACCTGACAATGCATTTTATCATATAGATAAGCTTGCCAACGACAAGAAATTCTAAAATCAGACTGAAATTTCTAGTCACTATTTGACTCTTGGACCTCCATGTCATGGAGGTTTTGCCAGTGTCTGGCATAGCATCTGTGGAACTTCAAGGTTTCTTTCTGATGAGAGAATAAAACCTGCAAGATCTGATTTGAGGTGGTTAAAAATTCCATCTGAGTGCCTGCTAGAGCATCATGGATGTGCTAGTTCTGGTTCCAGTATGTCATTATAACTTGAGCATATCTACGTAGTCTGTATAATGTTTCTAAATCTTGAGTTTGAAGAGTTTGCTACAAAATTCATAGCATTATCTTTGCGATAGGTACTATAATGGTTCCTCCTCAGATTCTCACATTCTTTTTAAAATATTGCATCATCTTGTTTTGCTGGTATATGAACTGGCTGGAGCCGTCAAGGAAATCTCTGATGTTTAATTTGACTAGGTCTGGAGAGTTGCTGCAACACCAGAGAAGGATAAATATCAGTACACATATTTTGCTCACAAAATAAACAGCTTCGACACAGCACCCAAAAAGTTATTGGCATCAGACTCCCGGTTGCGGCCTGATAGATATGCGCTTGAGAAAGGTGACATGTCTAAAGCTGGTGCAGAAAAGAGCAGGTGAGTTTGTATGCAGCAATTATGTTGATAGCAGAATTAAACCATTTTGCATATGCAAGTCAAATCAATATATCTTTCTATCCAGAAGCTATGGTTCTTGGCATGGTTGATCCCTTGTTCCATGAAAAAAGAGGCAAGTATTTATACCCTGTGAACAAATTTTGTCAATCAATTCCATGGTTTTATATCTTATCGGACGGGGCCACAAAAATGTGATGCCCCACGGTCACGCCTGTCCCGGTCAAAGACCCTCCGTCTCTCTTCCCTGTTCTTTTGTTATTTCTTTAGTTGTTTGTTTCTCTTTCTTCCTTATTTCCTTCCTTTCTTTCTTTTTCTTCCTCCTCCATTCTTTCGTTCCTTCCTTTTTTATTTCTTAGTTATTTCAATTATTATTTCCTTCCTTTCTTTCTTCTCCATTCTTTCTTTTTCCTTTCTTCCTTCTTTTCTTTCTTCCTTTCCTCTCTCTTCCTTTCTTTTTTCTTTCTTTTCTTTTTTTCTTTTCCCTTATCATCAGTCTTCTTCATTCGTTCCATCTGTTTTTCCCTCTTTCTTCTTCTTTTCCTACGCGGATATGCTTTGAAGTCCCACCCCTATCCCCGGTCCCATTTTCTCACAAAAACTGGTTGGGACGACCCTCATACTGCCGGGTTTGAAACATTAATCAATTCAACATGATTTTGTCAGCTTGAATTGTTCAATAATTGTTTCTGGGGAGGAGTCAGAGAAAAAACAAATTTGTTTGCATCATATATGTTCCCGCTTTCTCATATTCAAATTATGTTGTTTACTTTTATATTTTCCAGTCTGGAGGAGCGGCAGAGAGCAGAAAAAAGACATCGAGAGGCCAAGGGGCACCAATTTACTGCAAGATGGTTCAACATGACCGGTGACATCACTCCCACTCCTTGGGGTGACCTGGAGGTGTACGAGTACAATGGTAAATATACAGAGCACAGGCTTAAAATCGACCGTTCAGATTCCATGGAGAAAGTTGACATCACTTCCACCGAGTTCAACCCGTGGCAGTATGGTTAAAGTCTGCCGAATGAGGTACCTGGCTTGCACGTAAGCCCTCCTCTATATGGTCCCGTAGTTTTAAATTTGTGTGGGGCAGTGTCTTGTTCTTGGTTTCATGTGTCTGTAGTGTAGTCAATAACTGTTTGCTTAAGAGGTTGTTTAGATGGCATCATTCCAAATATTTGTGTTGTTTTTCCCAGCCTTTGTACCAGCAATTCGAGAAGTTTGCCTTCCAATTCCTTTATTTTGTTGGCGTTGTAGTTACCACTTGAAAAAGAAAATCTGTTCACGCCATGTGAACTAATGGCGAACTCACTGTCTGAGTAAAACATAGGATGGTGGGTTGGAGGCAGCATAATTTAGTTCAGTAGATGTGATAATTGAGTTCTCACATTGATGTTTTGTTTGTTTTATTACTTCTTTGTTTGTTTTTTTTTCAACTTGCAGTTATAACGTAGTTCTCAGGTTTACTGCTGCAAGGATCCAGACGATGCCTTGTTGTATTGTTGAAGGTGGGGCTTGGCTTGGGCTTGTGACCCGACAGTGGTACTGTTCGGCGCCCAAGCTACGGACCCTCTTCGTATAATTTGTCGACCAACATAAATATTGGTGGAAGGCTGAAACATTAAACTTCAACATGGCCAGGTGTCATGTAGAGTTAGATGTTCCTTATTAATTCGGGGGACGGGAACCAAACATTTAATAGATGATCTCAAGTGAAGAGTGGATCCCTACTGATTTAAGAGCACTAAGCCGGTACTGAGCTATACGCCAATGAGAGGAGGAACGACTGGCCGACCTTTACATCGCATACTCATCGCTAAGCTTGTTTGAGCCAGTTACACCTTCCGTTTGGAGGTGGATTAGTTTCGGCTGCTGCTTGTTTGGTTGGTTATTGGGCGGTTGGTGGTGGTCGAGCGGTGGTGTTCTCTGTTTATTGATACAGTTCAATCCACTCTCTCTTAAAGGGTATTTCTAAGAGTTCATGTGGATTTTTTTCATCGTGCGCTTGTCACGTACGGAGTGTATCGGTAAAAAGTTTCTGACCTTTTATTTTAGTGATGTGCCCTTGTAAATAAAAGCATGTAATTTTATTTTTTATTTTTTATTTTATTTGGTTACAAACGGATGCTCATATTAATCTAGTGTGGTTGCACATTACAAACTTATAAGATCAAAAAATAAAATATCTTGTAGGGCTTGTGGATAAGTCTGATCCTCGTATCAGGTCCAGTAGTCGGCACGTTCCATCGTGTAGGAAATGATCCAATTGATGGTGCTATTCGTCTTTCGACGGACATGTTGAGTCGACGCCGTCACACAATCACGAACGCATGACTGGATGTTCTGAAAGAGTGGATGATCATCCATGTGCATTATCTCATCCTAGATCAAATTAATGATCATGATTACAGAATCATCCTCGATTCAAACATGTAATTTTATTCGGCGGCCAAGTTGATCACGAAGCAACTGCTTTATAGGAATCGAAAAACTTATCATTTCCATTCAAAAAGGTATATCCCATCTCACCTGTTGAGCGCAAATGAATCCAAAAGATGCTAATGCGTGGTCATCAACCATTAGATATTGGGAATAAACTCAGCCATCTACATTGGATGCTACCATGGTTGTTCATTTCTGGGAAAGAAATTTGCCGGCAGGACTTTTCTGAAGAGCTCTGCAAGATATTGTTAGGTTTTATGAAAATCTGTTGGATATTTCTATCGGGTAAAGAATGCCAACTTCATGCAACAATCAGCACATGGTTAAATGGCAATCATGTTACGTGTCTGGTATCTCTCGTTCAAGGCAGAGGACCTAAAGGTGCGAAGAGACGTAGAAGAATGAAGAAGCTGGACACATCGTGCGAGTCAGATTCATCCTTCAATCCTTCCACCTGTCCTTCCTCTTTATTAGGCAACTTTGACCCATAAGAAAGTTTTTAGCGGCCCTGCAACAGTTGTCTCATCAATAGAGGTAGATGAGAAAGTCCATCCTTTTTTTATTTTTTTATGGTAGTCGAAGTCCATCTTTAGTTATTAAAACCGCGTTCAGAAGAACAACCGGCACCCATTGGATAGCACGTGGAATGGCCGGGCCTTGTCTATTTTGGCGGGCAGAAGGAAAGGCGGTAAACAAACGAGAAAAATATGATAGTCGCAAGCCAATTTGGGCATCCTCATCTTGCTCGATAACCATGCTCTTAATTCAAGTAACGCTCACGAGACGGGACCACCTTTTCTTCGTATAAATCTTTATAATAACTACCCACGCCTTGCAGGCGGCGTTGGCTCCCCTTCTATCAAGTCATCTCCAGTACCTACTGATTATTTTATGAAATGGAAGCGATGGGGAGGGTCCTCCCAAGTCCCTTCCCTCTGGAAAAGACCTCCTAGTCTACGTATAATATTGATGAAAGCACGTGGAGCGTTTCATTCACGTGACACCTTTTCTCATCAAATGGCTGAAGATTTAGTTAGGATATACTCTTAACGTGGTAGTGGGTCCGTCGTCCACCACTCTTTTAGCTGGATGATGCGCTGGTACTTCGTCCCTTTTTAGCTGAATAAGGATTTACCGATATGTGCTACGACGAGGCTTGGTGATTCTGGTTATAGTTACAGTTTGATCTTAGAAGCGAGATACTAGATATCTACGTGCCAAATATGGCCGTTATGGCCCATGACGAGTACGACCTGTGGTTGGTTGGATTGATCGATTTATAAATTAGGCCAACGATATTAAAAATCTAAAATTCGAAACGGTTGGCGGGAAGCAGGCGTAACTGATGGAATAACGAGGCAGCACGTTCGCTGTCGATCAGACGGCTGAGAGGGAAAAACCGCACATGATTCTCTAGATCGCCATCCCTGCACTCATGTGCCACCATGAGATCTCCACCTATGCAGCTATTAACCTATACTCCTACCACGTGATTGGCTCCAAAAGTTACACCTCCCATGTGAACATGTTGAGTCTCCCCTAAATCATTAATTAATTAGCAACATAATAGCATCAATCCATGGCTCTTTCCTCGTTTTAGTTGGGCAGCTGGTAGGGGTTGATGTCTTTTAGAGCCGGGCAGTAGCTCGACAGGCTGACAACCAACTCGATCTCTCATAGGCCCTACCTCATTCGCCTACGCCTGTCCCAATTCACCAGGCCTCTTAATGATTGCCTAATTAAATACAGAAAGAAGAAAGATACAGAAGCACTGCATGGTATCTTGCAGCAGGTTGACAGGAAGCAACAATCCTGACCGTCCATCTGGTGGTCCTATCCATGTTTCGAGTATCTAACAGATGAGATCTACTGCCAATCCCATGGCCACCTGGCCAACCGCATAAGGCACAACTCGAATAAAGGTTGCGTCCCCAACCCGATGCCAATTTGACTGTTCCCCTGCTATCTTGTACGTCAAGAAACTCCATTTATTTGGGGAACTTGGAAAGCTTGGAATCTCCGGATCCCTCAGCACCACGCTTTCCCCTGACCATTTCCCTCCCTCCCTCCCCTCTCTCGCCAGCTGCTTAGTGATGAATAGCAGCGGTTAAAGTTTCATCTAGACTTCCTTGTTGGAGAGGAAACCGGTAAAGTAAAAGACTCCGGCTACAGCACGTTTTTTTTAAGGCCCGCTTCTGTTCCTTTTTCTCTCTCTAACATCATCCACTCCACCGTCAGGTGGGGCGAACCAATAACACAAGTAACCAATCCCACAAGTCAAAAGATCCCAATGGGCGGCACCCCTTGCCGTATTTCCAATTCACCGACGAGGTTAAAATAACAACAGCTATAAAGGTTTATGTCTTCACAAAAATATTTAGTTATATTAGGATAACATGGTAGGATTAGATTCTGATTAAAAATCATCTCTTAAAATATAAAGTGGGATAGGTATAGAATACAAAGGTGCAGATTAATCCCTTCTAGTTTCAGAATGATATACATATTAATTGCTACCCCTTTTTTTATGAATAGGAAGGAAATGCCACATTGTTATCATTTCAATAACGGTATTGTCTAGCTAGTTACCATGCATTCAGTTATAGTGGTCGTTTAACGGAGTACACTTCATAGATTTCACCATGTTAACCAAAATCTATGTTCGAATCACACACACCATTTCAAGTGATGCCTGATCGTGTAATCTTTGTCTAGTGGTTAATGATACAGATAGATCAACCTTAAAGTTCCACCGGATCTTGCTACACACTTGTGAACTAAGTTAGCGACAGTATACAGCTAGTTTGGAGAGGCGAGGACCCGTTATGCGGTGGCATTGAGAACCTTGTGGCTGCACCAGGATCCAAACGATGTAACTGCTGTACCGGAAAACTAGATGATCCCTTGTGGCTGTAGCATTCCACCGGACACGTGTCGATCGAGGGATTGGTTAAGGGGGGAAACTAGGCAGGCCGCCCATGTCGCGCGATAACGGTAAGCCTCCGATCGTGGCGTCGTGCTTTCCGTCCCAGGCTTCGACATCATCGACAAAACCCGGTGCCACCACACAACCTCCGGCCTTATCCCCGCTTCTAACGCCGTCAAATCTCTGGCTGTCCGTCCCGCCACGTCACCCCTCGCAGTCGTCAAGTTTAACGAAAATGACGCCCGAGCGAACCCCTCATCCGCCTCTCCGGACGCCCTCCATCTCACAAATTAAGAAATTATTATTATTTTTGTATAATCGGATTTAATAATCACCGGATAATGGCTGCGAAGAGGAATCCAATGGGCTCTGCTTTTTCATCCACGTGGCATCCACTTTAGTCATACGTGGCAACCACATCCAGAGTAACTAGTTTTAGAATGTGCTCGCAGTAGATCAGACGGTCTAAGAATTTACTGTACTTGTTGAGCCCACAATTAATGACTGTCGGATGCCAATTTGACGCCTATGATCTCGGTCATCCGATTGCTCTCTAGTGATGCTACCCGAGCGGAAATTTTCTGTTTTGGAATAAAAGAAGGCAATTTAAAACCGGTGTCCTATCACGTCCTCTAACTGAACTGTTAAAAAAATAATTCAAAAAAAATCTCACCCAGTAAGATAAGGCCGTACAATCGGAGGATAGACACGTGGCCGGAATCGAAGGGACCAGGAACCGGGAATAGATCACGCCGAGGGAGGAAATGGTCTTGGTAGTTTGGGCGAACCGGCAGTAGGCGGACCGAGAGAGGTTTTACCGGAAGGTCCGGTGACAGGGTCCATGGTATAAGAACTGGGGTTTAAGCGAAAGGGGTGGTTTTCAGGGTTTTGGCGATCTCAAGGCGTGGAGGGGAGAGAAATAGAATATAAGAAAGGGGAGGTTTTCGTTGAAAGAGCGAATTTTTGGAAAAATAAGGCGTTCGTGGAGAGGATTTTGAATTCCGAATTCTGATCGAGATCTAGAATTCGTTTCTCTTTGGTAATTCCTTGCATGATCTATAATTTCGTAGGAATTCATATGGGTTTTGGTGGGATTCCAACGTTTTTCTGACGATATGACGGGAGGCACGACCGCCAGGTTTCATCAAATCGCTGTTTTAGATGTCAGAGCAGCGAATTCCGGTCGGGGAGGGTTTGGAGCCAGGATTCCCATTTATTTTCCTTGGTTTTTGTGGACGTTTTCCGAATTTTTCTTGGATACCTTTTGATCGCTTTGATCATTTTTCTCTGTGTTTGGTCGAGCTTTCGAATTTGGCTTCGATTTCCTTTGATCATGTCAAGTTGGATTGCCAAGATTCCGCTCCATTTCCTGGCTAATCTTTAAGATGCGCGTATTGGAGCTCTAATTTCGATCTATTTTTCCCTGACATTTTGGAAGTCTCCTTGGATATCTTTGAAACCGTGGAATTGGAATTTTTTTCATTATTTTTTCGTGATTTCTTAGGATTTGTCTTCTTGGAGAAGCAATATGTTTGGATTTTTTTTCCTTTCAAGTGTGTTGAATTCGATCGAGATCCGATCTACCTTTAAGCAGTTCATGTCTATTTTCGGAGTTCATTTGGATCGTCTCATATGTTTCCTTGGGTTTGGTTCTGGAACCTAAATTCCTTAACCGTTACGGATCCCTATGCATGTGATATCTGTCTTGATCTCTTCGTTACAGGGTTTCGTGGCTATTTACGACTTCTCTTTCCTGACGACGGAAAAAATGTTTCTTGTTTCGCTCTTCTGGCAGGAATTTTAAGGAGATGCCTCAGATTCTCCAACCGAGGTTGAAGTTTTCCGGACATTAGTTAATTATAGACACCTCCAGGTTTTTACGGTAAGATCTTTGATCTGTTCTTGCCTTTGTTTTAGATCCTATGGCTTTTCCGCGGTTCTGGGTTTACCCAAATAGTATATTTAACCTTTCTCCCTCTATTCATCGCTGCGATCTCCTTATTAATCTAATCTCCTTTGTTTTTTCCTTTAATATTCTCCTCTGCCAAAGTTTCTATGTCTCTGTCCTTTTCCGCCTAAGGTTATAGGAATTCGAATGAGATAGCAAAGATGTAAATAAATTTCCAAATGCACCACTTTTACAAAATTTGATTTTTTGGAAAGAGCGTTTAATCGTACAGTTTCTTGCTGGATCTGAGATCTCTTTGCTCAATTATACTGTATGCAATGCCGTTCATGCTTTTATCCGGCTTTTGTTGGAGGAGAGAGAAGGCTATTTGATATTTTGAGTTTTAGCTACCTTCGATACCTTGATGTGCTTGTAATATGACTCTCTATGTACGAACCTTAGAGGTTAATAACTGTGTATTTTTAAAGAAATTAAAAGTGTCTGAACTTTGGAATTTTCTGGCAGTTCTCCATCATAGGTTCTGTGAAGCAAGGTACTTTTGCTGCTATATTCATTTGATTCGAGGAGTGGACCCTGCTTGATTTGGTTTGAAGACGAATTATGAATGCAGAGGTGCTGTTTACCAGAAATTGCTGAGTTTCTTGTAGCTCTGAGTCTTTGAGATATGGTGTTGCAGAAGAGGTTGGATTATGGATCTAGTGGCTGCCAGGTTGCTGCAATGCCACATGTTCCAAGATCAGCTAGGGTACATATATTATCCCAATCTGCTTCATCCTTCTTTCTGGTTTGTTAACTCTATTTAACTCATTGCAGTTCATCTACAGGGTAAGCGTTCTGTTAGAAAGAAGGTCGAGGACAATCGGATGGGTGCATTTGATTTGCTTGCCACTGTAGCAGGAAGGTTGCTATCAGAGAGACACAACTCCTTGACTCCATGTAACATAACTGGAACATCTAATCCTACTGCTGGAAAGGAGATTATTAAACTGGAACATTTTAAAGATGAGAAGCCATTCAAAGCTGAAACTTTTGATCAAGGAAGCTGTGATGAGAGTACTTTGGGTTCTGAGATTGTTATTCAGAGACAGGGTGGCTATGCCTCAAAGGAGCATTCGCAAACTCCAAATGCAACTCGTTCATCGCCTGCTTCTGCCATTGTAAAGTCTGAAAAGAAGGACTCTTTTGCTGGGGAGTCAATTATTAGTAGTACATGGGCCGAACGTGGATATTCTCTTGGCACCAATACCATCCCCAAAAAATGTGGCACTCAGAGATGCATTCCTGGTTCTATGGAATCATATGAGTACGAAGGAGATGGAATTAATACTCCACTCCAAGCTGAATGGCGAATTTCTGGAAAAGTCATAGAGAGGAATGCTCCAGATATGTACAGTTCAGAGGATCCAATGGATTTGGATACCAAACCTCCTGCTTTGATTAGTTCCGACAGCAGTGCTGAAGTGCCTTCTTGCAGAGATCGTGTTCCTTATAACAGTTCTGTTCCCAAGTGTGGGGATGGAATGGAATTTTCTGTATATAGAGATGATGACGAACACTCCTCTGTGTGCACTCATCCTAGCACTGTTACTACTAATGCTTGTAGGGCACAACATATAGGAGACCGTAGGGTAAGGAAGCTTTGACATCCAAGTACTGGAAAGGTGATCCAACTATGTCAAAGGATAGGCAGCTTGCCAATACTGGTACAAATTCTATAATATTGATAACATCTTAATTAATGATTTTATGTTGATGTTTATAATTATAATCTTTTTTGTCTTTGTGGCTGACTTGCCTGATTGACTTGACATTCTCTCATTTTCTCTTTTCAGATGTAGAAATGAAGCCTGTTTTCCGCAGCAGGAGAATGCCTTGCAGACGTCTTAGAACTCAAAGGAGTTCATTCAAGAGGAAGAAGTTGTTTGAGCGCTGCTCAATATCAGCATCTGATGGAGGGATATTTCGTGATGATATAACTAATCCACCTGCAAAGAGTGGCATCAAGTTAGAAGCAAGCGATTCACCTGCAACTTTGCGTGGAGGTTGGTATCGTTTAAGCTATTTACGCCTGCTGACCACCTTACGATCTTTTTGTTACTTTGAATTTTGAAACAATCACATTGCTTGTGCAGTGAATGGTGCATCATCCTCTACAACTGGTGAAAAATCATCATATGAATCGGGAGATTACCATGGTATATAGTAGGCTACATAAACAATGATGACTTGTTAATCTATGACTTTGTTCATTTTGTTTTGACCCGGATATCATGAGGCTCTGAGGCGTGCTGTCCTTTCTTTCAGTGAAATTTAGTATCAAGTCTTTCAAGGTGCCAGAACTTTTTATCGAGCTTCCTGAAAATGCCACTGTTGGTTCTTTGAAGGTACATCATCCTCTAATACCTTTTTATTTCCTATTCCTGCTTGGCAACTAAAATTATGCATATTCATTATTTTATCCGTTCCATTTAGTACCAGACTAAAGCTTTGGGACCTCATATTTTATATTTTATTGTATCTAGTCAGTTTGTATTAATGCAATAGAAAGTGATAATTCGGTAATCTTATGATTGTTCCCAATACGTAATTGAAGGTCTTCAATTTAATTATCAGAACATTAAAGGAACAGAGTTTTACTTGTAGTACATAGTATTATTGTAGGGACTGAAGACCCGATATGTTGTGTTAGCTTTTCAATGCGACTGCTAGCTCATGCACGTGTAGCTTTGCCATATACTGGAGCAATAACCATTGGCACCGCCAACATGTGCTCATGGATAAGAAAATTTTGATATTTGAACTCGAATGATGTCCAAATTAGATGAGTTCCTCTAAAATTGGTATATGGATCTTGTTATATTTGGAACGGAATCCTCTGCGGTACTTAAAAGGTATCGCACGATGCTGTGCACATATTGAAACGTCCATCAAAAAAGAACTTATGTGATGTTTATCTAAATTATTCAAATACTCTTGAAGTTTATCTATTTTTTTTTTAGTATTTAACGCACGCGTTACGCGCGCGCGGTCACTCATCTTTTGATCATCTTTTGATGGATTATGCGCGCGCGGTCACTCATTTTTTTGATCATCTTTTGATGGATGTCTTTAAGCATGTACAACGCCCTGCGATACTTTTTGAGTACCGCTGAGAATCCGTTCCCATTATATTTACTAGACCAGATAGGCAGATATTTATTGCTTGACAGACATGCTCTCTGAATCTATAGGGTTTACAGCTGTATTTCTTTTCAGCGGACGGTTCTGGACGCTGTGACTGCTTTCTTGGAGGTGGACTGCGTGTTGGTGTTCTTCTCCAAGGAAAGAAGGTTAGAGATGACAGCAAAACCCTGCGCCAGGCTAATATTGCTCGTGCTGAAAAGCTGGACAATTTGGGCTTCACATTGGAGCCGAATCCCAGACCAGCGACGGCAGCCCTGACCAGCCCTGACGATCCCCATCTTCTTCACCCTGATGATTCTCCGGAACCTTTAGCAAGGTAAACAGATGAAACTTAACCACTGCTACTTAATATTTAGTTTGATTGAAGTTACTTTGGATTTATCTTTTGCACCAGTATTAGCAACTCATTGTATAGATCATGAAAGTGCTTCAAGTATCCTCTGCATTTGCGAATGGGCTGTTGCCATATATTACCGGTTGGGTCTCCTTCCTCCTCTTAAGGAAAAAAATATGAGGGGTATCTGCATTTCTTGGAAAGGAGGAAATGTTGTATTATGTTTGGAAATCCTGGTTGTACCAATTGACTGCTATACTTAAATTCAACCATGTTATGAATCAATCAATTCAATTGCGTCAGAAGTATGTTGCTTTGATCTTAGTAAGCTAATAAGGTTGTTTCATTCAGGCAACTGAAGTGCGTTGCTCCATGTAATATCTATTTGAGGTTAGTTACCTGGTTATTTATCGAACGTCTGATACCATTCCTTTTTTTTGTAGGATCGCACCTGAAAAACCTGCACCATATCAAGGGGCATCTGATGCCACCCCACAGCCTGTACTAACCTCTGCAGCAAACTGCCCTGAGAGTGATCGCGATTCTGTTCACTCACCCGCCGATGCGCCTTCTCTGGACAAAACTCGAGCTTTAGTTCCAGTGTCGCAAATGAATGTCGAGGCCTTGCCTGCGGTTCCGCTTCGCAAGTCGAGGCGCTCTGAGATGGTCCAACGCCGCATCAGGAGACCCTTCTCAGTCGCTGAGGTGGAAGCACTTGTCCAGGCCGTCGAAAAGCTCGGGACCGGAAGGTCCGTGCTCATCACTTCTCTTCCAACTAACCCGATAGTATACCATTGCCGGCCGTCCATTTTCTTACTCCATATCTCTTTTTCCAGATGGCGGATGTCAAGCTTCGGGCCTTCGACGACGCAAAGCACCGGACTTACGTTGATCTTAAGGTATTGTCCGTTAAATCTCGTTGGTGTTTGTGTTTGGTAGAGACCCGTCTTTTTCAAATTTTAATTATGCCATATGGAAGCGTAGCCATCTTTGTCCAATTCCGGGAAAGCCTCCTCTTCTTGATATGGTTGGTACTGTCCATACGCCATTGGTTTGTTTGCTTTTACTTGTTCAAGGTCAGAGGTTTATCCTTATCTGGACATTTATCCGTGTGCGACTTGTGGACCCTCTCAGCCTGGATCCTTTC
Organism: Elaeis oleifera; assembly: GCA_000441515.1. NCBI lineage: Eukaryota > Viridiplantae > Streptophyta > Magnoliopsida > Arecales > Arecaceae > Elaeis > Elaeis oleifera. The sequence goes on along the minus strand of KE504675.1, from coordinate 859,607 downwards.
AAGCTTTATTTAGAATTATTATTTTGTTAAACATCTTTTATTCCGATGACCCGTTGTTTCTTCTTCTATACTTGGAGGAAGCTTCTCGGCTCTTTGGTTATGCTCGACAATATTGCATAGGCTATTCAAAGAAGTTACCGTACTTAACCATGTGCTAAACGCGGTGAGATGTTTGTGGACGCAGGACAAGTGGAAGACGCTGGTGCACACCGCCAGGATTCCCCTCAGCAGAGGAGGGGGGAGCCGGTCCCCCAGGAATTGTTGGACCGGGTTCTGTCAGCCCACGCGTATTGGTCTCAGCAGCAAGCCAAGCTCCAGGTCAAACCGCCGGCACAAACTTGCCTGCTATTCTAATTTGCATCCTACTACCCTTCTCAGAAGTTAGGGCGACATCTGATCCATGTGTAAAGACAAACCTCTCACCCACCCACCTACCCGAAAAAGAAAAAAAAAAGACACAAAAGGTACAAAAAGTTTACAGATCTGTGTAATATTTACTCACCATTATTTTTTTAAGCCAGGGATCCGCTCTTCTTATGAATTATCAAAGGAAGGGACTTCTTTGGCGGTTGTACATGATCGGTGATCCGGGAAAAAACAATGGAATAACCCAGCTGGCCACTAACGGCACTCGCGTCTCTTTGGACGCATTCCCATGCTGATTAAACCAAAAAAAAAAATACTTCACCCACTCAATTTAGTTCATTGTTTTTTGGAGGCTGTTATTTGAAAAGGTAAAGATAGCAAGGATTCATGAATTCTTTTCGGATGTTATAGGGTCTCATAGTTGTCAATCTTTTTAACGATGTAATTTTTTAATAAATATTATACTTTTTGGAACACATTGTTCAATGTAAAGAAATGATCAATAGATCTATGTTATCCTTAAATATTAATTATATCTATTTAAGTGATTTAGCCTTTAGGCGATGAACATGTTATAAACGAAAATCATTCAAGGTTAACACTGCACAGTTAGTTCTAACCAATTTTATATTTGCTCTTTGCAAATGATCGTATGTTGGTTGGTTGGACCATTGCTCGAGATGTGATTGGATTAAGAAGGATCCTAAAGTACTACAAAGCTTCCAATCAGAAGGTGAATCTCTCTAAATCTGTTGTCTCTAAATCTGTTGTGATCTTCAACCTCAAGACGTCAGTCCGAATTTGACATGTGATCAAAGAGAGCTTGAGGATTGGAAAGCACAATGAAATCTTACGGTACGTGGGTGTTTCCATTTTTGATTGTACTCCGAGAATGCAGACTGTGGTAGAGTGAAAATGGTGATCTAAGAGCGATTTGAGGGATATCAGGCTTGTGCCCTTTATATGATGGGGACAATCATTTTGACAAGATTTATTCTTAGTTCCATATCGATTTATCTCCTTTCAAATTCGATTTTATCCAAGATTATGGTGGGCAAATTGGAACAACTCTTCCATAGCTTCTTATAGGGCTCGAGGTTGGGAGGTGGGGGTGGTGTGCATTTGCTGACATGCGAGGTGGTGTGTCAACCGTTGAGGGATGAGGGATTTGATGTTGACATGCAGTTAGATTTCTTTTAGACCTAGAGAGCACATGAAGTATAGTGATGAGGGCTAGATATGGAATTTGAATCGTAGGTGAGGAGATTCGGATTGGTTGGGTGTGCATCCTTCATTTGGAGGGAGATCTATGTGCATGCTCCGAAGGTCATTGTATGGACGCGATGGCTGATAAGGGGTGGTCAACTTGTGCAGCTCCTACGAGATTAGTGGATCAACGATCTTCCATTTAGCCGATGGCCAACATTCATTAGTCATGAGGTGATAGACGCTATAATGGTGTGCGATCTCTTCGGTGCTGATAGCAGTGGATGGGATCCGATAGTGGTGGCTCGTTTTTTGGGAGATAGCTAGAAGAGTGGATATTGACCCTTTCAGTTCTGATCCATGATAATTCGAATGTCAGGGTTTAGATGCATTCTTATTTTTCCAGAGCAGTGACAGCAAATCTCTATCGATTATATCGGAGGTAGATTTGGAGGTTGGGGTGCACCGCAAGTGAGCTTCTTTTTTGAAAGGTGGCTTGAGGTCAGCTTTCGGCAAGATTCATTTTGAAAGACTAAAATGTGGAGATCCAGTAGGTCTACCCATACTGTGGATTGGAAGAAGAGATGGTGGAGCACATTTATTTTATGCCCGAGATCCAGACAAGATTGGTATCTCACCAGACCGTACCAACATTTCATGCAAACTACTACTGCTCAAACGTTCTTGGAGTACCTTCGAAGGAGTGCAAAAGGAGCTGTCCCTAATGTGTCGGTTTCCTATGCTACATACACAGTCTATTACATTTAGCTTGTCAGAAATGGCCTAATATTTGAGTCCAACAAAAGCTCAAAGAAATTTATCCTGAAGAGAGTTCGCATTCTAGTTGCAGAAATGACTGACATGACCTCCAGCCCTCGAAGATCTAAGACTCTCATTCTGCTCGTGTAGTGATCTAACGGGTGTTTATCGCTTGAAAGCCCCCTCCTCCGAGATACCTAAAGGTCAATTTTGATAGCAACACCAGGACAGACAGGGCGAGATGGGCTTTGTGATCCATAGACCTGACTCTAGATTGAGTTGCTGAGGGAAGCCATCTCTTCATACCTACGGTACCTAAGGTGAAACTCCATGTTACTTGGGTTGAGATTTTGCATGATAGACGAATCTTGAGGGTCGATCATCTCATTATCAAAGGTGACTCGACTGCGATGGTGATCTGAATTCAGAACTGCATCTATAGAGATCACGCTCACCACCTTTTAAAGGATATATCTATGCTGTGGCCAGATATGTCTTCCAGCTAGCAAATACAGCAATCGACTGAATATCAATCTATGTTGCAGAGCATTAAAGAGAGTCTTTATGGATTGGAGAGACAATCTCGAATCTTTTTAGAAATATTTTGCTTTCTAATTTTTTAAATCATATTTATATAAAATTATTTGAATGCATAGTTTTTTTAACAAAAAAACACTGCATAGTCAATCACTTCATGTGCATAGAGCGGATCCAGACGATGCAACAAACAAGCAGATGTGACGATGCATTTCATCTCATGACATCAATTACATGCAATAACCCATGCGTACCTTGATTGGACCAATCCTTAGAAAAAAACCGGATTGGACGTGCCTGAAGAGAAGCCATGTCAGTTAACCAAATTGCGATTTAGGAATCATGTCAAGGATATTTGCTTGTTGTTGCGGCCTGTCTCCGATGGGGTAGTCGGCCTAGAGCTGAGTAGATGCACCTGATTACTATGCTGTAAGAAATCGAGGACACTCATCCACCAAAGAGAGGACATAGCAGAAATGATTAAGGGTGAGAGCGAAAGCTAGAGGCATGCGCTGGCAATGATCTCCGCACGACGTCGGGATGGCTGGATCTTGATGGAATGCTGAACCGTCGGAAAAATGAGACCTGCAAGGCAAGTCCACCGAAGATGGCTCCGGCGAGGATCCTCCGATGCTCAAGTGAAGGATGAAATTCAATAGAAAGAGAAGCAGAATCTCAGCGTAGAACCAGTGTTGCGTACCTAGATGGATCCCGCTTACCTCTATTATAAAGAAAGCAAAGTGGATGATGGGAGGACATGTGATCATGTCAATCATCTTCTGTTAGCCGCACGGTGCTCCATGGGCATCCTTAAATGGCTCTGACAGTGGTGTGCCTTCTGTTCAGCGCACACGTGATCGTGACGATGGATGCTACCACGTATAGAGCATAATAAAAGTCCCCGTGGATGCAATTAATGAATTCGTAGCATCACATCATAATGCATAGCCAGCCGATTAGGATATGGTGTCTAAGTGACGTGACCGGCATGGCCTGTCAGGATGATGTGGCGGCCATGTTTGGTGCTCAGCTAGTCGGCCGAGGCCCTTGCCATGGGAGTCGATAGAGTGGGTCTGTCGAGGGATGGCATCCCATCGTCAATTGGCATAATCGACTGAACATCGAGTAAATAGTCGCCATATGCTGTTTGTCATTCGTCATACATGGCATGTCAAACCTAGTCGGCTTGGGGCCGACTCAGTTATATCCGTTGCCCTTAGTCAGCTAGATGCTGTCGATAAAATCGATGGAGAATAGATTGAACGATGCTCGCTGATTTAAGTCGGGTTGAGTGCAGCTCCCTTAGTCTATTAAGAGATGAAGAAGCAGGTCAGTCGGTTGGACGATGAAGATTTACCCCAACACTTACCCACCAACTCTCAAGTCCGATTGTGTAGTTTTAATTGGGCAAGGAGTTAGATATCGTATGGATCCGAATCGCGTATTCTGCTAAATCCAAGCTACTTTTCTTGTCGGCTTGTCATTTAATGACATTCCAAAAGATGCATCCGATCGTTTGTCGCTTCGTGAAATGAACGACCGTTTTATCGCTTCACAATATGTGTGGCGATGCTGTCACATCGCAGATCGTGCAGCAATAAATACCGCGGTGCTCGAGGAGATTCTTCTTAATCATGGCAGAGGATCGGACGATCTAGTAATTATGAGTTGGTGTACTCGAGCCTTCCACGTGTCGATTGTTAGTTGGTTCAGTTTGTGATCACACGGATCCGACTGACGTGGCGCGATCTCAACGGTGGTGCATCAAAAAGCTGAAAAGTAATCGATTGAGATTGCAGCCACATGTCGAAATCTTCACGCAAGGCGTGGCTTTCTGCACCGATCATAGCATCGAGGAGGTCTATAAATAGAGGTCCCCCTACCTTCAAGCCGTCTTCTGATTCCAGAGCTCTTGCCTCTTCCTCCGATCCTCTGATCCCTTGCCGTCCGATAGCGAACTCGGGGTTTCTGGAGGTTAGGTTCTAGGTTCTATCTCAGTCGACCTTCATCATCATCGGTCCTTCATTCTTGTCGGATTGCTCATCGTTATCCCCTCCTTGCAAGGTTTCTCCTTTACCCTTTCACTCTTTCCTTGGATTTCTGTTTTGCTTCTCTTCAACGGCTGCTTCGGGTAAAGAGTCCGAAGGCAAGAATGTGGTGGGGACTACAGTTCTCGAACCCGTCTGCTCGGAGGGAGACCAAGGATACTTCTCGGGATAATTCCGAAGATATTTCTTCTCGACAGGATTGTCCCGATCTTGAAAATTGAATAATCAATCGGCTACTGAGAACCTTCCTGGGCCTCTCGTTGAGAGGTTCGAGTTGTCGGAGGCAGCCATCTACCGACTAAGGGATTATTATCATATCTCTGATCGGTATCGGATGATGGGGTCCGACAAAGAAATAGGATCGTCCGTCCTTCGGACGGCTACAATGCCGTCTATGAGGAGTTCCTTTGCTTGGGACTTCGATTTCCTCTTCATCCTTTCTTCCCAATGCTTTGGACTTGTACGACGTAGTTCCTATCCAGCTCACCTCCAATTCCTTTAAGATTTTATCTTCTTTTGTCATCTTTTGTCATTTTTCTCGGTTCGAACCCCGAATCTCTCTTTTTCGGACTCTTTTTATGTTGAAGAAACATCGTCAAGAACGAAGATGGTGATTCTTTTGTCTCCGACCTAAACGTAAGTTTATTACCAGACTTTCTTCTTCCATTCATGGATGGAACAACAAATTCTTCTATATAGCGGCCGACCACCTATGGAGCTTCGACTGGCGTTGGACCGCTCCCAATCTGTCTCCGAATAGAAATGATGTGGTTTTGGCCAAAGATCGAGAGCAGTATGACAAACTGTTCGATATCCTGATCCCCGCGCAACGGGAGCTCCTGAAGGAACAGATATTGTACAATGTCGGGATAAGCCCGACCAGCCACCTAGGTAATTTCTTTAAAATTCTTATGGTTTTCTTTCTTTCCAGACTTGCTTCGTTAACTAATCTACCTTTATTGTTGCTTTACAAGCATGAGAGTTACGTCAGAATCCTTCCAATAAGCTGTCAAAAGGAAGAAGAAGATGGCGTCCGGGCTTGGGGGTCCTTCTCGACCACCAAAGAAGCCGAGAGAAAGATCTCCTCCTCGAGTGCTGAGTACAGAGCCTCCATCGTCGCCCCGACCACCACTGGAGCGGTCTTCATCACCATCTTCTGCCGCCAATGTCACGGTCGCCATCCCGAGACCCACAGCCGCCCTTGCAGATGATGAGGTCATCGTCATCGAGGCTCCGCCAAGGTCAGCCGCTGTCGTTCAAGCCTCGCTGGCCCAAGCCAGAGCTAATGGAGACTGGGCTCCTAGTCGGGTGGGAACCGATAGGGGTAAGGCCTCTGCCGACGAGGGGAAGGCCCCTGTCAATGAGGGGACAGCCCTTGCCTTCACAGCTGACTACAGCCTGGGCACTTCTTTCGGAAAGGCCACCATCACCTTAGGATTGCACATCAAGGCAACCAATCAAGCGCTCCAGGATCGCTGGCTTGTCGAGGAGCTGGTGAAGATGGTGATACTGTCCGCGAACTGAAAAGTCAGGAAAGCCCATCCAGTCGTGAAGATTCTATCGGGCTCTTACACATCATTGCTATCGGTAAGTCTCTATCCGTCTTTCTCTGATATATTCTCTAAATAGTGCTAGGCCGACTAAACGACTTAATCGATTTTCCTTTTCGCAAATGATGCACGACGTGATAGTTTTGTATGAGGCATTGACTGACATCGCATGGTTCAACGCCCAGCTTGAAGACAAGGCCTAAATTGCACACTCGGGCTGAGGTTGCTGAAGAACTTCGCGCTGTCGAGGAGCGGGAGAGAAAAAGTCAGGAGAAGATCATCCTGCTGGAGGTCGAGTTGACATCATCGACGGTCCAGCAAGAGAAAGACAAGGAGGAGCTCGAAAAGTTGAGGGTCGACTCCCAAAAAGAGAGAGAAATTTGAGAAACTGAAGGTCAACTACCAGAAGAAAATGGAGTTGGCAGAGAGCGCCCTCAATGAAGAAAAAGGCAGGCGATAGAAAATCGAGGAGGCCGCCAAGGAGTTGAAGGAAAGCTTATCGACGGTGGAGACTCAGACCCAGGAGATAGACTCTCAGGCACTAGTCGAGTTCTGTAAGACGAAGAAGTACAAGAAGGAACTCGCCAACGTCGGCGTAGACACGTATCAGCTCGAATTTGAGGACTGTAAGAAGGCCATCGGCCAACTACAGTCTAAGCTGGACCTAAGCGAGATTCGGGCCAACAAGGAATCGAATAGTGATGAAGAGGTGGACACGAAAGAAGATTGTCCTCTGACCCCTTAGGTTCTCTACTTTTTGCCCTTATATTTTTCTTCATTTTGTAATGAATTTACTTTTTGTAATGAACTCCGTTTTGGAATGGAATGATCTTTCTTGGATCCGACCTCTTCTCATGTTTACTTGTGTGCCTTCTTTTCCTTGCCCAATTTTCTTTCTGTATAAATCACTAAGTAAAGTAGTTGGCGAAACCAACAAAACGGAGAGGGGTGGCAGACCGAGTAAACCGTAATCGAACGAATGGATCTGAAAAATTTTTCAAGTTATGCAGTCGGCTTCACAGACAAACTTAGTCGGATTTGTAGATCACCCATCGTCGAGTCGGAACTTAGTCGATTTTGGATCAATTGGTCCTTGGCCAATCGATAACGAGCCGACTAACCATCTTAATTCATTTTGGGCCTATTGGTCCTTGGTCAATTGGTGACAAGCCAACTAACCACAATGTTTTCACCTGGATCTTATGTGCAAACCACAGCTCATACTCCTGTAGCCTTTGGGCCATAACAGGCACGCTTGCAATTGCCGAACTTCTTTGGCTCCGTTAATCAATTGCAAGTCGAATAATGTTTCGTCAGGTATTAGTCGGCGAGGAAAGCTATTGTCTCGTAGATTTTCAAGTACTTAAGCTGCTTGGTACAGAATTGTAGGAAAGAGAACCTTTCATTGATAAGGCATTCTCATTGGTAGTACATCCATAGGTTTTCAACATTTCGAAAAATTTTCGTGCCGTCCAAGTTTTCAATTTTGTAGGCTCCCGACAGCAGAACTGCCGAAATCTTGTAAGGGCCTTCCCAATTCGGAGACAACTTTTCTTATTCGGATGGTCTGGAGACTTCAGCTCTTCTAAGAATCAGATCTTCCACTCTGAAAATCTTGAGCCTCACTTAAGAGCTGTAATATCGAGCTATCCTTTGCTGATAGGAGGCCATCTTAGTTCAGCCATTCTCCGAATTTTCTCGAGCAAGTCCAGATCAGTTTGTCGTTTGTCCGAATTGATCGATTCATTGTAATCTCCATCTGAGTCGATGGTGGGTCAATTTCAACTGGGATCACGACTTCCGTCCCAAATGCCAACTTGTAAAAAGTTTCTCCGATCGAGATCCGAGGAGTTCTTCGGTAGAACCATAGGACACTGTAGAGCCGTCGGCCTAGCACCCTTTGGCATAATCGATTCTTATTTTCAGATCTTGTAACATTGTCCTGTTGGTTACTTCCACCTCTCCATTGGACTGTGAATGCCCGACCAAAGTGAATTTGCGGGCAATATGATATCTCACACAAAATTTTTCAAATTTGGCATTATCGACTGTTGTCGATGATGATTACTCGAGATAGACTAAATCGACTGATGGATTTTCATAGGAAGTCAGTGGTCTTTCACTCCGTTATCTGTTCTAATGGTTTCGCCTCCACACATTTGGTGAAATAGTCGATGACGATGATAATGAACCTTCTTTATCCACTGACAGGCAGTAACGGACCAAATTTGTCAACTCTCCACTGATCGAATGACCATGATACCGAAATGGTCGTGAGATAACTTGATGGGAGCCTGTGGACATTAGCAAACCTTTGATATTAGTCGCACTTCTGCACTAAATCGACAGCATCCTTTTACATGGTTGGTCAATAATATCCTTTTCGGAGGATCTTGTATGATAATGATCTACCCCCCAAGTGGTTGCCGTAAATACCTTCGTGTGCCTCCCGGAGAGCATAGTCAGCTTCGAAAAATCGAAGACACTTGAGCAGGGATAAGGATGCAGACCTTCTGTAGAATTGATCGTCAATGATCATGTACCGGATCGCCAATCTCTTTATTCAACGTGCCTCAGCAAAATCAGTCAGTAAAATTCCGTCAGTTAAGTAGTTGACGAATGGGTCAATCCAGCTTGATTCGTGGCCGATTTGATGAACTTCTTCCTCAGAGTCGATGCTTGAACTCTCGAGATGCTCGATGAAGGCCCTTCCCAATTCTCCATAGCCTAAGGTGGCGAGCTGGGACAGAAAATCAGTTCAGGCATTCTCCGAATAAGGGATGCGAGAAATCTCAAAATAGTCGAAATGTGTTTGCAGAGACTTGAGCTTTTGTAGATACCTGGATAAACAAGATCCCGGACTGTATATTCTCCTCGAAATTATCCGACGACCAACTACGAGTCAGTGAACATCCTTAGGCATTTTACACCGACATCCTTGATCATGTGCTGCTCACATTTATGAAATGCATCCATCCTAACCGAACCATACCTCCACATTACCAAGATCCCTCCCGACAGGCTCTTGGACTCCACTACATAGGTGCTCCACGCTACCGAGATCCGTAGTTTAGCTCGAGCAAGACCTATCAAAGAGAGCTGGATCTCAAGCAGGACACATCCAAACTATGCTGTTAGATCAATCTACTGAAGATCGATCGAAAAGAGGATTTTCCCACCCTTCAAGTGTTCTAGATCAAAATTCGCATTGAACATCTAATGGGGAAGAGAGTCCGCACCAGGACCCTCAATTTGAACACCTACCTCTGACCTAGCTATCACTAAGTCCATCGCAGACAAGCTCTCTCCCTCCCCTTGGATGGCCTACCGCAGTTGGACAACAACCTCCTTATGGTCTTGGACGAGGCCTCCCTCCACAGCATCCATATGCACTGGAACGTCTACCTTGGAAAGCATCAGGTTGTGCTCCATTAGAGGCCCTAGCCCCTGATCCAAATGCCCCTCCTCAGTAGGAACCTTAGGGTCAGACGCCCCTCCTCTGGCTAGATCAAGGCCCTCTCCTCCTTCCCTAGGGTAGTGGCCAAGAAACGAATACCCCAAGGCCTCCAATGCCAACTACCGCCTCCAAACAGGCCTCCAAGACGACCAATGTCTTTCTTTTGGCCTTGCTTGACTTGATGGGGCCTTTCCTGGACTTGCTGGACCCGAACTTTGCCCAGTGGGCTTCATAGGAGCTCGCCCGCATCAAATTCTGGGGCCCGGGCTTGATTGGGTTGGGCGGGCCCATGCACCCCACTGGGCCCCAACTAGCCCTCACCCACAGCACTACCCAACACCAGCGATTTGAAGTGATTCGCTGGCCCAACCACACATGGGCTAAGGCCTAGTTGGGCAACAGCATCATTCTCAGCACCCCCCCCCCCCCCGATCGTTGGATCAGACTTGAAGTGCACAAGCGATTGCCACCATACAATCTTAGAGGACTTGATCCAACCTCACCTCGAGTTTGCCCGACTCGAGTCCGTCTGAGTCACCTTCAGATCGGACGTAGCTGGTCGGATTGACTCGATCTTCTTCTTTCTCTAGTCATTCGATCCCTCCAACCCAGGTTGCCATCGGCGAGTCGCCACCATCCATAGTCCCAATCATGGACCGACCGATGCTGCACCCAATTCCTCCCCTTTGATCGGTGCACCCAACTCCAAGCATGAGCCCACTGAATCAGCATCTCCATCGATCGGATACACCTCCATCGGCCTGTGCAACCATCCACAGTAGAGGCAGAGGCGATTAAGGCTTTCATACACAAACATTACCAAAAGGGCCCCTCAGGGCCCATGATCAAGGCTCCCGATCTCAATGGTCGAGAAAAGTCAACCTTGACGTAGACCCATGCGAACCCTATCCTCCTCTCGATCGTCCAGTCATCTAGTCATCCACTAAGGAGAACTCGCCGGCCAGGCTTAAGAGTCTCCACAACACCATCTTGCCCCAAAATTCCATCGAAAGCTCCGATAATCGAACCCACACGAAGGCTATGTTGATCACCTCCTCCAACGGGAAGAAATCAGGATGCCAGGGCTCCAATGCCACCACCTGCTCGACCACCACCCACGGTCAACAAAGGACCCGATCTCTCTCCACAACCTCCTTGAACTTGAAGAAGAAAAATCCCCTTTAGAGCCTATGCCTCACCACCTTATCCTTCACCCCGACATGCAGCCAGAACTCCCTCGTGACTGCCTCCGCCGCCACCTTCCGCCCAAAGCACCTAGCCACCATAGCCAAAGTCACCCAACTCATTACTTCCTCCCTCAACTCCTTCGAAAATCGAACCACCTTAGGGAACCACTTGATGAGATCCATCACCTCCTTCAATAATGGCTCTAGTGAGATCCACATCGAGTGACCATCTATCATCCTTCTCCAACTCGAGTCCGACTTAGCTCCCATTTTGGATGCCCTCGGATGGTTCACAAGGATATCGGCCATTCACCTCCGGCGACCATGCATGCAACAATCAGCTAGATCACTGGCGATCAAGGGGAAATGGCCACAGCAAGAATCTCAAAGCATAATGGAAAGTTCAGAAACGGTCACTATTCAAATGTCCATCCTTTTTTGAGCCAAAAGCGCCCCAAGGATGTTACCAAAGACACTACGAAAACCACAGCCCGAAACTTATAAAACAACAATAGAAATCTAGAATCTAGCACTCATATCAACATTCCATCATCCCAAGGTCTCCTAAATTCAAAAATTCTGCAGCCCATCCACCCAATAAGTGATAGTCCCACAACAAAAGCTGCAGCAACAATCACCTCATAATCATATATAAAGGGCAGAAAAGGTTAGGGAAGAATTACGATACTCTACACTATTACAATCAGAACTAATAGTTCATCCGATATTGCATCACAAGGGCTTAAATTGGCTTTAAGAGACCACATATGAGAATTAATATAGCAAGTTTATTACTTAAAACATGCAAATCCATCTGGAAACTGCAGCAAGGACGTGTTTGCTTGATATGTAAAACATGGAAGAGTTACCTACCAAACCTCCAACTCAGTTTGAGATCCCAGATAGTTCACACTTTAACTCAAAAATTAAGGATCATTTTGGAAGATGATAAGATTATATCTCATCTTTCTTAAAAGTTCAAGTCCTTCGGATGTATGGTAAGTATGGGTTCATAGCCACCAACATAACCATGGTCATATGAAAATACAGATATACCAGATGTCAAATTATTTGTCAAATGGTGCATGCTGTGTTACTTTTGGATGAAAGAAACTACTCTTTATGCCTTTAGACCATAACTTTTAACATAAAAAAATGCTGTCCAAGAATATTAACTTTTATGGAAGGACCCATAAAGACAGCACCCTGATTATGTAACAAATAAAACGTATAGTCTATGCACAATAAGTCATGCTGCAGTATTTTTTTCCGAGCAACTTCAGGATTTATGCTACAAAGCTTACAATATACAGGTCCTTGATTTCCCCCAGTAGTTATTCGTCATATTCAAATAAACAATCGTGAACATGAGTAGTCATTTAACACTTCGATCACAACTAGGGAAATTGAACAGCCATAATGCCCACTTCGGTGGCCAGGTATAACTACAGCACTCAACAGAATGTTGCAATAATGGGTGCAGGCTACATCCATTCAAGACCTAGCGAAAAGCTAACTGAAATTGATTTGACTAATATATTTGTTCAACGCATATCACCTTTTTGGTTGATTACTTGTCATCATGGAAGTGCTAAAAGATTCGAATGGCAATTGGATTAATAAAATTATGGTCCAATTAGATTGACTCATTTGTTGAAATTCAAGAGAACCACTAATGATGCTCCATAACAACTTTAATAACCGACTGGGAAAAAGGACGAGCCAACTGACGACTACCAACTTGTACCACCAGGTTTCAAGTGATACCATGGCTGGAAGCGAGAAAAATATTGTGTCTATGTCAGCACAATGGTGCACACCATACCAATTGTACCATATCATATTGACCATACCACACAGAATTGGTAACATATCAATTCAGTTCCTGAAACCAATTTTGCAAATGTTGAACTAAGCTTTGCTATACTTGTATAGCGAAAAGAACTATATCTAAATGTTATGCACTCACTTGTCTTCAATTAGGAATCTTAAAGCTAAGGTTTGTTGCGCAATTATGAGCATTACCTCGGTAGCTATGCCCTCACATCGACACATGGTATGCTGCTGAAGGTGAGATATTGTGTGTCAGTACAGTGTCATATGGGTCCCCAATATTGTAACAGTATCTCACCAATATGGTACAGCACGCCTAGCACCAAGCAGTGTGACTCATTGTAGCAAACCATACCTAGAACAGCAAACTGAGCAAACACCTATTGAAAATAAATTAAAAGGAAAAAGACAAAGATCCCAAAAATACAAATAAAGAAAATGATAATCAAAAAATAATGAACCAACAATATGAATATTAGGTGTATTGTAGACATGTATATCAATTTATGTTGATCTCCCCATAGATCATGCTAATTCAAACATACCAACGATATATGCATCATTTATTCTCCATGTCATTTTATATATTTGAACAGAATCAAACTCATGTTAGAACAAAGGCTATTTTTGCCCTCTTTTCCTCCAGATGGTATGGAAAGGAGAGCAAGTCTGGACCGATGCACAAGCATGCCATTGATGTCTGAACTAGAAAGGATAAATAACAGTACAGTCTGTTGTCTTGATCTTCAAAGACTTTCGCTACAGAATGCTGCATTCTCAAGAAAAGAGGGCAAAGACTATAAACTAAAAGATGAATAAAGATAACAGAAAATGACTGAGATAAAATAGACATGCTGATCATTGATTGACAAAGGGCCTGTTCTCATAATTACGATTTGTCATTTAGTACAGCCTACATTTTAACCAATAGACAGCTATCTGTCACCGGTATTAACACCCATATTTTCAGCTACTATCGTCTCATCCACTTTCTTATGACAGTTGCCACAATCAATTATAACCATTTCTCTCCACTTTCTATGTTTTAATCTTTCAATAACCACCTCACATTCTGCTCCGAGTCTTTATGTCCTTGATGAGGACATGATGTAAGTAGTCCTATCTAAACTTAACTCGAGTTAGTGGCCTCTTTGCTCATCCTATTAAATTTGCCTTGAATGCTTGGCTGACTTTTCATTACCGATGTTAGAGCCTCTCATTATTACGTGGTTCCTTTGGGCTTCCACTACAAGTCAGGAATTGGTGTAAACACTATGTTGCTAGAAACCAACATATATCACCTGACATAAAATTGCAGACTTACAAAACTCAAAGAACGCTATTTGCAAAACAAATGATATTTAACTAACACATCTACCTGTTAGTGATTCTTCCAGATCAGCCTCCAATTCTTGGACATTATCTGTGAGCTTGCCAAGTTTTTCTGTATAAAAAATGGAAAATTCAAATGGAAACAAGAATTATGCAAAACATAATTGTACAATTACAACAGAATGACGCATCAAATAGTCATGTAAAACAAAGTTCCTAAAACAAGCCAAGTTATTCATTATTTGTACTTACATAGGAAGAAAAAGATCTGTCCTTTCACTTATGTTGCCATTTGTTTAGTGTATTATATTTTTTAACTAGTTAGAAGCACAAAACATGTTTGTGCTAGCGTACTCAGTGGATTATGCGTAATTAACTTCTTGCCAAAGCCTAAAGAAAAAATAAAATTGAATTGTGGGGTTCATATTGACAAATCATCCCCAAAGCCATCTAACATCAGAAAAAGAAAAGACGAAGATCTCAATCGATTCCTAAGATACTAGCCACAATGATATCGAGTCAACCAGCATAATTCCCAATTTCCCATGCAACGATATTGAACCATATCACGTCTATTATCTTCACAGGACACATAAAATGCTCATAAATGATTCCTTGGTCTCTCTCCAAATAACTGGCAAATAAGGATAAGTTCCATATTTTAATAAGCAAACCTTTCAAATGATGTCAGTCCTCGGCCCTCTAAATTGGAAAACCAAGGCACTAACGACCACATTAACCAATCCCAATGTTCCCAAGGAAAATCACAATGATAGAGGACATGATAACAGGCCACAAAAGACAACATTGCATCGCCTTGCTGCTTGCACATTTATACTTTGACCTTTTGCCAATCAGGCCTATGTCAACAACTGTCACAATATCGCCTGCACACAAGTGTATATTCTATGAGGAACGTCAGCACATCAGCAATCTAAACTAAAATTTGGCGGCCTAAGGGTGCGTAAGAGGGCAAAGTGTATGCAGTGAACAGGGAATTCCCTTTCTACATCAAAGCCCTGTTGTTCCCCTCCCTTGACTCATAATAGACCCTTATGGGAGACGAAGGAGAAAAGGCAATAACCAATTTCATAATCAAGGCCTCTGGAAACTTTTGACAATGACACATATCATACCAAATATTTTGCAAAAAAACATGCCCATAAAACTAATCCAGAATTTCATTTCTCAGGCTTGATAACCATGTCAAAATCTGAATGAATCTTGAATTGCCCAAGTAAAACTAGGATACCTAAAATCTTCAACTTCAACACAACTCTACTTTTCAACTTACCTTACATCTCAGAATCAGTAAGCGATCATCATCACCTTAACATATTTCATTTCATTGAACATAACTTGGTGGTATCACAAATTTTAAACATGCTTGCATCTAAACCCAAAAGGACAGACTCAAAGTAGACTTCAAAGCTACTTCTCTGAGAACGAAAAATTCATCTACTGGACTATCCCAATTCCGAGATCCGATTATCATGACCACCAAGTGCTCTTTTCACAATGAAATTATAATCCCAAGAAACAGCTAATGCGAGGCCAATAGAAATGATGGAAACTAGGGAGTATAGTCAGAGCATAATAAAATCCCCATGTTAAAAGAATGCTTTCTGAGTGCTCCTAGGTATCTAGACAACCATGGCCTAGCAGCATGACAACATCAAACAATGTAGACCCGTCCAGAACCCTCTCGCCAAAGGAGAAAAGTTGCGTAATAGCACCAATGGCATGAAGTATTCCTTCCTCATTATATCCCCGATCACTAATATTGCATACCTCACTCCATGTCAACACGAAGCTTCCCTAATCAAACTGAACCGAGAAAAGACATACATAAACGGACAGCAAAGGGGAAGAAGAGATCAAGCTAGTAGACAATTCAATAATGACTCAAGAAATCCTAAAAATAATTAAATAATGCTTGTCTTGCTAACAAATCTGCAAAAAATGCAAAATAAAGAATAAAATCATGGGTGGTGAAGACCTCTTGATTACCAATATGGATAAAGGACCGACGGCGATAGAAACCCTAGAAATTTCAAGAAACACCAAAGAACTGGATAAGAGAGAGGAGGAAGAAACTAACCTCGATTTGCTAGGGTTTCGTGGGTCATGGATCGCATCGAGAGCAGGGGCTGGCGGAACGAGCGTGCCGAGAGGCTGGCTCTCCCCCAACGGATCCGGATATCATGTTCGCAGGCCAGCCGCAGCTTCTCCATTCAGCTGTGGATCAGCTCCTCCGCCCTCCTTTGCATCGCTCCGCCGCTTTTTGGGAGAGGGTTTCTCTCTAGCCGGAGAAGAGAAAAGGAAGCGTTTTTCGCTCTCCTTTTGAATTTGAGATTACCTACCCTCCAAAATCCTGGTCCAGGCCAGAACCCCGGTTTGCCGACTTAAAATAATAAGCCAAGTGAACTCGGCAGTCTATCAGACAGTTTAGAAATTTTCTGCCGACTTCACGTGTTCTTGCGGAGATGCACAATGTTCTTTAATATTTTCTGATCTCTATAGTTGAGACGTTTCAGCCAGCGGACTTCATACATGTTCCGTAAGGATGGCAGTTTGTTCCATCCCACGGGATACTGATCCAATCCAATTCTAATGGACGGCTTTACTTCGTTTGTAGCAAATCCGAGACTTAATACACGTTAGTGAACTTCATACATGTTCCTTAAGGATGGTAGTTTATTCCATCCCACAGGATACTGATCCAATCCAATTCTAATGGGACGGGTTTACTTCGTTTGTAGCAAATCCGAGATGAGTATGGACGATGGTAAAATTCACTATAAACTTGAGCCGAATATACACAGTAGATCCTGGGAAAGGTTCAGTACAGGGCATTGTAATTTTTAGCACCAATTTCCAGGCTGTGAAAGATTGCAAGCACGTTTGGAGTTGCAAGAGTAAAATCCAATAGCAAATATTTTAATATTATTGTTTGACCTTGTACAATCATGATAGAAACCAGGGTGACATGAATTGCACTTTCCAGATTAATCATACAACAATCTAGTGATACAAAAAGAATTTAACTTCTCCACGGAACAGTTCAAAATAAAATTAGGAGTTCATGCTTCGAACACGGAGATGGTCAGCGAAGCTTAAACTTTATTGAACCCAAGAACGGACCAGTATAATCATCAATCGCAGGCCTTACCAGCATCTTCCAGTAGTTATCCAACGAAAAGCAACCTTAATGAGTGCCTGAATTCCATGCACCACACACACACACACACACACACACAACAAAAGAAAAGAACAAAAACAAAACAAACGAAAACAA
>KE504675.1:821202-842014 GCA_000441515.1 Elaeis oleifera | reverse complement strand
CACCACACACACACACACACACACACACAAAAAGAAAAAGGAACAAAAACAAAAACAACGAAAAACACAAGAACAACTTCAACTTTAGGTAGGTATTAAAGTTCTTTGGAAGAGTCTAAAACATTCCCTTCTTAAAATGAGAGCTCGAGTCAGTATTGGAATTCTAACAAACATCTTTCCCACGAGACCTAATAGGCCCTCTTCAGTCTTCACGGACTGCAGCTTCATGAGAAATCGAAGCAGGAATCTGTGATGTATTTTCATGAAGCTTGCCAAGTCAAAGTAAAGAATGGATCTGTACATAGTTAAATATAAAGTTACATCCCAAGAACATTCCAGGACGACAGCAATATTACAATCTATGCTCGCCTTCGATCTTTAGCAAAGGTCTGTGGGACCAGGTAAACACGACCATAAACCCAACGCCTGTCAGGTCTTGAGATGGATTGCTGTACGAAAAGGGCAAAACTTATCAAAAATTTGCAATGATAATCTCCCAATGGTTCTTGGAGGAGCAAAAAGGAAAACGATCATAACCTATAATCCTTCAACATTTCTTTTCTACCTTTCTTTGTTTTCATTTTCCCTTTTCTTAGCGGTTTTTGTTTGTGTGTGTCTGTGCGGGTGCACAGGCAACGTGCAGAGAGTATAGTTTGATCACAATTGAAACTAGCATTCAGGATAATAATACCTTCTGGATAACCACAACTTTGTGTGACAATATAATAGTGAAAACAAGTGTATATGCTTACGTTGCATGCGTTCTTACAGGCAAATAAAGGAAAATTTACCTCCACCTTGGTGCGAAACTCCAAATCTGACTCACATACATGACATTCTGCACGGTGTGGTTGTTGTTTGGATTTTCCTGCCCTTACAAATGCAAAGACCTGCAGGATAATAATTTCTGATTATTTCCTAGCATGAATTTTCAGATCAATTATTAAATTTCAAATAACTATAAACTGCAGGGTCCATAGCCAACAGTAATCAACCTCCTCGCCGCAGTTTGGACATGAGCCTTTTAGTGCAACTAAGTCATTTCTCCATAGGCCTTGCAGAGCTTGGACTGAAATCAAAACTGATGTTAGCTAGTGGTACTTTAAATGCAAAAAATAGATGCAAATTAGAGTTATGAACAGTATATAAACAGACTTTATGAACTCTAAGCAAGTGTACTGGCACATTGAAACACATTGACGGAGAAGAATGCATGCATATAGAACGACAAATTTATCAGAAAACAAGCCTAGCCAAGACCAATCCTCTAAATAGCTAGGGAGGTGTTCTTTGAAACACAACCAGATACCTTTATCATATCGTACTGTACATCCAAGCTAGAAGTCATGAGAATTATTTCGGGTTCCCATTACCTAGCAAATTGACCGTTTCTTAATTACAAGACTAGTATCATTGTGTGTGAAATGCAGATGAAATTGAATCAATAGAGGTGGTGACTGCTTTGTTGAAGTTTTCACTCTTGATGATCATTTAAATAAATCCAGTCACTTGAAGTCATGTGTCTGTTAATCAAACCAAGGAAAAAAAAATCATCTTCATTTTCATTATAAAGTGGCTCGATTTGTTTAGAACTGAGTGAAAATATAGACATTTTCATGAATTTTCCATCATCAGCTTTTAAATGTCTATGGTAATTGAGTATTGATAGATCTAGGAAGGTAGGAATAAAGTATGCATGTATGTTCAAGTATCACAAAGTGAGGCATTTTAAGGGAGCAAAAGGAAAGGGTGGCCTAGCACACGAGGTTCCCACCACTGTGGGGTCTAAGAAGAGAATGCATACAGTGCAGAGAGGCTGTTTTCATGTTTCGAACATGTGATCTCAATTTATCATTGCACCAAAGCTCAACCCTCCAAAGGAGCAAAAGAGAAACATATAATTTGAAAGACAATCTTGTTGATAGAGATGGTTCTGAAGACAACCAAAAAGAGACTATCTTGTGGGTTCTACCATATTCCAAAGAGGCAAGCTTATTAATGTGGACCGATCCACATATTGGCAAGAGATGCTTATGCACTATGCACCGACTGTAGGCATACCCCTTAAACCAACTAGACTCCAGGATTATAACTAAATCTCCAACTGAATTTTGATAGCAAACCACGAGCTAAAATTGATGACCTTGACATCATGTTGGTCAGAAGTGTAATCCTTGGCTGAGTCTAACACTATTAGTGACAAGAGCTAAAGCTGAAACTAATAGAAGAACTTTTGGATTATGCTAGAACTCGCGGATAACTTCTACAGGATTTGGGGGTGGTGAGTTTCTTGTAACATGAAAGATTTTCATAAAATATTAGAATGATATGTTAGATAATGACTTATAGCTTTAACAAGCAGGAATCTTGGTCATATATAAAGATACACAAAATGAAGCAGTAAATTGTTGGTGGGTGGGGTAGGTGGGCGATGTTGGCACTTGTGGACATAGTAGGGCTACATTAATTGAGTGAGTGTCACTAGTGAAAGTAAAGGTGGGTCAGTTATCCAAAAATTCATAAGAGGAACCGGTGCAACAAATGTATTCTGTGAAAAGCTTTCACCACCATCATAGAGCAGCTTAAGTTACTTCATCATAGAATTTTTAAACATTTTTTAACCTGCTGTTTAGTTATTTAAGAGCAAGAATTCATAGAATTTGCAATCATAGCAAGGGCCCTCTTGCTGATTGTTGGCAGATTTGGGGAATTAACATCATCATAAAATACCTCAGAAATATGTCAAAATGACCATGACAAACCTATGCCCAAACAATCTACCATATCACAATAGACCTCATATGTTTCCCAGGAATTCTATAGCCCTTTGGAACAAGATATTTATAGTAGACATTATTTTTTCCATGCTAATTGGTAGTCATAATAAGTTACTCAAAAACAATAATTGGTTGAAATGGAAGTAATTTAGACCCAAATTAATCATTCATCATCTGTACTTGCTGCTCCATACTTGGAAGCAGACTTCTCTTCAGCTTATCAAAAGGGAGTGTTCAGAATAACATGTCAGCCTCCTTTCCAGGGATAGCCATAATCATTCATTCATCAGATGGTGCAACATCCTCTTAAGTAATTCGTGTTACCTCATAAATCAAATTCAAAGTTTTATTTTTCTTTTTTCAATTTATGTTGATTTATTTGTTGTAAGAATTGGAATGCTTGGCCCCTTTCAGGGAGAAATGTTCATTTCAGCTATTTAAGTCAAATGCTCTCATCAACTTTCTAATCTAATTGAGGTGAAGATCATAATCCAGATTTGTCTGGGGCTACCATAATTCTTAGAATAGGTGAGATATTCTCTGCTCTCCCTAGATTTAGGTCAGCCTTAGAAAGATATACTTTCATGAAGAACTTCTATACTCTGCTGAATTAATAGAGAAGCTGCTTAAAAAACTCTTATCTAGGCATATCTGCAGGTACAAAAGTAAGCATGGCACGGCCTACAGTTCTTAACATTCCCTAAGCCTGTCTAAAACACTCATATCCATAACCTTAACATCAAGAGTTGTCCCAACTATTTTGGTCTGCCAAAACCCATGAAATCACCAACACTGTGTGGACCGTGCGTTTTAGACAATTCCAAAGCATTCCTGCTTTTGGAAACTTCACAAAATTCCATGGAACTCCACAATTGCAGTGTGTTGCTTAAGTTAGCAAAAAGTAGAGGCACTTCGCATGTCTAGAGGTTTTGACAAAATGATGCTTTAATCCAACTAATGACACTTTAACTTTCAACAATTTTGAGTTAAATATTATTAAGTAGCATTCACACAAAAATAACAACAAATAGTTTGCCACCTGCCCATGAAGATCGCAGTAATCAATTACACATAACACTTCATACACCAACTTTGAACCATCCCAAAATTTTATGCTGAACTTTCTCAAGTTGAAGCTGATACCTCACTAGACCTGATTGGAATACAATCCATCATAATAGCGTCTGGATATTATACGCAATACGCTGATGCATATGTTTCGAACTTCTCATTATAAAATAATGAATTCCCCATTCTTGAAGAAAAGGGCATAAAGAGGTTAACAGACATAGGCACCTACAAATTAGGCATATGCTAGTGTATATCAGAATTGCAGTAATTTGCCATTCAAAAGAATGCAGTACTATTTATACACGATAGGGGACTGATTTTCGAATTTAGATTACCAGGCAGGATAAATCTTACCAGAAGCAGATGCAACAGGATAGCCAATCAAATAACCCAGTCCCATGAAAAGAATGGCATTTAACATTGTTAGCGATTCAAATGATGATCTTCCATTGTATAGGAAATCTGTGGGGTCGGAAGCATCTTTTAGAGCCAGACTGATGGTATAGATGGTAGGCACAAGGAAGGCAGATGCCCCAAACACGAGTAGAAGGATCCATACGCTTGCTAAGGCAAAAACTTGTGAAGGGTCTTCCTGCCCTACACCCAAGTCATATCAAAAACTCAATCAAGTAAAATGTCAGTGACTGGAAACAGTTCACATGCAGCCTAGCAGCCTAATCAGTATCCTCAAAAATCAAAAAAAGTCAATTGAATATGTGCTCTAAAAGAAAGTTACCTCAGCATCTGCATATGTAGATTGTCGCCTGAGGCTGCACCGGGGATACTTCACAACAGATTTTGATCCATACAGCCGTAGCTTCAACTATTACAATAACATCCCATGAACACAGAATGAAATGCCAGTATAAATGGTACAATAGAGAACAGAAGTTGCTCGAACTTACCTCGACTTTATCAAACATGTCATCGATGATCAAGGGGTTACCACTGTAGTAGGAATCCCGAGCCTGAAAGGATTTTAAAAACAGAGAGAGAGAGAATAAATATTAATAACAATGATCGACAGCAACTACGGTATTCTACTAGTTGGATATCCTTCGATTTGGATGGCAAATTTCTGGAGTGAATCGAGTAATAAATCAACATCCTTCTCCACTTATTCCTATTGTTCCAACCCTGGTCACCAGTTAGAAGTTAGACCTAAAACTAAATCATAAATCGAAATAAAGGGGCATTCAGCTCCTTTTTCTTGATCAAAACCAAAAAAAATTAAAAACATGTAATACGAACCAACATATGTGGATACAATAATTCCCCATAAAGATCAAGTCTAATAAAATTCTACCATGCAAACAGAACTGCAAATAATAGCCAGAAGAATTATATGAATTTAAATTTGCGTGGCTGGGGATATTTTACCTGCTGATAGAGGGCTTCGAGCATCTCCTTGCTGGCGGTCTCGATGGGGCCCACGAAGAGGCAGGACGGCCCCTCCGCGGCGAGGGTAGCCCCCGGAGCGGACGCCCTCCGATCGCTGAGAGCTCGGTGTTGCTGGAGCCTGTCCCGCGAGGAGAAGAACGGAGAGGGGCGGACATGAAGCACCGCGGCCGACGAGGGCATGGGGTGGCCGTGTCGAGTGGCCGGTTTAACTGGAGCCACACATGGAACTTGGGGGTTTTATAATGGCTTTGGTCTCAGCCGTGTCCGGCGCCGATGACTTATGTGCGCGAACGAATCCATGGATGACGCGTGGCCATCCGTGCCCCTTAAATGAGAAATTATATCGTGCGAGGCGGGTATCTTCATACGGCACGTCTGATCTATCGCGTGTAAGTTCGCCCCACATCATGTAACGTTCCCTCTCGATGCTAGGTCCTAGTTGCATGCCCATGAACCATGAAAATTATTCAAACAAATAAAAGGTAAAAGAAAATAATGTTTGACAACCCAAAAAAAAAAATAGAAACAAAGAAGAAAACTTATAATCAGGGCTTTTGTGCTTCCAACGACTTGTCATCCACTAGATTGATATGCAATGGATCTCGTGGGATAAGGCTGATATTTTAATAGTTGTTATGCACGTACGAGATACTCTGCTGTCCATTTTGCACCACCACCTATTTCATCGCTTGCTCATGACATCATGCGTTTTGTCCGCCGGTGCAACAGGTTACTTGTATGATATGCATGTGGCTGAAGATTCGCTCCATGCCACAGGTTACTTGCATGACATGCATGTGGCTGAAGATTTATTTTAAAACAAGTCGACCATTCTCATCAGAAAAAATAAATAAATAAAGAAGTGGACGACGTTTGATGGCGTGATGAAATTTTTAAACCAGACCTTGTAGGATATTTGAGGAGCATTTAGACGAGCGCAAAACAAGATAACACAGTCAAAAAACAAACTTGAGAAATGCACTGGAGCGGAGAAGTAGAATACGAACCAAACAAACTCATCAATCATTTTGGATTTCATGCAAGATAACTAGACATGCATATCATCAAAGTAAATATTGAAACAATACTTATATGCACATACACTTGGGAACACATGTACATGCACATGTAAACTCTTGTCAGGTGCTAGTTCTGATAACACTTTCCGTAGAAGCAATGCAATTTTCCATAAATCTCACCCCATTTCTCACATATTTTGCAGTACTACATCCTTAAATTACTTGAAATAAATGCAAATTAAGGTTTATTGGTACTCCAATTATCAGTACTACATATTTTGCACCATTTTATTTGCCTATTAGTTTCCATACATGCAACTAAGTATAAACTTTTCGTTCGTCCAGGTAGTCATGGTCAAAGTGCTCGTTCCCGTTCATTCAATCTTTTAATCTTTCCAAAACTTGTAGCCAATATTGTATTATTATTATCTAATAATGCTTATTAATAGTGAATCAATAGGTGATAAGTCGAGCTTTTTAAAGAATTAAAGGATGGATGGTGGGAATGACCAAATGAGTAATAGAGACAAATTTCAAGCTCACACCTTCGTATATGGATGTATAAAAGATCTCAAATCAGATGAGAAGAAGTCCAGAGTGTGTAAAGCCACTATACAATTTTGGTAATCCTTAAAGGCATAGAAAATAGTTGAGGTAATCTTGCCGCAAAATTTCAATTGAAATCAGCTAAAGACCGAGTTAGAGATTGGCATGAAGACCAATTAGAGACGAATTTTCACCATCTGTAATCAAAAATCTACTTATCGAAATTTGTCCGATGAAAAATTCATACGTAAGTTAGTTGAAGTTTTGAAAATAATTAAAAAAGTTTGGATTTTAGAAAGAATTTATTTGGGGGTTCTTTTCTTCTCTTTTTATATAGAGAAGAATCCATCACTATCACGGATTTTTAGACTCAGTTATGATGCCCGATAATAAGCTTGTAACATGAGCACCTTTTAAGCAAATATTGTGAATAGTTATTTTATTTGTGGTGTAATTGCTATGGGCCATAACTATGTCTTTTGTAGCGGTAGTCTTGATCCATGTTTGAGCAGACGATGAATACATTTTTGAAAGAGAGTTGAATGTTTCTAAATGTGTCTATCACCAGTAAACTCACGAGGTGACTGCTCAGTTGATATCCGAGATCGAAAAGTGAGTTGCCTTTGCAACAGGTAGGTAAATAGAAGGATTTATATTTGAGAAATGTAATGTAAGAAATTAACAAGAACTCATGATAGAAAGAGTGGTCTAACATAAAATCAAGATGGCGTTTGGTGCATTACATGGATAATATTGCTATAGTAATGTGGTTACCGAGAAAATATGATTACCTGATAAAATTATAGAGAATCTTATATTGCAGTATTTGGTATGTGCAGTAATGTTGTTGTAAAATTATAGAAAATCTTACATTATGGTGTTTGATATATAATTTAGATTACATGAAATATTAGTTAATTTTTTCAAAGTATCTTTATTTTTTTTTATTGATTATTGTTTATTTTCTAGAGGGACATTAATTTTGAGATCAATCATTTTTCGTGACATCATCCATTATGTTTTCTTTTCTATTTCCATCAACTGAGACTATCCATAATTTATTTTGATAGAAAAATTTTGATCCTGAAATTATCTTCTTGTAAGATTGCAGGATTGTAAGATTATATGTAACCACATAGTCATTTTTCTCTAGACAATCAGATTATTTTTTTTTGAAGTAATGTTGCATTAAATGTAATGCAATATTTTTCGTAAAAATAATAAAATAAATAATATAATCTGATTATTTATTATAAAATTATATATAATTCTATCCGAATTATATGCTATTAAACGTTCAAAAAAAAAAAATCTTATCAATTCGTACGGAAAATATCCCCTCGGATTCAAAGGTATGCAAAGTCGGCAAACTGTCGACTTTATGCATTTGTAGTCGGCACACGAAAGAACGAAGGCAATCCTAGCATCCTACCGGCACTTTCCTGCCTCTCCGCTCCAAACCAAGCCAATATATCCCAAACCCGTCCACTATTACTCCATCAGTAGGAGTCTCTCTCTCCATCGCTCGAGAGTTCTTCGTCTAGCGTCTTACCTCAATCAGTATAACCGTCGTCTTCTTCCCGTCCCGTGGCCATGGGTTACGAAAACGATCCGTGAGCTCTTCGATCAATCCCCATCCCCTTCTTTCTTTCTTTCTTTCTCTATTCGCACTTCTTCTCCTCTATTCCAAATTTAGGGTTCTTCCTTCTTTTTAGGTACATGGACGAAGACGGCGAGCCTCTGATGGACCCCGACATGCCTTCCGATCGGGAACCCTCGCCGGAGCCCGGGTATCCGGTCGACGACTACGAGGAGGAAGACTGGCGGCGGGAGCGGTCGCCGACGCCGGTGCTGGACTCCGCGGTGGACGAGGACAAGGTCGGCAAGCCTAAGAAGAGGCTGGTGAAGAAGGGCGCCAAGGAGAGCTCCCAGGATCACAGCGGGAGCCCGCTGGCAGCGATCCCCGGGGAAGTTTTGGATGATTGGGAGGAGGAGGAGGACGAGGCGTCTTCCTCTAAGAAGAGGAAGGCCTCTTATCTGCTGAAGATGGGAAAGGAGGGGAGTGGGAAGAAGGAGAAGAGGAAGTCGTCGTCGTCAAAGATGGAACGATCGGCAGGTAAAGTGTCCAAGGCGGGATCGAGAGGGTATGGAGGGCCTAGGGATCAAGGCGGTGATCCGGAGATTAAAGAACTATGGGACACCATTGCCGGGGGAGATTCAGAGGTTTGAACGAACCTCTCTTGTTGTCAATTTCTATCTGCGCCATCCTCTTTCACTTCATTTGCTTGATTATAGAATTATGTGGTAGAAATTGACTTATATTTTTTTAGAAATCGACTAATTTTTGAAAGTCGAATTTCCGTCCCATTCGTTTTCTGTCTGAGTTGTATGATTATCCGGAATTCATCTTATTTTAAGTTCTCCTGCTGATCAAATTTAAGTGCATCAAATTTTTTGTTAAAGAAATTGTAGTAAAGGAGGGGACTGAACTGCATCTGTGGAAATAATGTGCCCACCTGTATCAACGTTCTCATCAGAGCAATCTGTTTGTTCTGAACCGTTAATTCTGAAGAAGCAGAGAATCACAAGCTACTCCCAATTCTGCTGCCATGAGGAATAGGAAGCATGGGAGGAGCATATTGACAGGTAACTTGGTTAATGCTATCCAACCATCTTCCATACAGTTCAGAGCTGAGGATGGACAATATTGGGTACGTTAAGTTGCTGAAATTAACTCATCGACCTTTGTTTGAAGGGTGGAAGTGCAGATTCTTTCCTTTGACCTTTGTTGCTGGTGGAGTGCTGACCTATTGTTAGATTGGCATGCTTTTTGCTGAGTTTATATGATTTGTGTTGGGTTGGGGGTTTTTTTGTATTGGAGGGGGTTCTTCAACAGTGGCCCGACATAGGCATGCAAGGTAGAGAATAGGGAGTGTGAAATAAAAAGGGAATGGACAGGTTCGCAAGTGGGTGATCATCCATTTAGCATATTGAGTGTTCAGTCCCTCAGAAAAATCTGCACAACATATGCACATACAAAATGGACTGCTGGTGGGTTCAGCTACCCTAGGCTTTGCATGTATACTATAGACGTAGCATTTATATTCGGTGATTGGATCCTAGGTAAGGAATCTGATGAATGATAGGCCATGCTATATTCCTTGTCAAGTGGGAGATTGCAAAATATATTGCTGAACATGTGATATTGTTTTTAGGATTACATTGTATACTCATAGTGCAATTTCTGCCTTAGTTTGTTTACTCTTGACTTTGTTACTTTCATAATCATGCTACCAAGAATGCAACTGTGGCTTTACACATATTTCCCACTTGCTTTACTACTGTCTAAATTCAGTTTCGATTTGAACACATAGGGCGACTATTTGCATCTTTTGATCATGTCAATACTATGTGCCATTTTGGGACTGTTAATTGGTTGTTCACCCAACTAATGTTATAATTGACAATGTATTTCCTAGCCTATCCGAAGTAAGAAACCTAGAACAGAAGCCCTACTTCATATCGTGGACTTGATAAAGTTGCATATGATTCAAAATTATCTGAATCCTTTCCCCTGAATTCCTGGATGTTCCCATACAAATTCTCTGCTGCTGGTGATGTGATTATGTAGCCTATAGGTGAAACATTTCTTTCCTGAAGTACTTGATGTTTTAATATTGAGTGCGGTGATCTTCTAACAATGTCACCGGATGTGTAACCTTAGGATTGGATTTCTCATGTGAACATTGACATTTGTATGCTGCCCATGTTATAAGAAATTATATTTCTTATGTAGACACTTGTTAGGTGCCTGTCTTTGGTTGGACCTTTCCTTTGGGAAATTCTGATTCAACATTTTGATTTATAATTTGTGCCTCCCAGAGAAATGGTGTTTTTTCTTTCATAGCTTACCTTCTTCTTTCTTTTGTCTGTACTTTT
The DNA here is from genome assembly GCA_000441515.1 of Elaeis oleifera. Taxonomy (NCBI): domain Eukaryota; kingdom Viridiplantae; phylum Streptophyta; class Magnoliopsida; order Arecales; family Arecaceae; genus Elaeis; species Elaeis oleifera. The sequence continues at coordinate 831,261 of KE504675.1, read as the reverse complement.
CTCAAATTTGGAAGAGCTTTGGAGGGTTGCTTCTTGGTTGGATGAGTTTATACTTGGTAACCAACTGGACCCTTAAATTCTTTCTATATTATACTCTTGCAAAACACAAAGTATGCCTTGGTTGGCAATGTGGCTGTGCTAGTATAATTCCTCATCAGATCGATAGCTGGTTCTGAAGCATTCTGAAATAGCTGATCATCCTTGATCCATCAAATCATCACGATATAGATGACATAGAGTTTATTTTTAAGGTTTATGTATGTTAGCATTTGTTAAGTGTTATTTCTTGCTAAAATAGTGGAAATTAAGTTTATGGCATTTATTATGGAAATGGCATTTTAATATAATTTCCTATCTATATATGTTTCTCCATGTTAAATGTGGTTTCACCTTTAGATATTTGGAGACTTAGGTCTGCACATATACCAATCATTAATGCACATAACTAGATTGTTTTCTTCCTTTCCTGACTGGCTAGATATCTGGAGGTTGTGAATAATGTTTGGTTGATCATGATGGATGCAACTCTTAGTTTATTTGCTTGGAGATTTTGAAGAGCTGGATATTTTGAACAAATGGAGCTGTGCAATTCTAATTGAAGTCATATTAAATAATAGGACACTGCCTTAATGTTAAGCCATGTTAATTAAAATTCTTCTATGTCAATTGAATAGGATGACCAAGAGGGCATGAGAACCATGGATGATGATAACTTCATTGATGATAGTGGTGTTGATCCAGCTGATCGCTTTGGAAGTGACAACGAAGCTCGTTCTCCTGGGAATGCTCCTCAGGTTGGTAGTTTCTTCTCATTATTGAAGTTACAGTTATGGTGTTAGTGTTGGTTAAGATATGTAACTGTCATCATGATTTTCAGGCTAGTTATCATGATTTTATTTGAGTTACATAACCACTTGCAATGGGTTTGCAACTGTTGTACCATAATGGAGTATTTAACCTAAAAGGGCAATAATATCTTCTAGACAATGGTTCATGATTGTATCTGTCTGAACTGTTTTGTGCTCTTTAGTATAGTATCCAAGTGTGCCTTTAGCTTTGCACAGGCTTAATGTTTTGGTGTCTATGACTTGTTTAGTTTGATCGTTCAGTGTTAGAACAAGATGTCTTCATATTTTTGTTCATACAGGCAGAGGAGGGTGAGGAAGATGATGAAATTAATCAACTATTTAAAGGGGGCAAGAAAAAAAGAAGAACGAGAAATCACCGGCTGAACTTGCTTTGATAGTTGAACATCTTATGGCTGAGCTTGAAGTTACAGCTGAGGAAGATGCTGAGCTAAACAGGCAAAATAAACCAGCCATTAATAAACTCAAGAAGCTCCCTTTGCTTATAGAGGTTCTTTCAAAGTAAGTTTGTCAGATCACCTGTATCATGACCATATTAAGCCTTTTCCCAACTATTTGGGGATGGCTGGTCGGATCTCCTGTGCATTAGAATATTTTGTTTTGAATTATCTTATTTGGTTGTTAACTAATTGAATCAATGTTACATTTATATAGTAATTATCCTTATGCTATATTATTTGTATTTGTTGACTTCTTATTTGACAAACCTTTTTGCAGGAAAAAGCTTCAGCAAGAATTTTTAGATCATGGAGTGCTAACTCTTCTGAAGAATTGGCTTGAACCTCTGCCTGATGGAAGTTTGCCTAATATGAATATTCGAACTGCGATACTAAAGTTATTGACAGATGTGTGTACTACTTTTTGCTTTCTAAGTCACTAATCCTTTTTTTTTTTTTGATCTGGATGCTCAATGAATTCCTTTATACTACGGATCGATGCATACTGTGGACATGCATTAAGAACTAACTTTCCTTTGATACCATGTGCTCATTTTTTCATACAAGTTGTCTTATAATGCAGTTTCCCATCGATTTAGAGCAATACGACAGGAGAGAACAGCTTAAAAAGAGTGGGCTTGGGAAGGTTCAACTGATTATAATAGCCTGCTAACAAGTTATTTTGAAAATTTTAGCCTACAATAACCAGTCTTAAGCTACCCTTCTTTCCTGCAGGTCATTATGTTTTTATCAAAATCTGATGAGGAGACTACATCCAACAGAAAACTAGCAAAAGAATTGGTTGATAAATGGGTAATATTATGAACCATTAATTTTGTAGAGGTGCGAGGTGGAATATATGTTCTAGAGTATATTTGCTTATATTTTTTTTGGTATTTTACACTTTTATAAATCAATACACGATAGCTTCTGTGGAAGGTCTGATATGATCAGATATATGTCCTCATCATTGTGTTACTACAAATAAATTCTTTCAGAGTCGACCAATATTTAACAAGAGCACTAGATTTGAGGATATGAGGAGTTTTGATGATGGGAGAGTTCCCTATAGAAGGCAATCTATGAAGAAGTAACTGCTGCCTTTCCCACTCCTGTTAATTTAAAAATTTGACAGTTTTGATAATATCTATTTATGCTAAAAATTTGTGCTAGTATATCAAATGACCTGCATTCTTTCATTTCTGAACTTTGTTGCTGCTTCTGGATTCTATCCTTCAGACCTGCAGCTAGAGCTGCTGGAGTGGAATCTAGAGACGATGATCTTGATTTGGCTGAGTTCTCACAGTAAGATTATATATTGACTCAAAGTTTCTTATGGTTGGTCTGAATATACAAGTGTTTATATTCTACTATTGGAAAACTGAAGGTTGAATTTTGGTATCTATAGGGATCGCAAGTCCGGACAAGCAGCTTCCAGGCAACATGCTTCTAGGCCAGAAGCATTGCCCTTGGATTTTGTTGTGCGTCCTCAATCCAAGATAGACCCAGAACAGGTCAGGGAACGAGCTAAACAAGTCATGCACGATGAGCGTCGGATGAAGGTTGGTTCTTCATCTTCATTGAATTCAATCTTCATTGTCTGCTCGGTGAAATATCATATTTCTACTTGGCAGAAAACGTGATGTGCTGATATATGAATCATTTTATGGAAATTTTGCAAAAACTTAGATGATGCTAAATGAACTTGGGTTGAAGACTAATTACATACATGGTTGAGGTAGAAAGAACTAAAATGACAATGGGAGATAGTATAGTGGAATGATCTGCTAATTATTTGATATATTATGGCTGTAGTACTTAGGCTTTACTCTCTAAATTGTTGAACAGTTGATATTGTAGTTGTTCAATTGGAAATGCAGATGAACAAGAAATTGCAGCAGTTGAAAGCACCCAAAAAGAAGCAGCTGCAGGCATCAAAACTTAGCGTTGAGGGCCGTGGAATGGTCAAGTACTTGTAATCAGCCACAGGTGATTAAGCATGAGCAATAAATTGTCAACTATATCTGCAACAAATACCATACAATTGCCATGGCATATTCTCTCGGTAGCTTGTTACTTCCTGAAAATTGAATGTTATTGTTTTGATATTTTGTGGCACATATACGGTCACTGCTGCCTAGAGTCTGTTTCCACCATTTGTTGGGGACAGTAACAGAGAATGGGATAAAAACTATCTTGGCATCCTCTAGTCGAGGAAGGAGATTGTCTTGGTGAGAGAAGTTGTTAATGTCGGATGAATTTGAGACAATTACTACAGCCTCATTGTATAAAGTAGCTGGCACTCCGATATATTAATCTTCAATGCTGCGGTACTTTTGTGATCATTAGTTTTGGGCCATATAAAGCCTTGGGCGTTGAGCACATTTCTCATGCTGCACTAGTGGGTGCCAAGCATCCAGGTGGGCTGGCTGGCGAGCAGGCTCTATTCCTGCAGGATCTTTCAGGAATATCCAAGCATGTCCTAACAGGTGTCGAGCAAGCTCGAGCTTGCCCGATCAGGTAGGTAGCTAGAGAGGTCAACACTAATGGCTCGGCCCCATCTCTAGACTTGGGCTCATCGGGTGAGGGCAAAGCAATTGCCCGGGTAGCTTCTCGGAAGTATACCTCCAAGGGCGTTCTCCATTTCGGGCTATGCACTAGGCCATACCACACCTCAGCACTACCCGGCCTTTGGTGGTGTTGCGGCAATGTCAGCCATGGGTGCCGAACATTGCCCTCTTCGCTTCCCATTGATCACATGGGCACGAGGCTACGTGTTACATGCCTCGAAAGGGATCATCTATGATGCGGTTTTTATACTGTAGAGTGCGATATTATCGTTGATAGTCGCTATATTATCCTTGGAGATACGCAGCTCCTTTTTAACTCTCTGATGTACCATATATCACACTAAAAGTATGTGGATATGTTTTGGGATAAATGAGATCCGTCTCTCAAAGATGGATGACATGGTGGCCATCTATGGTAATATAAAAATCTGGTGTAAAAGTTGCACTGCAGAAGATCTGAACACATGCCCCTCTGCGGTCTCTTGTTGTTTGAGTTGCTGATGCGAGTTGCTAGATACGAGACACCTTTGAATTAATTTGTTGGAAGTTTCTGGGATATCAAACTACCTACCAAGAGTTTGGTTTCTTTGCCCTGCAATACAAAGACTATTTTCAAACGAATCGATAGGAAAAAATATATAATGGATAGAATTTATAGCAACGGATTATAATCAAAAAAATTTATAGCAACGGGCCATCATCAAAAAAGAAAAAGGGTTAACGACAGCTTATATTCTGAGCACTTTGTGCTGTATCCACTCTTCTGGGTACGCAGTTCCTGTGTATTAACGTTTCTCGTTAGAAAAGAAGTGATCCCACTCATGCTCATCTTCGCTCCCTACCAAAGAATACTTCCAGCTATTGCACTCTTCAAATGCCGACGAAACCCCCTCCAAATCCAACATCTCCCTTCTCAGCTTCTCCGCCCTCTCAATCACTCCCTCCACAGCCACGTCAAAGGCATCTTCCAGATTCTCCAACCTAGACCTAGGATCCGCGTATATTAACCTCGGGATCAGCCTAATAACTTCATCCCTCATAGCTCTCACCTTCTCTTCGCTGAACCTACTCAGCACCTGCTCTATGCTCACCTTCGCCTCCCTCACCTCATCCTCTGATATGAATACAGAGTAGCTGGTATAGTTCCGTGGGAGATGCCACAAGTATTGTACGTATGCCGACCCCGGGTGGAAAATACCGGCACACATCCGGCGATCATCGAGTCGAACGCCGACCGCCTCGTGTATGAGTCTCCTGGGGGCTGCAAGCAGAACACCGAGCTCTGGAACGTCTTCATGACGCTGCTCGGCGAGTGGCACTTGCTCGCGTTCGAGTCACAGTCCATCAGCTTGCACCGGTGAGACCCACGACACTGACTGATTAGTTGGCTGCGGATCGAGGTGGTCTGGTTCGGGCGTTGGGCACCGGCGAAAGAGAATAACCAAGGCCTCTCCAGCTGCTTCATCCTCTCTTGCCATGCAAAGACCTCGCTATCTTTGGAAGGGTGGAAATAGGTGGGATATGGTATCGCAAAATCATTACTGTGCCAGGGACTGGATTCAATCACCAGCACGGTCATGTTCTTAGCCTCCGGAAGGACCAAGAACTTGCCGCCCCAAGCATTTTTCTCCTCACTTGGCCTTCTGAAGTCCCATGTAATCCTCCCAGCCACAAGAAAGTGATCTTTTCCTCCCATGGCGGCCCATTCTGGCTGTGACTTGAGCCATCGGACAAGGTCCAGAGACAACGAGTCCCGAACCGATGCGTTGTAGCCCCAGAGGTATCGTGCGACATCGAGCCCAGCGTAAAACGGAACGAAGATGGCGGAGGCCCGGGAGGAGTTCGTTGTCAGGCACTTGTACCGCTTCATCCGCTTATGGAAGATAACGTCGAGCGCGAACTGATTGGTGGCGTACCACCCGGCGTCGGAGAAGATGCCCTCGGAGTTGGCTAGCGGGGGTCCGAGGCCGGCGTTGGAGGTGAAGAGGCACATGTCGGTCCATTGGCTGAGAGAGCGGCAGTCGCGAAGCAGGTCGGTGTTGAACCGGCTTGGCAGGTCATGGACGTAGATGTACCGGCCGCAGCACCGGTCTCTCGGCGGTGGCTGCATAAGTAGCGGACTTTGGGCACCGCTCGTGACGACCGATACCGATACTTTGGAGGGACGGCCGTAGAACAAAATGAGACACAAGCCGAGGACAGTCGGGATGATGTACCGGGAGTGGAGGAATTTAACGCGAAGCTTGCTGTGAGATCGATCCATGCATGCCCTGAGACAGGGAAGGGAGGGAAGGATGGGGGCTCAGAATTGTTCAGTGCGATGGGAGATCATTTTGTGGCCTCCATGGCTTGAGGAGTTTTGGAAGAGCGAGGTTGAAAAAATGGGAAGCGTAAATACCAGGAAATAAAACACGGCGTTGGGTTCTATATCCAAGGGATGTGCTTCCAATTCCAAGTATATCCTAATCTACACTGGACGTTCAATGTACATAAACGGTTTGCAATTCGTGGAAACTTATTATTTGTTTCTCTAATTTGTTTCGTTTCTTTTTTGTGGTGAGAGGTTCCGATTCTCTTTTCTCAGAAACTTATAATTGTTTCATCGGCAACGTTGTTAGATAACAAGCAGTAGATCATATAGTCATGTTGTGCATTAAGGGGTCAAATCTTTGATATGTGAAGATTCCAGTCGATAGACGCAAGAAAATCCTTGGCTTGCCTACCGATCGTTTGTGGTTCTAACTGTCATCTCAGATTCCGTTGACGTTGCGATCGGAGACATGAAAGAATCAGTTTATTTCTTTCTTTTCTTTGTAACGTCTCTTCCCTTTATGTATGCATCTACTGTAAGACGGTTACAGCGTCGATTCCATTGTGCCACCGCATGGTTTTTGAACGTGAAGCTATCTCCGTTTCATCTTTCATCGCCAATAAGCTTCTTCTCTTTCAGATTTTTAGAAATATTTTGTAAATATAGAGAAGCAATAAATCAATGAAATAAATAACTGATTACATTATATTAGATCATCTTTAAATTTCCATATTTCAAGAAATTTCCTGAGTTGGACCAAATTTCTGAATCTGGAAGCAAAATTATATCCCCATATTTCAAGAAATTTCCTGAGTTGGACCAAATTTCTGAATCTGGAAGCAAAATTATATCCTGCACTATACTCACTGACATGATCATACACCATATCAATCGTTTTAGCTAGTTCTTATGGGCCATTCGACAAGATTTAGCATGTGATGAATGGAACATATAAGGACAGGGTGCACGGCCATCTGGTGCTTGTCTTGGAGGATATAATTTCTCATTCTAAAAGCGGTGATCTGGAAATAGAAGGATATGCAACCAAGTTGTGACCACTGGCCACTTTCCACAATTGATTGGAAGGTGGATGCAGTTTAATTATAGGTTCCTTTTCCCTTTTAACAAAGGAATGGTTTGATTACAGGTTCTCTTGAAGCATTAATTGCACAGCTACCGTATAACAGGAATGCAACTGGATTCAACGCTCCATGTGATGCACCTCAGACGATAATTAGTTTGTTTGCTATAAAAAAAAAAAAAAAAATGGCGCCCGTTCACATTAACCAATTATCTGAGCTCTACTTTTAAGTTTTTAATTTTCTATATTCGGTTGCTGAAGCACGTGGGTAATGCTGCCAGGTGCGGCTAAGTTGACCAGGTGTCATTCCTCCACTCTTCTCTTTCACACGCGTGCAGTAAATTTAATTTATCTAATAAAATCATAAAAATCAAAAAAATCAAAATAATTATAGATAAATTAATAATTATTTGGTTCCAACATCTTATCGGTAAAAGTACCAATATTCATGAAAACATAAATTATTTAATAGAATAATTAAATATCCATAGTATCATAAATAAATGTTTGAATGGTTGCGGTAGGATGGACAAATGTTTGGTTATGTTGAGACATCCAATCTTTTTCAATTTAATTTAATAGATTTAAATTTTTTTAAATTATATTTTTGTTAAATAAATTTATGTGACTGTTTCTAATATTAAAATATATCTATATTCCATCCGGTGCCTTACCCATGCTTCTCTATACTATATACATCATAATCTTTTACTTCTTCGTACCAGTCTAGGCATATAATGGAATATATTTGATGTATCTTTTCTACCAATCAAAATAGTACTGCAAAATAAATCTCATAGTTAAAAGTATTGTTACATATATTTTTAACATGTAGGCATTAACTAATGATAGAAATACCATCATCTTTGGAGCCTGCCAATAGAATTTACTCCCTTAAGCATCTAGAACATATTATACTAAAAAGATTCCAAAGTAAATTTCAAAATTACATCTCCAAACAATTTTTGCATTAAAAACCTAGCTCACCTATTATTCCATTTCGTTTGTGATATTAGAATTTGTTTAATAAATGAACTTCCAAACTGAGAATCTTCCCATTTGATTATTTTCATATTTCGATACTCAAATGCACAAACTACAAATATGATATTATGTTAAAAGTTTTATACACTCTGGCTCTAATTATAAAATTTGTTATATGAAATTATACCCATAAAATATGATTTTATTTATGGTAGGCTAAGCCTAAGCCAAGTTCAATTCTTTGAGTAGTCAATCCGAGAGGAGCTAGGCCAAGATTAGGTCAAAGTGATTTTTGCCATGCAAAAAATTGATAGGATAATAATGGGCTCCAGAATGGCCATAGACACCATTCAAATTTAAATATTACAAATAAATTGGACCCAGCTAGCCTATAAAATTTCACCAACCTTTTAAATTTATTATTCCTAAATTGAATTATAACACCTAGGATAGATCATATATTGATAAAAAAACTTTTTGTGAGGTCCTATGGAAATCGGAGAATTTGACATATTTAATTCTTTCTTCTCACATTCTTCTTAGCAAATAAAGATCAATCTTCCTTAATTTAGTACTGGGAAATTTTACTTTCTAAAATATTTCTTTTTATGCTCGATGATTTCTAACATATTTAGATATATATGGCTTTCCCAAATATTTTTTTTTTATTTTGGCAAATAAAGATCCCTCTTCCTTAATTTGGTAGACAGAGATATTATTTCCTAAAATATCTCATTCCTATACACAGTGATTTAACATATTTTTTTCCGATTATACTAAAAAGATTTTAAAATAAATTTCACAATTACATCTGAAAATATTTTTTACATTAAGAACCTACATTAAGAACCCTGCTTGTATGTTGTTCTATTTCTTTGCAATATTAGAACTTGATTATAATAAACTGACTTTCCGATTTGGGACTCCTACCATTTGATAACTTTTTATTTTGACTCATACGCATGAACTAGAAATCTGATATTATATTAAATATGTTATATATTGTGGCCTTAATTATAAAATTTATTATGTGAAATTATACAAAAAGAGGCATGATTTCATTTATAGTAAGTTAAGCCCGAGCCAAGCCTAATTCTTCGAGTGATCATCCTATGAGAAGCTAAGTTAAGATTAGATTAGAATTGTTTTCACCGGACAAAAAATTGGTGGGAGATTATATATTGACAAAAAAAGCTAGATGGATCCTATGAAAATCGGAGAATACGGTAGATTTGATTTTTACTCCTCACACTTGGTGGATCCTACGGAAGATCCCTCTTTTTTAATTCTGCAGAGAGATTTCGCTTTCTAAAATATTACTTTCATGATGATTTCTACCATATATAGATATAAATACATAATTAGCTAAAATATTATTTTTTAGCAAATAAAGATCCCTCTTCCTTAACTTGGTTGGAAGAGACTCCGTTTCATAAAATATTCTTTTCTATGCGTGGTGATTTCTATCACACACACGCACACATACAGTGTCCCAAAATTTTTTCCTAAAATTTTTCTTGATAATTTTATTTTTAAAACAGTTATGGATATTTCATATGATTTTTGTATGATTTCTTTATAATATTTTTTTGAATTTTGAGAGGATTCAATTTTTTCCACTTTCCCATTTAATAAGTATAAATGATCCAGATTTTTAGCCGGACGGGCCACGTAGAGTTAGAACATTGTGAGGGTGTTCTTCGAGGCATCTTTACTGTGGATAGAGCCGTCAAAATGGGCCAGCCCGGCCCGTAGAGGGCCGGCCCTTCACAAATCGGGCCCATTAGGGCCGGGCCAAAAAAGTCTTTTT
>KE504675.1:775155-820556 GCA_000441515.1 Elaeis oleifera | reverse complement strand
TAATTTTTTTTTAAAAAACGAGCTGGCCCGCAGGCTAGACGGGCCAGCCCTTTATGGGCCGGGCCATAAATGGGTCGGGCTAAAAAGCCCTTTTGTTAAACGGGCTGCTAAAACACTGGCCCAGTCCTGCTATTTTAAGGGTCTAAACGGGCCGGCTCGTGGGCCAAGGTCCGTTTTGACGGCTCTAACTGTGGACTTGTACTCTTTTCTAAAAAAAGAATTCAAATCCTCTCTCTAGCATTAATCTGTTGCTGCAGGTTTTCAGTTTGAATCGAATTGACTGAAGAAGGACGGCGATCAGTGGGAACGATGATCGGATCTGCAAAATAAATCTCTGGTCAGGGTTGGCTCCGGTGGAGACTCTCCAATGCTTAAGTTATTTTAAGATTTTCAATTTGATTTCTTAGGATTAGATGGTTAGGTTATCTTATCTAGTCCATTATCAGTTGCTTCTAGCGGTTACGTGATTTAAAGAAATATGTGAGAATTTTTTATCAACTTTTTTGATTATAGAGGTCAAAGTAGGAGTTATAGAAAGTATGGATGGGTGGCTTACCATACGTATCGTTGGAGATAGAGGTTGACAATAGATATAGATGTGAGAATTAGGTCTGGATCGATATCCAGTGCATGGAAGTTATTGATGATAAGGGCTGACAATCGGTGCACAAGTCGGTGACTAATGGATCAGTGTCGATACCCTGGGCGGGACCAAGATTTGCCGATCTTCGATTTGGGCACTAGAGATTTCTTCTCACAACAGATATCATAGGTAAGAGTAAGAATTGGTCTGATAAATAGAAGCTAGTGGTACAAAAGAATTCGTACGTGCATAATTGGTGGCTCAAGGCATAAACTTTCTTATTACAAACTCTGTTGTCTTATCTTCCGATTACAACAACTATAATTCTACGGAGCATCATTGAAGTAAAAGTTAACTACTCATATGAAACAAAAAAAAGGAGAACAACTCTAATGCACCGGGGCTCGTGATATTCTTGAAAATTTTGGAAATCAAATCTAGTAAATAATGATCACTAAAATGATATATAGTCAGTTAATCAATAAAAATGAGTCAAGTAAACTAGTGATAAATGGAGAAACTCCTTGTGAATGCCTAAGGCTATTTCTTAATATTTTCTTCTTGTTAGCATGCGACATATTCTCTATACCAAAAATATTACAAAAACGTATGAATTCTCACTCTTGGGAATGCCATTGACACAATTGACAGCCACTTCTATTCTAAGTACCATACGATGTATACCATCTCATTTTTAGTATTGCCAAGGTCGATGCGTTCACCTGGGTGACAAAATCCATAGCATCTTTACTTTAAATAGGCTTAGCTTGGATGGTGGGTAAGGGGCAAAATAACGTAGGTGTTCTGCATGCCTTGTCCATGAAATATGCGCCAATTCAACTAAACTGGGAGATTGAACCCGACAATTCAATCAGAACGCGGATAATTGAGGATCAGCAGTTTCCTGGAGTCCCTGAAATTCCACTGATCTCCATGTTTTATCTCCCTTGATTAGCGAAAACACCAATTATCCATATTAGAAGAAAGTAATTGGGAGGGGGAAAAAAAAAACAAGGAGGACATATATAGACTACATGTTCATGTCAAGTGATGGCTAAATGGAGGTTAAAACACTGATTCTAAACAAAATTACAATATCCCTTGCTATCCCCAGTGAAAGCTGTAAACAAGCTAAATCCAAATAAAACTATTTTGCTTTCAAGCTTGTCCCATATGATGTGCAAAGTCAGTTAATCTATGGAAGTCTCCAGAGTTCGGGCTTAAGAAAGAACTCGTCCCACTGATGCTCACCTTCTCTCCCCGCCAGAGCAATCTTCCAGCCATTATTGGACCCTTGAAATGGCGATGAAACTCCTTCCCTTATTTCCCTCCTTAGCTGCCCAATCCTCTCGATCACACCTCCACAGCCACATCAAACGCATCCTTCAAACTTTCCAGACTCCTCGGATATCCGTATAGCAGCCTTGGAATCAACCTGATAACCTCCTCCCTCATAGACCTGATCTCTTCTTCACGGAACCTACTCAGCACTTCCTCTATGCTCGCATTCCCCTGCCTCACCTCCTCACCCGGTATGAGCACCGAATACCTGGTGTGGTTCCCCGGTAGATGCCACAAGTACTGCACGTAGGCCGACCCCGGGTGGAAGAACACTGGCACGCACCCGGCCAGCATCGCGTCGAACGTGGACCTTCTCGTTAATGTATCCCCTGGAGGCTGCAAGCAGAAGGCCGAGCTCTGGAACGCCCTCATGACGCCGCTCGTCGAGCGGCACTCGGCCAAGCCGAAATTGCACTCCAGCAAGTTGCACCGGCGAGACTGGCGGCACTGATCCATGACCCGGTCGCGGATCGCGGTGGCCTGGCCCCAGCGCTGCGCACCTGCGAAAGAGAATAGCCAGGGCCTCTCCACCTTCCCCATTCTCTCTTGCCATGCCAACACCTGGCTAGCTTTTGAAGGGTGGAAATAGCTCGGGTAGGGGATCCCGATTTCATTGCTTCTCCAGGGACTGGATTCGATTATCAGAACGGTCATGTTCTTAGCCTCCGCGAGGTTCAAGAACTTGTTGCCCCAATCACCCGGTTCATCGCTTCTCCTTATGAAGTCCCATTCGACCCTCCCAACCACGAGAAAGTGGTCTCTTCCCCCCATGGCTGCCCACTCGGGCCTCGACCTCAGCAGCCCGACGAGGTCCAGCGATACCGAGTCCCGAAGCGATAGGCTGCGGTTCGCTAAGTGGCGGTAGATTTCGAGGCCGGCGTAGAATGGAACGTAGATCGCGGAGGCTCGGGATGAGTCGGTGGTCAGGCACTCGTATTGCTTCATCCGATTATGGAAGATGGCTTCCACGGTGAACTGGTCGGTCTTGTGCCAGCCAGCATCGGAAGAGAGGCCGCCGTCGGAGTCGTCGAGCGGTGGGCCGAGGGCATCGTTGGAGAGGGCGAGGCACATGTCGTTCAAGAGGCTGAGATTCCGACAGTCACGCAAAATATCGGCGTTGAATCGGCTCGGAAGGTCATGGACAAAGATGTACCGGCCGGCGCACCGGTCGGTCGGTGCTGGCCCTCGGATAAAACGGTCGGTGATGGTGACGGAGAAAATATTGGATTGATGACAAATGAGGAGGAGGAGCAATAAGGCGGCGGCGGTTGGGATCATGTACCAGAAGTGGCGGAGTTTCCGGCATGCCGGCCGTGACATTGATCCATGGCCATCAGGGAGCGGCAGCTCAAGCTCGGGGAATATAAGCCCCATTTGCTTGCTTCATTAAACGCTAGCCTTCGTGTTTTGGCAAGCATTGAACGCTAGCCTTTGGAATTAAAATCCAAAGAGGCGCTAGCAGTGATGAAATTAGTGTCCATCATTGCCTTGAAATTTAATAGTTCAACTGCGTGGATGGTATCTCATGTAGGTGATTATACAGAATCTATGCAATGAGATTTCACAAAGGAACTTTCCTTGCCCATAGTTTAATATTGTTTCCCGATTCTCATGAATATACTCATACATGCGTGGTTTTTACCTTTTTTATCTGTTTTACCCAAAAAAACAAGAGGCACTGCAAACCTGTGGACTTTAATTTCATAAATATTTTGGAAAAGCGATTGGGGCCGCCCGAGCAACATATCTTACATGAGTTGGTTGCTCAAGATCCAATCCCAATTTGAATTGGGGAGTGCTCGTCTCCAAAACACGACCATCCGTCTTTGGTGTGACGACCAGGATTGGATTTACTTATCACCAATGATGGGCTCCATCCAATCATGATTATCATTGCCAATCATGACGGTCATGATTGTGAGATAGACCTTCTCTCTCAGCCCAGGTTGAGATAGAAAAGGATGTGAATCCTTAGCACCAATCCCCCTTGTCACATGGCAAAAGATTATCCACGAGCACATTAACTGGTTTGACGAGAATAGAAATTTGTAATTATTCAATTTAGGAAATCAAACCAATTAATAATTCAATGAATCAAGCCAATTAATAATTAATTGGTTTGACGACAATATATGGAAACTGCCTGGTCTAAGTTGAATATTTTTCTCCAATTAAAATTTGCTTGATTAAACGTTATTAAATATGCACATACGCAAGGAAACAGCAAAAATGTGAACTGAATAATGGCCTTGCTCCTTAAAGCTATACATATTTTGGGCGACCGAAAAGGATGTATCAAGTCTCATGGATGAGAAGCATTAATACCGAAAGAAGGGATGTATCAAGTCTCGTGGATGAGAAGCATTAATACCTGAGCATCGAGAAAGTTCTTTTCTTTTCTGGTAAACCACCACAGGCCTGTTGAACGAGATCTTTTCTTCGAAAATTAAAAAAAATTATCTAAGAATAAATATAGTGCGAGAGTGTGAACCCAAGGTACAATCGTATCTGATATTAATGCTGATTATCTGTTCAATCTACCTGGAAACCAATCAGAAAGAATTGGGATCCACTCTATAAATATGTCGACCAGCATATAGACACGACCATCTGCTGGATTTTAACTAATAAATAAAGTATAAAATCTCATACAATTTTATCAAAAATCTTTCATGTACCCAACAATATGCTCTAAAAAAAAAAAAAAATTGAAACATAGAACAGCGCTACATCAAGACATGATATTGTATTAAAATATCAAATAATTATCATAAAGAATGATCGTAATAGAAAGATAAACTCCTAATGTATTGAAGGTTCGATCAATACACACTGTTGCAGAAGGGACCAAAAATATCTATGACCTACATGATTCATTGTAAAAATAAAATTAACTTGCATATATTTTGATTTATGCAACTTAGTACATAGTACTTACATCGTTATCGATTAAATTCTTGAAAAGGATGTCATGAACTTGCAGTCGATTGATGAGGCTGATGCTATCAGTCCAAACCAATGACCTATATAAGAAATTAATGTCAGAACCAAAGACTATTACTTTGAAAGACAAGCAAAGCATTGCACCATGGATCGGATGGCATTGGAAGATGAATCAGACAACAATGTTTTGATTCTATCTTCCAATGCATCCCTCCTAGCTATCCTCTCTATAAAATATGTAGTCCTAACTACACTTTAAGGAGCCTTCTTTATATCAATGGCTATCCCATTCAAGGATAGCCCCAAAATAAGGACGACATTTTTAGCACGAAAGATCAATATCTGTCCTCTCAAATGAAATCCTCTCCTGCTCTCGTCCCAGCAATGGAGGAGTTAGTCTACAACCGTCCGATCCTGTATGATGACTGGGATGTCGAGCATATAGTGGAAGGACGTCCGCTGTATCAATATAATATGAGTATCCGTCAACTGCTCTCGAATGTCCCTGATGAAGTCCACATATCTCTTTAGATAGCATTGACAGTTGATCAATCGAGGAAGAGCTCTCTTTTGCTTCCTCAAAACTCTAGAGCTCTTCTTCTAGCTCTTGGAGGACTTCGCATGAGTCACCTGCAAGAACAATAGAAATGAGTTTTAAGTTAGCCGCTGACTACAATAATTAGAGAAGAGCATATTATTATGGGTGTTTCTTTCAACAACTTAAAAAATTTAATATAGTTTATTTTTACTAACACAGATCAAGAGGTGTGAGTTGATTTGAGGAGGTTAGGGACAACCCATTTCTATCATCCATCTACTTGATTTCTGTAACTGAAGACCAACCAATTGGCTCTTATAGTAGATGAAGTGATCCCAAAACAAAAAGAATAACAGATGATTGAAACCATATACATGAATTACGATCCAAATGCAAAAGTAAGGCAGGAAGCACAATGTACACACACTAATTCTAAAATAAATTTTTATTATGTGCTTCAAGATTTTGAGACCTAATAAGCTCTTCTAGTATTCATTCTTATCAAGCCCTAACAAAGCAAACCCTAACAATCCACTTGCACTCAAATCAAATCATTAAACCCTAAAACACAAGACCAAAGTAAAAGAAACAGGTATAGCAACAATATGATCAAACACCATTTCAACACTGAAAGCCCAACAGTCCTCCAACAAAAAAGAACCAGAACGATCAATTAATTAAATCTATCGACACTATCAATAGTCAAAATCAAAGATCAGAAACAAACAGAACAACTAACAATCAACACAAAAGATCCCATTTTTATTTAATTTGAACATCTTCATCACCACATTCACCTAAAATCCAAACTTTCTCCGACTCTTTGTGTAAAGGCTAAAATTCCCGTCAAAAAATCAAGAACGAAGAAAAGAATGAAGACGGGCATATAGATGAAACCCAAAAACAGAGAGAGAGAAGGAATGCACTGTGGGGAATGATCGCCGCCGACGACGGTGCAGAGAGGGTGATTTCGATGATGGAGTTGGTGATGTTGGGGTGGCCGCAATGGTCGGGGGAAGAGCTAGTTAGGGGTGGTGGTGGTGTCGATTGGGGGCTACAGCGGGTGGTGACGAGAAGATGCCCGCAGCGGATGAGAATTGGAGTCTAGAGAGAGAGAAAGGAGAAAAGGGTGAGAGTTAGCGGTTGGGGAAGAGTCGGCGGCGAACGGAACACGACAGGGTCGGCTAGGATTTTGAAGGAAAGAGAGAGGGAGAAGAGACGGGAGGAGGGGCGCGCGTCCTCTTACATCACGTCTCATTCAAAGCAATGCAGGTCTCTATTTTTTTCCTTAAACCATGCCATGTCAGCAGACGATAGCGGACGCCCCCGTTAGCCCTTCCTCTCTGCTTGGAGATGCGTGCCCATCGAAGAGACGAACATGCGATCGGATTTTGACTGAGATCCGATCAAGTGGAGCCCAGTCAATCTCTCTCTCTCTCTATATATATATACTAACTATTTTAAAATATCATCACTAAAGACATATATTTTAGTGATAAACCATTAAATCATCATTAGTACATTGATCAATATCAATTTTGGTGTAATAAATTATGATAACATACTTTTTTATCACTAAAAATATAGGTTTTTAATAACCACTCTATATCTATATGTCATTAAAAGAATACATACCTATAGTGACCACATCGAAATATCATCACTATAAATATAAGCTTTAGTGATGTATCATAAAATCATCATTAGTGAGATGATTAACATCGACTTCGATATTAAAACTGTGACAATATTACACATCATCATTAAAGTTAGAGATCTTTAGTGACCACTCTTTAAGCATATCATT
Organism: Elaeis oleifera; assembly: GCA_000441515.1. Classification (NCBI taxonomy): domain Eukaryota; kingdom Viridiplantae; phylum Streptophyta; class Magnoliopsida; order Arecales; family Arecaceae; genus Elaeis; species Elaeis oleifera. The sequence goes on along the minus strand of KE504675.1, from coordinate 813,344 downwards.
AATGGTATATAACTATAAGGATCATTTTTAAATTATCATCATTAAAGTCATATGTTGTAGTGACAAATTATAATATGGCCATTAATAAGTTGACCAAAATCAATTTTAGCACCAAAATTATTTTTTCATCTAAAAAATCTATATTTAGTGATGTTTTTTACGTGATAAAATAAAAAATATTCATAAAAGATCTATATTTTATGATAATATCATATTTTGTTGTTAAAGTATTTGGCTAAAACGATTTGTTGTGACCAATTTCAATGTTCGTTGCTAAATATAGGAAATTTAGTGACTAAAATTTTATTTGTCATAAAAAGTTCATCAATCAAAATCTAAATTTTTATAATATTAAGATTATTTTATATATTTTAAAAATTATTCATATATATTTGGATGATATGATTTTTTGCCTGGACATTCAGTGGTCAAATTAAGCAACCATAAATGAGTTGAATTGAACATCGACATTTGTCCAACAACCTACCAATATCATTAAATGTTAATTTAACATTAACATTAAATGTTTATATTCTTTTAACATTGAGTTTAACTAACTGTTTAATATGATTGAATCTCTATTTTAACATTAAATGGCATGAATTTTAACATGTGAGATCGATTGAATATCGAATAATTCAATGCTATTTTTAATAATTTGAGCATTATATGTTATGCAAATTAACATTTGTAGCATAACAATTATATTATTTTGCATACTAAATCATTAAAAATTAATTTATAGAAATCATAAATTCTATAGCATGGAAATTATAAATATAAAAATAAGATTTACATTGATGAACATAAATTAATTTATATTTGTAGATTTTTATATAAAATATTATAAGAAGAATAGGTTATTAATAAAATATTAATATTAAATAATAGTATTTAATATTAAATAAATTAATAGATATTAAATTTGTATTAAACTACATTATTAAACAATGATAAAAATAAAAAAAAATCTTTATCTAACTTCTATATTAAATGTTAATACAAGATTTTTATATTAATATTAACTTCAATTAGTAGTGAAAATTAATATTTATTAGATAATGATACTCTATTAAACATTTAACATTTTATAATTCTAAATATTAAACAAATATTTATGTACAAATATTTATTACTAATAATCTGTTCTACTTGTAAACTTGGTGAAAGATTAACTACATATGTATTATTTAACTTCTACATCCATAGAATGGCAACTATCATTATAAATAAAATTATTTTATGAACTAAAAAATTGAAGATCTAATATTTATGAGCATTCACATCATACGTGTCGCAAAGTTCTCTCATATATTAATCAAGTTTTAGTCTTTAGATTTAATCTTACAGCAACTCAAACATTACCATTATAAGAAATAAATAATTGAATAATTGCAAGAAGAAATAGTTGAGATTTTCCTTTTGGGTCTCCAAATATCTTCAATCACCGTGACATATCTACAAAAAAAAAAGAAAAATTCAAGATGAAGATAAATCTGAAGAGTGGATATTCTCCAGCCAATGGTTAACTGATAAGATGTTCAACTGTAGCAATATAATGTCTATTTGTTTAATTAGGAGACTGGATCCTTATTTATAGCCCAACTTCCCCAAAATTGTACTTTCCATGCTTTCAATTTCTCTTGCATCTACTTTCTTCCATTCTCTTTTATTCAACTTCTTCAGGTGAAGAGCATTTGTTGCCAAGTGTTTTCATGCAGAAGATTTTGCTAACTTGGCCTGCGTGGAAGGAGTCCTGGTGCTCTATAGGTTTTGGTCAAGAGGTAAAATTGTTTGTTGTAATCACTGTGCAACATGCTAATGCTCATTTATAGTCTCCTTGGTATGTGCATGGTAACGACTCTCGCTCTACGAGAATGCAATATTGAGAATCGACCATTTCTGTGTAGGATATTCGTTCCATCTTTTTTTTTTTTGGTCAACAATTGGTTTCATTTTTTTTTTTTAACTAACTAAGAACAAATCTTGGCCACAAAACATGTACCGCATTTTTGTGGATAACCATTCCTGCATCATTCAATCAAATCTCAATTTAAGAAGGGGAAATTCAAGCATCAAATCAAAATTTTATCTGATATAGAAAATTCCACGCCAATCATATCCTCATGCTTTTCTTACGCTAACATGACGACATCCTCAAGTCATTATCTTCCAATCGAAGCGAGAACTAAAATTTTAGAACCAAATTTTTTCACGAGTCCTCCGATAGTTGCGTTGATTTATTGATCCGATGTGTTAGTTAAGGTTCGATGCGATACGTAGGACGATAGGTGATGTGGACCAGGCCTAGTCACTATTCGGCAACAATACATCAGCTCTCCGATGCGATCGATGGAACCCATCAGTGATACGATGAATGATTCCAATATTTACTTTTTGCACAGATGACTTGTGCTGCCGGAGGCACAGCAACCCTTGACCCCGTTATTAGTAGAGTGGTTGGCCAGCGGTTCAATTTAGTCGTGGCGACGCGAACTGCTGCCTAACCCCCAGCGCTCTGAACACCCACTTGCGCACATCTAAACAAAGCGCGCTAAAACCTCACAGACTCTCTCTCTCCTCTGACGCCTTGCTTTCTATTTTCAGTTATCCCTCCCCTTCACGTTTCAACCTACTCCATTCTCCCTTCCCTCCCTCCCCGCCAATCCCTAGTTTCTATTTTTTTTCCTAATTCTTTTTTTATTTTTAATCCTTCTCTGTTCCCCATTTTTATCCTTTTATCGTTTCAATTCCTACCTTCCCTCATTTCTATTAAAAAGGAAGAGAGCCCTAATTCTCAAAAATTCCCCCCGAGAAAGGGGGAAATTCTGATTCCAGGGGCCTCCTGTTTTTTTTGCTTTTATATTTTTCAAGAGTTGCCTTCCATATAGCCGTGAATTTCTTTTATTCTTTTGCATCTTTTGATCAAATAATTGTTATTTTTCCTATTTCCGGGGGATGGGAAGGGAGGCCTCGTCGGGGGCGATGGAAGGAGTAATGGGAGGCGAGGGGACAACAGCATCTATCCGCTCGAGATAAACCCCACGGCGCCGCCGCCGCCGCGGCGCGGTGGCGACGACTTCCGGCCGTTCCGGAGATGGTTCCCGTGGCTGGTGCCGCTGTTCATCGTGGCGAACGTTGTCGTCTTCGTGGTCACCATGTACATAAACGACTGCCCGAAGACATCCACCAATTGCGTCCTCGACTTCCTCGGGAGGTTCTCGTTCCAGCCTCTCAAGGAAAATCCTCTCTTTGGGCCTTCATCTTTCACGTGAGTAGTCTTCTTTTATCTAATTGCAAAAAGAACGGATTTTTTATAAGAAATTTATGATCTGCTAATAATGAGATGAGATGATAATCTTGGATTCTGCTGGTTGGATTTTGTGCATTATAATGGGGAAAAAGGTTTTTGTTTTCCGATCTGAAAATGTATCACAAATTTATTTTGTGCATTATACTTTTTTTTTTTTTTAAGTAAAAAAAGAAGTATGTGATGTGTTTGTTTGTAGCGTTTGCACTGGCAATTGGAAGCATAAAATATTTCGTATTGAAAAAAAAAGTATCAAATGCGTCTTTTGTGTGTGTATGTGTGTGTGTGTGTTAATAATCTAAATAACTAATGTTTGCGCGAGAACTTGTACATGCTTGGCATTTTGTTATTTGTACTTTTCTATTTGGATTGCTTAGCAGGCTGCAGGTGCCAGGTTCGTGTGTGGATGTTTTAGGTATCAGATATATTTTATTATGTTGATATTGGCAAGGGTTGGCCAAGTCAAAGTTCAAAGAGTTACTCGGAAGGCCATGTTACTTTGTACCTTGCAATCCGCGCTTTGATGTTGCTAACCAGTTGCTTTATTACTCTCTCTTCATAAAAGTTTTCACGTTTTCCTTCTTGAATAAAGTTGTCCCCGATGCTGATTCTTATGCATTTAACCAAGTGAACAATTTCTAAATATTTTCTGGAATATTCACGGCTGATAGAGGATTTGAGTGACATTTGTTCTTTAATCTATCAGGTTACTGAAGATGGGGGCTCTAGACGTGAACAGAGTGGTTCACGGAAACCAAGGATGGCGCCTCGTCACATGCATGTGGCTACATGCTGGAGTCATCCATGTACTCGCGAATATGTTGAGTTTCCTATTTATTGGCATTCGACTTGAGCGAGAATTTGGATTTGGTATGCGGCAAACTGACAATAATTTGACATCATTTATTAAGATCACCATCCGCATCACTCAAAACCAAACTTATAAGATAGCTATGTATCCAGTAACGTATATATATGTTGCGAATGCCTACATAAATATTAATCCAAGGACACCTGCATTTTAGGTTCTATATCTGTCTTTGCAGGGTTATGAAGCAAATAATGCTGACTAGAAGTGACATTCTAAAATGTTTGACGTATGATATTTGCAAGTCTTATACTCGTACATTTGATTTTGGCACAAAGCTGCATTTGTCAAACCGGGAGCAACCTTGGCTTTCACATTTTGGCCGGTTTCAGTGCTGGACAACTAAGCTTTTATGATTTCCCAAATTGGAACACCTTTGTAAGCTAAGCTTATCGAGTCTGCATCAGTTTGGCACTGACAGTACCTTTCTCAGCTTTTTGGGCTTGGAGTCAGATAATTCGTGATCCCCCTTTGTAGGGACAAGTCGTGAAGAAGAATGCAGAGATTCGATCCCTTGTAGATATGTCAGTTATGGTCATCACAGTTTGGCCCTTTCCTTCAAGCAGTCGTCAACCTGAAGTCTGCCCATTACCTTTCTTGTTTGAAATATTGAAAGACATGGGCAGTGTTTGCTAACCTGAGTACATATGGATTGAATTATGCATTTTTATTCCATTTCATTTTCAGTCTTCTGGACCTCTAATTGACAGTCAGTAATGCCTAGCCATAAACATCAAGCCTTTTCCTATCTTATCTAGGATCAGCTTTAGGATATCAATTGTGCATTAAATTGAAGATTTAAAGTTTTATGTTTACAATGTCATGAGTGACATTGTTATAAGGTTATTTAATTAAAAGTTCCAAGTAATGATGATACTTATCTCCTAACAGCTGAGATCTTTGTTCAGTACATTGGTAAGATAAGAAGTGCTGAGCTAGATGGTTCGATGCTTTCTTGAAAAGGCTCTTCTAGCTTCCTTTCTGTGACATGCCTGAATTAACAGCAGTCAACATCTGAATCGCAGTTCTCCTTTTTCGTATTCTCTTTTTTTTAGTAGTTTGCATCAGTACTCTGCATGAAATTTGGCAGAGCTTGCCCTTTGCCAGTCACTGGCCTGTCAAAGCTGAATTAAATTCGGCATGTTTATGATTCTACTTTTGTTCATAGAATATCAAAATATTCTTGCATAATGTATGATTAACCTAAACAGTGTTCCTTTTGCCCTTTTGAGTATTCATAATTGTATATCTGTTGAATCTTTCTGCTTTTTTTGCCTCTAAATTGGCCTTTTACTGTGGCTTGAAGTGAATGAAGATACATCTTCTGAAGACCTAATCCTTCCCTTCTTTTGCAGTGAGAATTGGCTCACTATATGTCATCGCTGGCTTTGGTGGGAGCTTGCTGTCAGCTCTTTTATCCAAACAAGTATCTCTGTTGGAGCTTCTGGTGCTCTGTTTGGATTACTAGGGGCAATGCTATCAGAACTTATAACCAACTGGACCATTTATGCAAATAAGGTTTGCTGAGAATGCCAATAACCTTTTCGGAGTCGTATGGTTAATGGGATCTCAGTTCCTTGCCTTTATGTCCGTTTATCTAATACTTCCTTTCCATGTCAGTTTGCAGCATTATTGACCCTTGTCGTCATCATTGCAATTAACCTAGCTGTTGGAATCCTTCCACATGTTGACAACTTTGCTCATATTGGAGGATTTATTACTGGGTTTTTCTTGGTTTTGTGATACTAATTCGCCCTCAGTTTGGGTATATCAGCCAAAGAATGCTCCTCTTGGATATCATAGTGGCTCGATTAAAAGCAAGCACAAGACGTACCAGTATGTATTGTGGATCATTGCGGCTATTGCACTGATAGTAGGGTAAGTCAACAATATTCTTTTATCATTAATACATGTTTCTTTGTTAATGTGTGCCTTGCAATATTTCTGTTCTACTTTGCATTACACCCTAACTTTGGAATTTCACTAGTTTATGGCTCGATTATTCCATCTTCTAGTGCTTAATAACTTGTACAGTATTCCAGCATTTATTATTTTCTGTATCGCAAATTTTGTGGTGCTATTATCCTAATCAGACACTCCTAACAAGATGAGAGCATGGTGCATGATTTATTTAGCATTTTGTTCCTATTAATGTAGGAACAATTAACAAAACTAGGCAGCATTCTGTAAGGCCTGTCAACAAAAGTTATCTTATGCCTATTATATGCCCACAGCAAACTCTTGTGTGGTCATGTTCATGCTTGCTAGATGTAGATCTATGATGATGGGGATATATCATGCTCAAAGAGAGGTAAAGGAATATCATAGCAGCAAACTAAATTGTCTCTATTTGCTCGCTCTCGTGTGTCAAGTGAATAGGAGGCTGCCATGCCTTGGTGCTCGGGTAATAAACAATGGCTCAAGAGCACTATTTTTGATGGTTAGAAATGGTAAAGGGAGAGGATCAAAAATGCAGATGTCATTTGCACATCCCCTTTTTATTTGCTTTGGTGGTGGGCAGAGGCTCACTCATTCACATGTTGTGCTGTGTTGATAAAAATCCTAATAGAATGTCAAAATCCTGCAGGTTCACTGTCGGCCTAGTTTTGCTATTCAGAGGGGTCAATGCAAATGACCATTGCTCATGGTGCCATTATCTGAGCTGTGTCCCCACTTCAAGATGGAGCTGTGAGGCACAATCTAAGTCCTGCTTGGTAAGCTGCATGGTCTTTTCTCTTGAATCTGTATCAAGTCTTCTTTGTTTTTTGATAAGCAGGTTTTTTTTGTTCTTGGCTCCAAAAAAACAGATGCTATTGTTTTGGAGCAATCTTGGGTACCCGTCCCGAGTTTTTCTCCTGAAAATATGGTTAATATTGTCAAAAGAGACCATCTCTAACTCCTTCACTTGACCATTTTGATGTTAAAGACTTGAAAAGAAAAAAAACACCTATGTCTCTCTACCAATTCCCAATGCCTCTGCTAAAGCATATTTGATGGTAATCATCTCTAGCTAGCTTATTGGCCTAGAGGGGTAACCTCCAGCCACTTATACTGCTCAAAAGTCAAGGAGGATAAATGGATAAATAATATTTAAACATACTGGGCAACTCTCTCTAACACTCTATCTTCTTGCCGCAGACCTCCCAAAATGAGCATCAGCTGAATTTGACATGCCAAGATAGTGGGAAACCAAAGTATATGACTTATCTAGCATGACTGATGCTGCATCTCAGATTTATGAGCTTTGTGTGGAGCTTTGCAGTTGATAAGAGAGGGATATTTCAGTGTTGTGACTTTCCTGATTTATAATATATGCAGGAAATTATGCATCGAACCTTATGTAGCTTGTAAGATTAAAATGATCCGTAATGCAATTTGTTCTATTTTGTAATATCATTTGATTGTAGGCCTGTAGGAAAATATCACAATCAAAAAGATACCACACTCGAAAAAAAAAAATGTTGCTTGCACTTCTACAATTGACCTTCAAACAATAATGACAAAAGGCTTGATATTGAAGCTGCAAGTTGCAACTCCAAATACACTAATGCTACTATAAATAGATTATTGTTTCTCCTTGAAATGTGTTTAGTGCCCTGGATTGGTAGTGTTATGGTGTATAAAGGCTAATCATTAATTTCACACGCATGAAGTTGTTGTGAGATGGCATTAATTAATTAATTAATATCGTTAAGCTGAAAGCTCCAGTGTGCCCGGCCTTTATATTTGATCAATTCTAACATTTGTGTTGTTTTCAAAGGGTGTAAATATATGAATACTCACATCTATACTACTAGTGATAGCTTGTATGGTCATAAATGTAGAGGTTTGTAAAACTAATCCTTAGATGAGCCCGTTTGTTTGGTTATGATGGACTTGTGTTGTGGGGCACCGGGCCAAAATTATATCTAGGTGATAGGCAACATAGCCTCGTGGTTTGAGACCATTTCAAGGAAGCGATACTCGTATGCAGCCCAACTGAGCTGATCCACCTGGTTTGTTAAAAAGAATAATAACGTACGATCTCTAAAAGATCCCCGAACTCCTAGTGGAACTAATCGGGACTCGGTCTCAACTTCTGTCGGTAGGCAGTGACCTACAAAGCATCAGTTGCCGGAGACTAGTGGAAAATAATGTGGAGACGTGCTCAGGTTTTGACGGTAATAGTGAGAATAATGTGGAGACGTGCTCAGGTTTTGACGGTAATAGTGAGTTGTTGCTGGGGCTGTCTGCTTCATCCTTGCCAGTGCCAGCGGTTGCAAGAATATCTTATAACCCGAAACAGCGAGGCGTGAATGTTCACCACTGCCATTGGTCCTGCCAAAATTACTTTTGTGGAAGACTTTGCTGCCCCTATCTTTACCATGTCGCTGGAAAACTTGGCAAGGGTACCAAGGTCGGCAGCTTGGGCCCTACCTATTTTGGTAAAGTAGGGCCCTAACTATTTAATAACACTATTTCATGAGGAATAAGAAAAATACAAAGAGAGTATCAGAAAGAGAGAAATTTTTGAAATACGACTGCTTCTGAAGCTCTTCAGGAGAAATAGAGTGCCATTCAACCAAATCAACCCGACAGAGAATAATATCAGCAAATATCCGGGGCTTCTTGTAGACTACATGAAAAACTTGTGTATTCCTTTCATGCAACTGGCTGTAAATTTTCTTATCTAATAACAGAATGACAGATAATTAATGAGATCTTGGACGGCGAGATATGCAGCTTCTGGGTGGGAGATTTCGATTTCTTGGAAGACTGCGCCGTTCCCTTTCTATGCCTGTCATCCGGAATTTTCCCCTTGTTTTAACGGTGATATCATATTAAATTTATGATAAATTAATAAAAAATTTAATATTTATCGATTTTTATATATTACATCCATTCTCGCAGATAATATCCCACGTTATCCTCATGTATTTCATCTATTTTAATTTTTATTGATTTATTACAACGGTGACTTGGTATCACCGTTGCAACGAATATTTCCCCTCTTGACCCTTAAAAAGTCGGTGGCATGCATTCACTGAATAAAGCATATATCAGCTAGAGGTGATGATCATGATGATGCTGTCTCTCATATTGAGCAACTGTGACATCATTTTGCTTGCTATGAGGCCCTCCAGCCATCATGGCCATCAAGCCACAGCTGGAATGTCCGTATCTATGGGTGATATATCCATGTGTTTCCAGCTTTGCACGAAGGATCTAGCACGTGATTGGCCGCATGCCCTATAGACGGCGCATGCTGACCTCGTATGCAACTAGTCATAATTCCCGCCACAGCATCAAGTAAATGACATGTCCGGATTGGCATAGCACCACTCTACAAGGGGGTCTACTCCGGTGCTCATCAGATCATTTAATGATCCGATACAACCGCGATCCTTGGATCCAAGGGTCCGATGACCGTCGGACCCAACCTGCTTCCCATCAAACTTTAGGATAATGACTTACTAAACATAAAGAAACTAAGAATATATTAATGGTCAAAACACGTAAGCTAAAAAAGGGGTCTACTCTGGTGCTCATCAGATCATTTAATGATCCGATACAACTGCGGTCCTTGGATCCAAGGGTCCGATGGGCGTCGGACCCAACCTGCTTCCCATCAACCTTTAGTATAATGACTTACTAAACATAAAGAAACTAAGAATATATTAATGGTCAAAAAAGAAAAAAGAAAAAAAGACCGAATGGACCGAATGGATTGGGCATAAAGAAATAAATATATTGGGAGGATGAATTGGGCTACAGCATAGCGGGAGAAATGGGACTTGATGCACCGAATGGATGCATGGTTTGCACAATGTACATCCATCGAGACTTAAACAGGGGCCCATGAAATATGCGTGTTCTCGTACCCATGATGTTGTAAGCCCCCAAAGCTCTCCGCATTGTATCGTAACTCTGAATTCGCTCGTGTGGGAAAGAGAAGCGGACAGCAATTTAGATTAGAAGGCACAAGTGATAAGAGGAGATGGGCCCCGGGTTGCGCGTTCCCATGTCTTGCGGTTTAGGGACGCCAATGGGTTGGTGCTCAAAACCATGTTTATGAGTTGGATCCCATCACAATATTGCACCGCACTTCCATGCGAGTCGTCTTGATGGCATTCGCAACCGGCGAAGTTGACACTGGTGCCTTCTGAATCTTGGGATTACGCGGTGGTGGCACTTTACTTGGTCAAGGAATGATGCTAGAAATGGAAAGGGAAAAGAAGCTAGCCTGACCCTAGACTAGAAGGGGTCATGAGGGGTGTGTAGTGTGAAACGTTGAAGGCTACATGGAGAAGATGTTCCATTCTTATGGTTAGACGAAGAAGAGTACGATAGAATACCGAGGGATGAAACAACTAAATGTGACAAAACAACAATGTTTGGGGTCATCACTAGTTGGAAAGAAGATATATGCTTGTCGTCTATAAAAATGGGAAGGAATCTTCTATAAAAAGTGTGAGCCCAAATATAACAAGGGGGACATATCATTAACTATTATTTATGAGCTTTATATCACGCTAAAAGCAATATACATATTGTGATTTGGTGTTTAATAACTTGATTAAGTCCACCTTGATTGTGATACGGTGGATATGCATGCATGAGAGAAAGAGAGAAGGATAATCTCACACCCAGACAAATGGATGCAGGCGAGATTCAAATCTAGGACATTGGATATTAAGATCCAATTATTTTACCAACTTTGCTGGTTTGCATCTAGAAACTCAAAATTGATTAAAAGGTAGTTTCTATATTTTAAAATCACAAAATTATAGTCACGATATTTTGTATTCACAATTAAACCAATGCTCGACATACATTAGATTCATATGTCCAAATCACTCGTCACCTTTTCTGCATAAGTTGCAATGAATAAATTTGTTGGCAGCATGATTTAAGCTAAATTATATATAGACCAAGTTAAACAATAAAATAGAGAGGTTTTTTTTTTTTCCATGCAAATGTTTGGATCAATGCAAAATATATCGCCAAACATGATAGATAGAGGAAAATGATTCAATTCCAAATATTGCGGATATACACCATTAAGCTAAGGTTCAACCGACAAGAGACAGATCAAGGAACCAAAATGGTACAAATTTTTGCATAGTCCAGGGAACGAAGATTGAGAAACAGGTAACTTTAAACTTAGGAACAATGATGAGGCGAAACAAGAGAGGAGATAGGGAAAGTGAGTGGGTAATAGTTAGCAAGCGAGAGGCACATGGGGTTGGTTTGGACATGGAGGCAGTCTAACCTGACAAATAATTGCTTCACATGGCTGGGGGGTGGTGGTGGTCGATGGGCGCCAGACCTCACCCCACCTCTCGCTTTCATTGGACTGGCACGCTGAGAAGGTGCCATGTGTTGCTGATCCTGACTTCACAAACGCGAATCGCACCGATCGTTTCACAAGATCATCGTTACTTCTATTCGACGCACCCAGAACCACACCCTGCCGCGGCCAAATCGAGCCCAATGCAAAAGTACAAAAATTACAGACATGTGGAGCCCCCAAGGAGTGGGGAGTGGGGACCGTGCGGTCAGGATAAGGGTGCGGTCTCAGTGCCGTGGATGGTGGTATGCTGAGAACGTTTCCCTTGGCCACCGCCACCGGCCTAAAGGGAGTAGGCTACCCTCGCCCCAACGGATGAACCTAGTCATCAGAACTCGTAGGTAGCCACCACCAATTCGCCACCCGAAGCTGCCTTGGTAGCAAAGCTTTCTAATAAAAAGTTTTTCTTTTTTGTTTCTTTTTTTTTTTTGAATTTGCGACGTTACCGTCTCTTGCCTTCTAAACAAGAAAATGAGTCGTTCTTCTATTCCGGACAGCCACGACTCTCCGTGAGATGTGCAACTCAATCTTGTCGGATCCTACCATCTCTCTCACCCTCTAAGCAGCGATAGGGGTTTGATTAACTTCACCGATGCTGCAAATCAGATAAAGATAATGTCGTATGTAAAATATATAGCAGCGATAATTTAGAATTTTCACAAACGTTTTAGTGTTATATCTGAAATGTGATACAATGGTTTCATAACTATATACAGATGAAAAGATCCGTCGAAATCACTCCATAGAATATTATATAGCTGTCGTTCATAAGCTTTCTTGCGTGCTTGGAGATGTAACAAAGATAGCATTATGTGCATCTTAGATTCCTCAAAATCACTGTAGAGACTGCTATGTAGCATTATGGTTGTTTCACGCCCAAACCATAAGCTGAAGCTTATATCTTGCAAAGTGTTATTAATATAGTGTCTGCTTATCAGTAGAACTCTTTTTTAAGTAATATTTCTTCGAGTTGTGACATCCACAAATCTTGATCTCTCTACCGTGAATCTTGCATAACTCTTTTATGAGAGGCCAAACCTCCTTTTACCGTATTTCTAGAGACAATCTTAGAATTCTCTTTGAACTATAAAATATAAGACCGCACAAACATGGTGTCTTTCTATAGGACCACAAATTTTCAGATTGTAACGAAGAACATGGAACATTATATGGCTAGATATTAGGTTGATATCTTGGAACATGGGACATGGACCACAACTAATATTATTTATTGAATTTTATCTTCCATGCAAGGCTATCCTTTACATCGCTTTCTTCTACAACAATTTCTAGATTCTTGAGGGAACATATATTCTGTACTTTGTTGATTAGTCTATAGAAATGAGTCTTTTTCATCACACGTCTAAGTGTATGGTCTCTGTGATGATCAAATTCTCTAGAGACTATTCCTCACACCTTGCAGTAGACTTTTATATTTTTTATGATGTAATCAAACAAAGGATGAGAGGACTTAAATAAGGTTTCCTTTACCATAATGGATGAGAAAAATGAGTTTCTACTGATATAACACCAAATATATACCCAATCCAACAAATCCAAATCCAAATTTTAATAGAAAAGGCATGACAAATCCGAAGAACGGTCCAAGTCACTTGTTCGATAGACATTCAAGGCTTTTTGTCATATTTTTATGCGATTTATGATGGATTTTGAGACTTATGTGCCTCATTCATAATCTCAAGATTACCATTAAGTTGTAATGCAAGCGGATTTTCAAGCCTACCGTATGTTGCAAGGGAGTAGACCACCACGATATAATATTAGGTAAGTGCAACTAGGGACGACAATGGGCTCGAGGTGGGACCACTTTTCTAATTAAAAGCCAACATGTGGACACTGTTCGCGCCTTTTGTTCCCTCTTCTCCTCTCCCGCTGCCACGAGCATTTCGGTTGTATATTTGGCACGAATTAATGATTGATCTTTTTTGTTCGCGACACCAACCGTTGGATCATGCCTAATGCAGCTTCAAAGCTGGAAAGGATAAAATTACTACATTGCGACCATCTACGTACTGTATCCACCCCATCCTAACCACTGCTTAGGAATCAGCTAGTTATTAATACGAGAAGGCTTATTAAAAATGGCATTTCGTAACTGACCAGATCAAGCCAAACTCCCAATCCCCTTTCGTCCTTTTACTTTCTTTCTAATATTTAAGAAAAATATCCCCCAACTCACTCCATAAGTAGCGCACCCTCCTCCCGCTTTCAACCCCAGTCTCGCCCCCCCCGCCCCCGGCGCCCATTCACACCGTTCCCTCTCATTCTATTCTCTCTCCAAGGATTCCAAAAATGGCCTTCTTCCACGGCGCCGCAACCATCGCCGTATCTCTGCTCGCATTCTTCACCCTCGCCGACGCCCGGATCCCCGGCGTCTACGCAGGCGGACCGTGGCAGACGGCCCATGCCACCTTCTACGGCGGCAGCGACGCCTCCGGCACCATGGGTACCACCCACATTTCCCTTTTAGGGCTAGCTCACTTGGCGTAGATTAATTAAGCATCGTTTGATTTGTTTCTTCGTTATATATTAGGAGGGGCGTGTGGGTACGGGAATCTGTACAGCCAGGGGTACGGGTGGAGACGGCGGCCCTGAGCACGGCGCTGTTCAATGAGGGGCTGAGCTGCGGGCGTGCTTCGAGATCAAGTGCGCGGACGACCCAGATGGTGCCACCCGGGGAGCCCCTCCATCTTCATCACCGCCACCAACTTCTGCCCCCCTAACTACGCCCTCCCCTCCGACAATGGAGGCTGGTGCAACCCTCCACGGCCCCACTTCGACCTCGCCATGCCCATGTTCCTCAAGATCGCCCAGTATCGCGCCGGCATCGTCCCCGTCTCTTACCGCAGGTATATTCGCACCCCACCCCACCCCACCACCTCTTGCTTCTTTTCTTTTCTTTTTCTCCACCGTAGATCTAGTGCTACCGATGAGTCTCCATCCCTTGACTAGTGGTTCCCCCGGCTGTGATGGAATCGCTCAACTCACACTCACTACTAGTACCTCTCTCTTAGGGTCGCCGTTTTTTTATTTACTTTTTTTTTAAACCCCTTTCTTCGCGTCCGTCGGCGCTCTTTAACCTCGGTCGTTAGTCTGGCAGGGACCCTAATAACGTCGATGTAATAATTGAGATCATTAACTGCCCCTCTTTAACGGCCTCCATCCGTTTCATTGCAGCATTGGCTTCGCCATTTAGTTATGCATTCCCCTACTCGTTTATTTTAACGGGCAGGAAGGAACTTAAATTGTATTTTGGGATAATATAAAATTAATTATGAGATAAAGTACTCATTACCAAAACGGAAAATAAAGTACTAAATTAGTACGAAGAACGGAAGGAGCGGTCTTGGTCATCGACGATGTTTGACCTTTTTGGACCTGCTATCAAACGGCATTCTATTATCTCGCCAAATCTGGGGGCCCGCCATTACCCTTCACGACACCCGTGATCCCTCCACATGCCCGGGACCCTCTCCGCTTTCCGGCCGTTGCTTTTCATTTTTTTCAATTTAAATGACCAAAAACCCCCACCCCCCCCCCCAAACAAAAAAAAAAAAGACGATTGGATTTCCACTCTTTGGCGTCTCACCAAGAAGGGCAGAATGGTAATTTTACTGTCCCACACACGACGCAAAAAGAAAACCGCGTGAATCCTGGGAGAAAGAGATATACCGACGCACATGCCCCTTTGTATTCCCTTTCCAACCTTTTGTATTAAATTTTGTTTATTTACCGCTCCGAAACTATTTATTTTTCGACAGGGTGCCGTGCCGGAAGTCGGGAGGGATCCGGTACACCATCAACGGGTTCCAGTACTTCAACCTGGTGCTCATCACGAACGTGGCCGGCGCCGGCGATATCGTCCGGGTGAGCGTGAAGGGATCGAGGACAGGGTGGATGCCCATGTCCCGGAACTGGGGGCAGAACTGGCAGTCCAACGCCGTGCTGGTGGGCCAGTCCCTCTCCTTCCGCGTCACCGCCAGCGACCGCCGCACCTCCACCTCCTGGAACATCGTCCCCGCCAACTGGCAGTTCGGCCAGACCTTCGCCGGCAAAAATTTCCGGGTCTAATTGCAGACATGGTGGTCGGACTGGGGTTTCAAATTTCCCGCCATGTCATGCTCTGGTGTCTTTCTTTTCTAGGCGCCAACTTTTAGGCTCTGTTAGTGGTGCTCACCGGGTATGGGTTATTGAGGCAAGGGTTTTGGATGGTAGTCGTGAAGAAAGGAGAGGGCGGGACTTTTATGTTTTGATTGACCGTTAGCTCGTGATGTTACTGAACGTAGTGGGATTAGAGCGAGCGCAGGGCGTAGCAGCGGCTGAAGTGGCTGCAGGCCAAAAGAATGATTGCCAGTAGCCCGCAGCTGCTTATATGTAATATCTGATCATAGCATGATGGTAATATATATGTCGATTGAGATGTAGTTTGATATACATAGATTTGAACAAGTTCTGAGGGGAAGAACTAGATTTAATTTGCTTGGTTTTGGTGTTTTCATTTTTTATTTGACTCTGTTTTTAATGCATCTTAACCGCAAAATGAGAACCTACCACCGTCGAAGCATTCATATTCCATAAGGTCTTTAGATGTTTAATTTGCATCATGAGGGACTCAACTCGTATTACCAAACAATAGAATTTGAAATCTAGAGGGCTTCCAGCACCGGAGAAATGGTCAAGTCTCTTGCATCGTCATGCCGTCACTCTGATATCGAGCTCGGTTCCCATTCATTCTCAATCTTAAAGAAGGGGGCTTCACAAGAAGGGAAGATTGTGTTGGACGCTGCAAGAGTTGTAACTCCCCGCTCGAGTTATAATTTACTTTGTTCCAGCCCTCAGGGCTTGCTCGTGCTGACCATGTCACCTCCAAAATTGTTCACTATGACATGTGAGGCATCATGAAGCCTTCTCGTGCAAGCATGTGACTACGATCTAGATTGGAACCAGATCTACGAGAAGAGGAGAAGATTAAAAATCTTCGTCTCTGAGCAAACTATGACATGCAATCTTTGTGGACCATGCTACTGTCTCCTACTTTAATTAGTGTGTCCAACGGACAGATCCGTGTTAATAGTACACGCACTGGCATTTCCTACTACAGCTACGCAACGGCTCTTTGAACAGCCGTCTCTATGTGCTTCAACAACCGTTGCTAGGCCCAAAGCAAGAGCTGCACTACTGTGGCGAGTGACCACGGGCATTCCATTTCATAGGATTACTTGGTAAGACTTTGGAACCTAGCTTTTGTCTTGACACAAATTGATCGGCTGGGCAACGTGCTATACCGATTGAGTGTCCCTTCTTTCAGCAGGCTAGCTATTAGTATTGAGTTACAGACTAGACGCAGTGACCCATGGGAGGGAAAGAGAGTTCTATCGATATAAATGGTCCCTTGAACAGAGCAATCTTGAAGTGTCTCTGACGAGAGGATTACTGTTGACGTCCATTCATGTCCTCACCTGCATTTGGAGAAGTGTCTCTGACGAGAGGATTACTGTTGACGTCCATTCATGTCCTCACCTGCATTTGGAGAAGTCATGACCAGCAGCTATACTGGAATGCAATAGGATCGATTCACGTGGAACCCAATACAAAAAGAGAGGAGTCACAAGCACATGGGACGAGACCTGGTAGTGCACGCTGTTAAAATCCTTGAGCAATTAAGCCACACCCTATGTCCTTCAATTCCTCCAATATTAATGTTCCTCCAAATGATTTCCAATCTCCACAGTTCGCATCATATATTATCTATTGCCGTGAAGGTCCGGATTGGTGTGGTTGAGGTCGATCTCATACCAATCTAAGATCTAGTATCCGATTTGAGTGCCTTTGCCTCGGAACACCTGAAAAAGAAGTCCATACTTATGAAAGATTTTATAGTGGGGGATCTTCGAAGCTGGGAACAACAAAAAATGAGAAAGATGAAAAGAGTGAGAGCTCTTTTTCTCCGGAGAAATACTTATCCAAAATCTCCTTTCTCCCCCTTTATATTCAGGGGTAGCAGCCGACCGTTACCATTTAGTCAAATAACAAACCGGAAATTTACACCTACTTAACTAAAAGATCGTAGACGTCCATTAAGTGCATTAAAAGCAAGCACACGATCACGAGCATTGATATGCACGTCATTCGGAGGCATTATGTGCAAGAATCCAAAGTCCACATGCATGGAGTCCAGAGTTCACATGCGTAGAGTTGAAGGAAACTGTCCCCACACTTTTGAAGATTTCGTAGAATTGAGATGTCAGTTGAGCAGGCTAATCGTCGATGAGACACCGAAATGAGATCTCGATCAAATCCGAGATCAGTAGAATGTATCTGGGCTCATTATTTCGAGATCGATCTATGTTTGAGCTCAATATTGATCTACACCCAACATCAGGAGAAGCTTCTTGGGTTTCGGCAATCCCTCCAACTCTTCCTTGACAACGTAACAACAATGCAAAGCTTTTTAACTCTCTGTACAATGAGCATGAAGTAGCAAGACATCTTCTCGTCCAAAGACCAAACCGGGCTAGGAGAGGAGAAATTATTGCATGCCCCAGGTGCAAGTGAACCAGAGCAAATCCCAAAGCATATGCACGGTGGATTGAACGCAATCGGGAATGGGTGAAATATAAGAAATAGCGTGGCATGTCTAATTGCACCTGGTGCATGCAATACGGAGGCCTAGGCGAGAGAATGGTTCACTCCCTCGACATTATCTTCTCTTCTATCGCCCCAGCAATTCTCAAAGCTCCTCCTGAATGCATCTTTATTGCAGTCGAGAAAGCTCCACTGGGGACGCAAACAGAGCCGGGAACGGCAAATGGTGATCTGGCGCCAGATTACCATTTGTCCTCTATGGTTCTCTTTGGGGCACGTACCTTTTCTTTATTGTTTATCTGTTTTACTCGTGTGTGCGCGTGTTTGGTGTTTGAGAGACGGTGCGCATCCTAGTCATTCTCCGCTTCCTTGCCCATTTAAAATCACATACAACCAATTCCGCTTAGAGTTGGATTTGAGCACTAAAGCAGTGATACCTGCCATGACTCTACAGCATGGTACACTCCTCCACGATAATTAAAAACAGCCTCGACAATGTCCATGCCATACGGCAGCAGGACGGTCCTGGGTACAACCATGACATAGGTGGAGTCATACTAAGCTATGAATAGTATAAGAAATGAATAAGTTTCATATCATTAAAATGGGAGATGATGCCGATCCCCACCCGCCCCTTCCTTTCTATGTTTTTTTTTAAATTTCCTTTGACGGGATGCCTGCTCAACCAAAAAAAAAAAAGGCTGCAAGATTCACCGGAATTGGACGAAATCCCTTCCAAACACAATATCCAGATGTTTCCAATGGTCCCACACCAACCATCCATTCGTGTGTTCCATGGATCAAAATGAAATAGAAGAGATTAAGGAGAGAGAATCTTCTTCTCTCAACTATGGTAACGGTACTTTTTTTTTTTTAATTAAAAAAAATAACAAATGCAAGTAACAAACTACATAAATTTTAAAAAATACTTATTACTGCAAAGCTTCGGAAGTGAGGTCGGTACTGAACTAAGCTGGAGAATTGAGAGTTACATTAATATGAATCGCAAGAAAATCTACAAAAGAAATCTCAAAATCGTGGAGTATCTTCCGATTTAGGACCTTCCGATGCTTAAGTCAAACGGATCCTTAAGAACAAATAATAAAAATAAAAAATAAAAATAAAAGTGAGAGTTGTGAGTAGAGAAAGTAGAATGAATTCTAAGTGGAGAAAACTCTGAGTGTCAGTAATCAGATCAGCAAAAAATCGACATAAAGTGATAGAGATCAGAATCAAACTGAGACAAGTGTCCTGCTTACTAGCAATTCTAGATTAAGCTGATTAGCAGATAATATTGGAGAGACGGATCGGTCTTGGACCGATGTGATCTAAGAGTGTCATTAACTCAAATAATGATTTGATGCCACATATCCAGATGATGATGAGGTCGATCTTCTGATGAGCTCAACTGTCAGTCTGCTGATAAGTTCAATCTTCTGATGAGATCGACCTTCTGATTCTTGATGAGATCGACTTTCTGATGACCTCGACCTCCTGATAAAATCGGTCTTCTTATGATGTCGACTTAATGATGAGCTCCACAGTCGAGTCTTATATTGGTATTCTTGTCAATCCGAAAACTCCTGAGTATGAGTTTTGAAAAGATCAGCTAAGGTGGTATGACTCCTACAATACTTATCCCTTGCTTCTGAGTTTGAGAAAGTTACTTCAGATAAAAGAAGTAGTCTATAAAAAAAATTTCAGCTTGTTCGAGGTGATGAATCCATGCCGTTTGGTTCAAGTGAACCATTGTATCTTTCCACTTGAGCTTGGAGTGGGCAGGTCAGATCTCTTATATATCTGATAGGATTTCAATTTTTTGTGCCTTATTTCCTTCCCTTTCAAGGGCATATTGTCTGAGAATTTAAGTCGAAACTTGTCAAGTTAATATTTTATGAGGTTCAATATTTTTTTATGAGATCCAATCCAGAGATCGAATACCTTACTTTTGATCTTGATCCTTTCAAGATTAAAGCTTAATCCAGAGATCGACTTTTTATCTTGATCCTTCCGGGACTTAAGCTCAATTCGAAGATTGATTTTTCTTCTTGACTCTTTCGGGCTTAAGCTCGATCAGAAGATCGATTTTTTTTGACTCTTTTGGGGCTTAAGCTCAATCCGAAAATCGATTTTTATCTTCGATCCTTTTAGGACTTAAGCTCAATCTGAAGATCGACTTTTCTTCTTGGCTCTTTAAAACTTAAGCTCGATCTGAAGATCGACTTTTTATCTTCGATCTTTTTGAAAATTAAGCTCAATCTGGAGATTGACTTTTCTTCTTAATCCTTTCCAGATTTAAACTCGATCTAGAGATCGACTTTTCTTCTTGATCTTTTTCGGACTTTAAGCTCGATCTGGAGATCGACTTTTCTTCTTGATCCCTTCTGGACTTAAACTCGATCTAGAAATCGACTTTTTATCTTGATCTTTTCAGACTTAAGCTCGATCCGAAGATCGACTTTTCATCTTGATCTTTTTCAGACTTAAGCTTGATCCAAAGATCAACTTTTCATCTTGATCTTTTTCAGACTTAAGCTCGATCTGAAGATCGATTTTGATGAGGTCAGCCTTCTAAAGAGGTCGATTTCTGATGAGATCAACTTTCTGATGAGCTTGACTTTCTGATGAGTTCAGCCTTCTGATAAAGTCGACGCTCGATCATTTGATGAGCTTGGCCTCCTCATGATCTCGACCTCCTGATGAGGTCAACTTTTTGATGATTTCAGCATCCTGATGAGGATAGTTTTCGATGAGCTCTACTTTATTATGAGCTCTTTTGATGAGCTCTGCTTTTTTATGAGGTCGGCCTTCTGATAAGGTCAAATTTTGATGAAGTCAGCCTCCTGACGAGGTCAGTCTTTTGATGAGCTCAGCCTCTTGATGAGGTTGAAATTCTGATAAAGTCGGCCTTTCAATGAGCTTAGCCTTCTTATGAGCTCTTCCGCTAAGATCGACTTTTTGATGAGGTCAGCTTCCTGACGAGATCGACCTTCTAATGAGGTCAGTCTTCTAGATGAGCTCGACCTCCTGATGAGGTTGAATTTCTGATGAAGTCGGCCTTTTAATGAGCTTGGCCTTCTTATGAGCCCTTCCACTGAGGTCAATTTTTGATGAGATCGACCTCCTGACGAGGTCGGCCTTTTGATGAGGTCGGTCAATCTATTTTGCTTGATTCTTTGGGTGAATCGCTGCATCCATTTGGATAAGTTTTCAGTATGGATTGTTATTGTATATTTGCTGATCACTTCTACATCGAATCTTGTCGAGGGTTTTTAGGTGACCATGGATAGTGTCAAGCTCGGCTTCCTCCATTTTGGATCCTACCAAGGATGGCTTCGGATCTCATAGATGATTTTTGGACGATCTCGAATCCTATCGAGATTAATTTTTTCACCTTGGATCTTATCGAGGTGACCTTAGATCTTGTTAAGGATTTTTTTTAATATATGCGCTCGCACGTGCGTGCACACACACACATATATTAGTCTGTCTGACTCACATAGCCCGATCTGGGTTTAACTGTCCTATACAGGACTTAGATAATTATATTTATAATAAATTATTGTGGCCAAAGGATTATATGGCTCAGATGATTGGATTAACTCTACTCCCATATATATGAGGTATTATCTGTTTTGACTCATGATCATCTTTGGACTTCAGTGGGCCTTAGGCTTCTGTGAGCCTTAGTCATTTGGAGCTTCATGATTTTACCCTTTATGGAGAGAGAGAAAGTTTTAATCCATATTAGCCATACTTCTTCTTAACTCATAACTGATGTTAGACTAAAGATACCATCTCCTTATAATATGAACATTATCTGATCTCGATTGAATCAATCATGAAGTCGATGTAGCTTAATATAATAAGTAAACTTCAAAATATTAAAAATGATATGACTTTAAGAATTAGATCGATTAATTAAGAACAAATCAATCTTAATAAATTGAATATAATAGAGGTTTAAAAAATACCTTTGTCCGATATCGTCATTAGCAGATTGGGTCTCCTATATATCAGATGAGTTTTATCTTGAAATATTTCATCTCCTTCCCTTTCAAGGATATATTATCTTAAAATCTCAAGTCGGAACTTGAGTTTCCTCAAACATTTATCTCATTTGGACAGACTTTCTTATCCTTGTTAGATTAGACTTTAGGACCTCATTTGAACAAAAGATGCTTCAACATAATTATAGAGATTTGATCTCCTATGGATAAAAATTAAGATATTGAAAAAAATTTACTGAAGACTCATTGTCAGTGCATTGTCTTTTCAGAGAAGAACTTTCATCTATCTCCCAATCTCCATCAAGGTTTGACATTATGTTGATGATCCCAGTAGTAGGTAGATTGTGATAGATTGGTTGCTGATTATATTGAGACAAAGTTTCTTGAGGAACTGCCTCTAGTTGCTACTCTGTGGTATATTGAAGTAGAGGTAAAACTACTTTTGACACATCTTTCGGAAAAGACAATGAAGGTATAGAGTTGTTTCGTGCTCTCTGATTCATTATTTTTTATAAAATTTTGGACAAATGCCCTTCCCTAGTGCCAATCTATTACTATAAGGCTTCGAAGATGAGGTCGGTGATGAATCGAGCCGGAGAGCTGAGAGTTGTGTTGATGTGAATCACAAACAAAACCTACAAAAGAAATTCCAAAATCGTGGGGTGCCCTCTGATTTAGGATCCTCCGATGCTTAAGTTAGTCGGGACCTTGAGAACAGGTAGTAAAAATGAAGTAGAAAGTAAAAGTGAGAGTTTGTGAGTAGAAAGAAGTAGAATGAACTCTTAAGTGGAGAGAACTCTGATTTCTTAGTGAAAATTTTAGCAAAGTCTTATCTTTACGAGTTCAGACTTAGTTTGGACTTACCTTCCGCAGAGCACCTTATCACCTCTTTATAGAGGGAGCTTGCTTAGGTCTTAAGAAAAATTGTTAGGCCATTAGAGATCTATTAGGCTGTTAGAAATCTGTTACGTTGTTAGGTCATTAAAGATCTGTTAGACTGTTTGGTTGTTGTAACAGAATGGCCAACTTTACAGAGATCATGGGGCGATTGTCTACGTGACAAATGAGCTAGAATACAACTAAAAACAATTACGACTGAGTTGGATGATAGCCGTCAGATACATCCGTAATCGTGATAGCACGTCGGTAACAAACCGATGTAGAATAATTGATATCGATAAATATCTGAATTGAACACCATGCCTTGAGTGTCAGTAATCAGGTCAGTCAGAAACTGACATAAAGTGATGGAGATCAAAATCAAACCGAGGTAAGTGTCCTGCTTATTAGCAGTTTTGGACTAAACTGATTAGCAGATAATACTGGAGAAGCAAATCAGTCTTAGACCGATGTGATCTGAGAGTGTTATTAACTCAGATAATGATCTGCTGCCACGTATCCAGATGATGATAAGGTCGGTCTTCTGATGAGAAAAGCTGTCAGCCTGCTGATGAGATCGACTTTCTGATTCTTGATGAGGTTGGCTTTCAGATGACCTCGACCTCCTGATGAGATCGACCTTCTTATGAGATTGGCTTAATGATGAGCTCTACAGTCGAACCTTTCTAGGGCTGAGCACGGATCGAATTGGATCGAGTTGAGAAAAAATTGATTCGACTGAATCCAATCGGATTGAAAAAATCCAACCTACTGCTGACTGTTTATCATATATAAACCGTTGAAACAGAAGTTAACGATTTGTAGCGGATTCGGATGGATTGTATCGGTTTGAACTTCAATATTGATTTGAAACATCACAAATCAATATACTATTCATTTTATATAAAAATAGAATATAATAATTTCATAACATCCATAAATTAGTACATAACATATTATAATTATCAATTTTTAATTCTTCAAATAACCTAAGTATTGAAAATACTATATCGATCTTTCATACGAATTAAAAATGTAGAAACTAAACCACCCATAATTAATCAAATTTTGTACGAATCACAACCCAATTCAACTCGATTCAAGTTCGATTTCATACGGATTCAATTTCATATGAGTCGGATTGGAAAGATTTTTCAAATTTCGATTATTTGCTCAACCCTAAGCCTTACATCATGTCCATTTGAAAATTTCTGAATATGAATTATGAATTTCGAGGATATCAGCTGAAATGATATGATCCCTATAATAATACTAAATCTATAGAAGGATGACGATCATGATGTATAAATTTCTAGAAGAAAATGAAAATATAAAATGAAACAGGAAATGAGAGGGCTCATATCAAGTGTATCGAAGGGAGAAACCCGTCATCGTGGAAGAAACCCAATCCACCTATTTGCGGGAGATACAGGGAAGAAATTTTGTGGAGAGAGACGAGACGCCAAGCCAAAAGAGCGGCACCCTCCCTCCCTCCCGTCCTCTACCGCAGCAGATGAAAGCCACAGGCTTCGGGGACCCCACTCGAGCCCTCTCTCTTTCTAATCACAGCCCCATATTGCATCCATAATACAAGGGGAAAGAACAAACACATCCTAGGCTCTCTGTTTCATCTCCCAGCGTCGACGTCCCCCTCGCCCCCAGAACCCTAGCCCCAGTTCTCATATAAATTACGCATAATAGCATACCAGTAAAAGGACTAAACACCCTTGATCTGCCTTGGATCCTGTGTGACATACAAAGGAAAAAATAAATAGCAGCATACACTGCAACATAATAGCCAAGAACACCTATAAAATCCGGTACCAATACAGTAGCAATCAATAGCATACATCTGGCAAGAAACCAAATATGTCAGTAGATGGGGCACGAGATCAGTTACAATAGAGCCACATGGGTAGTCACAGAAAGGAAGGAAATCAGATGAAATAATAATGATCTCCTGTAAATTTTATGCCATCTGCAAGTATGCTTTCAGTGATTAAGGAGCGTTTGTTAAGCATTTGAGATGACAAGAAGACTAGTTCCTACCAATAAGACCAGAGAAAAAGAAAGTTTTGAGAGCCAGTTAACCACCTGGTTACCTCTCTACAAGATACAATGAATCATCAAACTGGGTACAGAAGAAGAAGTAACGTCTCATTTGGAAATGATAGCAATTTTCTACCCTCAACGGTAATGCTGATAGCCACCTCCCAGTACAACTAGAAAAGAAGGGTTAACAACTCATTGACTTCAATAAAATCTCCATACTGTATTCAAAAACACCAAATGTACAATATAAAGGAAGATGGCTCCACTATGCTGAACAATTCTTCAGATCAAGAATTTAACATCCAACCAAAAGTATTTTGTAATTCATGCAAATTTTTCATTCTATCATCCATTTCTCGTAGGCCGTAGCAACATCAAGCAATCAAAATACATATGAAACAACTCTACCATGTAAATTATCAAAAAAAAAAAAAGAAGAAAGAGAGAGAGACGTTCCATGCATTTTCACATGGAGAAATTCTCTCTTTAGCACCATTTTTTCCACTTAGTTGACTTCCTATTCATTCCCAAGTTTGAGGTACCGAAGCCTGTACGTCATCGTGTACCCAACACAAATGAGTCGGGCAGGTTAGCCCATCCCCAGTAATGGACTCGCTTCCAAGCTCGTGCCCATATGTCTAACAAGAATGGGTGTGGGGAGTCACGTGCTTTTGTGTGTGTGTGTGTGTGTAAAAGTTTGATATTTTCTGAGATTTCAAAAAACAACTTGAGAAGTACAAACCAACAATTTTAATAATGCACCATAAATATACTCCTCACTACAAATAATACAACTATAATAACATCAGCCTACTGTTACTAAAATTCTAGTGGGTATTTTATAAATTTGTTTTTATACAGAATATGTTGAACAGGCAAAAGATAAAGAAATAGTATCTTTATATTCTATATTTGTAAACATGGTTTAGCAGACTGGTTGTCTAGATTTTTTAGATAGTTGACCTTTCATCTTTATAACACGGGCAAATCATCTGTCCCTTAAAATTGGGTAATTTCTCACCAAATGAACAAAGGTATGCTTATTCAGATGTTCAGCAGACTCATGAAATGCTAAAATGAAGAGAAACTTAGCAAATGTTTTGGTTTTTAGCTCTTCATAGCGATGGATGACAAAAAGCAATTCTTAAGGCCATCCAAGTTAATTGGATATGACCTGTTAGTCATGAATCTCTACATATTAGATACAAGGCATTCTTGATATGTGGATATAGTTCTCTAAGCATTAGAACCTTAGAAGTTAGAAAGCATTTGCTTCAGACCTCTTTTGTCCTTTCTTATGTTAGCAACAAAGTTTAAGGGACTTATTGTGGATGGCTTTTGCCTAAAATGGTGTCATATACAGGATAAATAAAGCACCAGCTTCTGTAGAAATATAATTATGAAATCAAATCAGTTGTCAACTTAATGACACAAGCCCATGCAAGTTTATCGCATGGAGAGTACCATGAAAGGTGAACATGTACCTCTTCCTTGGGCTTTCACCACTTATGCTTTTGAGCCTTCCATTCATCCAATATGTGTCGCACAACCTCTTCCACCGTTGCTTTTTGTCCCTCCTTATAATTCCAGAGCTCTGGAATGACATATCTACCATTGGGATTGTACATATTTATTGCCAACAAGGCAGTTGTAACAGCCTCCTAAGCTTCATTTCCCAGCTGCTCCTTCAAGGCCAATGGTTTCTCATCAACCTCATTTATCACTTCCTACACCAAAACATTGATTTACAAATCAGATCTGATATAATATATCATAAAGGAACAATGGCAATTTTTTCCCAATTACCAAGTTCAAAACATGTATGTCAGTATGTAAGTCATAAAATAGGAAGTACAGAACTTCCTGCCGAGTGTTGAGCATGTTCCTAGGTTTGGGCTCATGTGGCTCAGATTACACTCCCTTGTCCACAGGCTAACAGCTGAAACCAGAAGGTGTGAAAGAAAGGAAGATGCTCTTGCAAAACTGATGGAACACGAGCACCTAGTAAATTTATCATAAACACAGCATAAAGTCATCAAAATCAAATAATTGATGTTGCCTGTTCTATAAACCATCACCACCATCATGATTAGATACGGTATTTGACGTTGTCCTTTCTATAAACCAGTTTTGGTGTCATCATCGTTATTGATTATTATTTTTCCCAAACAACTGATGAATTGATTAAATATGACATAACACCATCTCATTACATCTCTTTGAAAACATCATCATCATCAACATCCTTTATTATTATTACTTTTCAGAAATAACTGATGAATTGATTAAATATGGTGTAAGACCACCTGAATACATCTCTCAGAAAACATCATCTGAAATAAGGTTAGTCATGATCAAAAACACCAGCAATATATGCAGTTTAACAATGAAATGGACAGGAAGAATTAGGAAAAGGGTGCAGATGCAAGAATAAAGTTTTGGGCATGTTCAGCTTCTCATGAGCTGTCAACAACTGCTTAAACCGGTGTTGCTAAATCTTGCTGTTCCTTTATCTATTTGAGGAAGGTAAACCAACATTCACCCCTGAGGAATTACCTTTAGGAATTCCATTAATTTACATCAAACAAGCTTGGTTATATAGAACTACTTTGCTCTAAGTTCCTAACAAGGAACAAAGCAGCAAAACCTAATGGCCAAGAATAAACTAGACACTCAAAGAGTTGTTTATATGAGTTGAAGCTGCAAAATTGTAGCCCTCACAGTTACATGCAAGTCTAAATAAGTGATGAATAAGAATAACTACTTTTGAAAAATTTTCACTTATTTACATCAAACAAGCTTGGTTATATAGAATAACCCTGCACTAAGTAGCTAATAAGGAAACCGAGCAGCAAAACTGAAGACTGATAATAAACTAGACAGCCTATGCTAGTTCATATAAGCTGTAAGATTTTATAAGTCAAAAAGCTTCCTAGCATACTATGAAACAATTTTCAATCCTCTAATGAGCTTTAAAAGTCTATCAATTACTCTTTTTGAAACCATCTATGTCTCCATTCTTAAGGAAAATCATGCCCTAAGATTTGTCTGCTTGCATATTACCAAACATAAAGGTTAAACTGTCACTCTATGACATTAGGATATTGCATAGTAAAAGCACAATGGCATCATGGTCTTCGCCAACTACATTAGCCGATGAGTCAAGCATGAATTCAGAATACAACAAAAACATATAAATTAAAGATCTCATACTGCTTAAAAAGTAGTTTTCAGCTAAATAAAAATCATCTGTGCAATTATCATATGATGGTTGCATAACGTCAGCATAGGCAGTTCTTGCAGTCTCTGTCTGAGACTTATTAATTGTACCTGAGACTTTGCAGCAATGCTAACAATTTTATAAGGATTTCATACTCGGTCTTTCAAGTACTCTTGCCACGCAGAGCAAAACTCTGCAGCTTTTGTATCAGCATCATCTTTTGAAAATTTTCACTTGCATGCACTTTGAAATGCCTTAACATCAAGTTCACCCATTCTCTTGATTCCAATAGTAGATTTCTTCCCCGATATGTCCCTTAAGCCCTGTATCATGCGAATGCTTTCAGTACATTGAGACAGTTTATGGTACATAAAAGAGCTGGCAACTCCTGAGAATTCCACGGAATGGTTACTGATTCAAAAGAGTCCTTACACACCACAAATGAGAAAGTCTATACTTTAATCAATTTGTTCCGAGCTTCCTGTAGCTCGTCATTGCTCATACGTTCTTTGACCACAGGAGTTTGATTAAGAGCTTCAGATCTTCCATTTCTTCGATTTTCTCTTTATTCTTCACTCATTTTCTCCATCTTTTCTTGACTGTTGAGTCACCTTCACCTAACATGTGCTTCATCACCTGTAATTTACATTTCGATTGTTGTATTTCCAATTCCAGTTCTTGTTTTGCATCCAGCAGCTTTTCTAATTGAAGAATTTTCTTGAGAGCAGATCTTTTTCTCTCTGTCCATTTGTTTCATTGTCAGATGATAGATTTCACCAGATATAGACTTGGTAAATGATACCACATAAAGAAAGCATCAGGTTGAGGGCAACAAACCTTCTGTTCTTCAATAAGCCTTAGGACATTTTCATCAGCCTTTTTCTGCTCCATAGATGCCATTTGAAGTGAGCTGTTCTTTATTGCATTCTAAAGGAAAACAAGAAAATTACATTCAGCATCTTCACAAGCTAGTGCAGAGCACTTGCTGAGAGCCTGTGACCGCCATGTATTTAGTTGGTTAGGTGAACAGGAAAAGGAACCTGGCAACCAGTAGCACATATGATATATGTAATTTTTTTCTTTCCCTGGCCTCCATTTCAACATCCTTCAAAGTTGTAGGATTATATTCTAACCAATATCAGTCTACATGGCTGTGAAGTCATCTTTATCATGCTTTGACAGATTATCAAAGAAAGATTCTAAGATATACAGCAGCTAAAACAAGAAACTATAAAATTGGTCAGGATCATCTAATTCATATAGTTTTGATGCTACAGAAAATTCAAGTTGAACATGATAATTACTATTTCTGCCATCTAGACGTAACGTTGTCAAATTAATCTTCAATGTAATCGTGAGCTAACATGTGTGCAAAATTTTTTAAACAAGCCAATATTCTTTCTATGTATGCTTTTATATGGACACATGGAAATGTAAATATCTGGACACATGCATGAGTTAATAATAAGCAATGTGCTTTTATGTGATGATATGGACATTTTTTTGAGAATAGTGGCAGGCAGGGCACCATCTTGTTTGGACTCATGACCTCTCCATTGAAGTGAGGTACCAATCTGCTGAGTTAAGCCCACTATATGAATATATTACCCAACATGAAACGCATGTAAGCTTGCCCTTCATCACTGGGTACTACAGACAACCTGTTCATCAGTTTATGCTAAAAAATTGAACCACTGATCAGTAATACTGCAGCTCTTAAAGAGAAATCAGCCACAAAATTGGAGCACTTCCATGCATCCAGTAAAAGACTTTGACTTTCTTCTAGAAGAGTACAAAATAACAATCAGGAGGATATCCAAATAAGTTCACTCATTTTGCAATGCTAGCCGCAAAGCATCAAGAGAGAGAACCTATTTCTTGAATTTGGCAGAATCAGACTCTGATTTTATCAAGATTTAATACTTGAATGTCACTTGCTACACAAAGCTTATTACAAAGCACAGCGGCGCACTATTTTGCCCAAGTTTGTCATGTAAATACTTAATAACATAAAGTAGAAATCTATCGAAGAAAATATTATTATATAGCAGCCTTCTAATTCAAATCCATGATATTCATTGAAGGTATGTCTGGCAAACAAGATCAAGTCTCACTAACTTTTGTTTCATTCTGTTTCATCCTCTCAATGTCATTTTGAGCAACCAGTTTATCTAGTTGACTAGATCTCAAATCAAGCTCTCTTTGTTTAGCACCCAGTTGTGCCTTTAGCGTTGCGTTCTCCTTAAACATCCTGTATGAATGTTCCTGAGCAAGACACTGCATCTTTCATATTTCTGATGAAAGGACAAAAAAATTACAAAACCTGTGAGAGCTCCTCATCGATGGATGTTAGGAAATAATAAAAGGATAACACCGGATGAAAGTTTCATCAAGATCACAAGCATCATTATTTTAAAAGTGCCGCTCCAAACAACGCATCAAAATTTGAAGAGCAAGAGACCCATTCCAGGCTTAAAATTCAGACTTGATTCTAATATTATTTACAACCATCAACCATGCTTAGCCAATATCTTACATAAAAAGTGAGAAAAGAATTTTAGGCAATGTCAGAACCAATTGGGGGCATGGTGCATTTCAGTCTAAAGTTCAAAAAACAACAATTAACTTCTTGCATAAATTGGAAGATTATATGGCTAAATCTTTTTCTTTTCTTTTTCTGGTGGTTTTTTTTTGTGGGGGGGGGGGGCGCGGCGCCGGGGTGCATTACAGGGGACGGGCAGAAGCATGCCTAAATCTTCTAATAACAAGATGTTCCGCTAAAGGAAGCAATGTACAGAGGGTGCATCTTTACACTAGGATTATATTAGGAACAATTGTAGACACGACCCTGTCCGAGTGTAAACCAAAGTTCTTTGGCTAATATGATTTCTAAAGCCTAATAAACACAGCAATTTCATAAACAATCAGGAAAGGAATTTACGGAAATGAATGAAACCTAACCATCATATGTACCTTCATTATAAGATTGAAGTAATCGATCTGTCTCTTTCGTTTATCATCTTAACAAGGAAGCTAGTGCTCTCGTTGTACTTGCATTCCAGTTCTTGTAAATGTTTGTTCTTGACCTCAATCTGGTTTGCCAGATTTGCCACAAGTTTATCTGTTTTGCAAGACTCTTCCTTTGAAGATGAGTTAGATCTCCATTTTTGCACCAATACTCTCCAACTGGACCCTTTGAACTATGATCATCAGCCCATGCATTGCATCCATAAATATTGCACCTGGGATCCTCCCTTTCATTCCAATCATTTTACCAAAATGTTTAGCATCCAGATAATTCTCCAATGACATAGCATCCTTCAACCCAGTCAAGTCCTTGCAGAAATTCACAATTGCATTTCCTGTATGACCTCTGTACCATAAAGGAATGACTTTTAATGGATTAAATCTAGATAACTGCTCTTTTAACCTGTCTCCACTCTCACAAACTTGTCTGCCATTTTTCCATTCAGTAGAAACATTGACAAGGATACCCATGCAAGGCCACACAACCTGATCCTCTTCATTGGTCTTCAAAGAAGGGTCCTACTATATTAAAATTAGTTGCTTCGATGGGCCTGCTGTATCAGCATGGTCAGCCTTCAAGAGTTTTGCTAATGCTCAATGATTGGCCTTCACTTTTGCTTCTCAATTCGACACACCCAATCCCGTTGCATGTTGAAGCAGTCCATTGTGACAGTCTTCTTGTTTCTTTCTTCCCACATGGAAAGGAGTCAAAGGACACTTGAAAGTGTTGTCTTCATCTTTTACTTTAAGTTTCCCTGACTTCAGAAGTTGGTATGATTTGGCCTCATGGTCATCTATCTCAGAATCGCTTATCTCGGAAGCCTCATCAGAGCTGTAATACATTGAAATGGAAGCATCTAAAGCCCCGAAAAAAGAAACAAACAAAATAATTTAGTACGATGATGAAACTTTCAGTTGCAGAAGCATAACTATAATACAACATGTATGACAACAAGATATATTTATATCCGAGCAGGTTTTGATGGAAACATGTTATGAGGCAAATTTGCTGAACCTCAGTAACTATAAAGATTAGTTTCTATTTTACATGCCATGTTCCAAGACAGAAGTTATAAGCTGTATAAATGAAATCAACAATCAAATTTCAATCCGTCACTATAAGGAGTGCAAGATACAAAGCAACACAGTCAGGATAATCATTTGGTTCTACATGTTGCTGGTTATTGGTAATTCACAACAAAAGAAAGGGGATTCTTATTAGCAATAGTCAACTCTTTTCACCAATAATTAACCTAGAGTAATTTTTGGACTCATGGACTTGCAAGGATGTAGTGGTAAACCTAAATTTGCACTTGATAAGCTACCAAACAAAAAGCACAATGATGTGATAGAATCCTGGGGGATCATCAGAGCACTTACAGTAGAATATTAGGACTTTTGTTCATGATATTACCACATAAAGAAGCACATATAAGCGATAATTATACCTACCATGATGATGATTCTGAAGTTGATCTTTGCATTCCCAGGATACACTCAGGCTGCAAAAGCATATGACTCTCTTAGAATTACTATCTACAGCTATTTCAGTCTACATGCTTATCTTCCACAGCTCTGCTAGGCTCTGAATCTCCAAGAACCACAGGCTAAGGGTTGCACTGCTGAAATTCTTGTCCAACAAGCTTTTCTCCTCTCTCTCCCTCTTTCTGATGGAGAAGAAACACCCAATGCCCCTCTTCTGCTCTCTCCTTGTGTGCGTGGTGTCCCACTGGGTTGGATTCTTGGATGCCTAAGAGGAGGGGCATGCCCCCCTATATAGAAGAGGGTGCTATCCCCTCTTCTCCAGAACCCTATTTGGACTTTAATTAGGATGAGACAAGGATGGAGAGTGTGACATCCTTGGCTGCCTCTCTCCTAAGTCCTCGTAGGACTCAATGTCCAAAGAGAGAAAGGTAAGGATAGTGACCTGATAAGGGTGGCCACCTCCTCCCTTTGAAAATGGTGCCCCTAGACCAGGCAAGGATGCTGGCAAAGCTTGGCCGACTCCTACTTGGGTCTAGTGCGGGTGATCCTGATCAACCTAGTTCAGGTCTTGCTTGACCTAACATAGCCTGATCCTTTTATCCGGACCAATTCTCTAGTCTAATCTCTTATCCAATCAAATCCATATCTTTTTGATCCGATTAATAAGAGAATCCTTCATTGGAATTCAATTCCAATTGAACTTAGATAGATAGCACATGCTAGATGTGTTATTAGGATAGATCAACTCAGATTCCCACTCATGAAAGATCCGCATTTCAAACTGACCTGGTCATACATCGGCCACATGGTTCAGCATGGGATTTGGAGTCTATTTGGTATTACTAAACCTTTTGATGGATAAGATGAACTGAGTTGGTCTCCCTATTCCTACATAAGCTATATCCTACAATTCAATCTTCCATCATTTCAGTGTCCTCATACAATCATTGAGCATAGCATTGTCGGACCTTTAGTCATATGATGTTATGGTCCATTAGACCACGGATCATCTTAGACATCCTTATATGAAAACAATTTGCAGGAATCATTTTAAAAATAATTAATTATTTTTCACAAGTAATTTGTAAAATAATTATTTTCAAAATCCTTTCAAATTATTACTTGGTCCATAATTTATATGTCAGACCATGTCTCTATTCTAATATAGACATCACACCATTATAACAGTTTCCATGTTGGACAACCTGACGCTCAGTCATATCTAAATCCAGTAAACATTGCACTCCCTAACAAAGACATAATCCAAAATATCATGGTCGATACACATGTTTGGCAACACATTTACTTATCTCCAGAATTCAATAAGGCATCCTTCTCTTCAGGTCAAGAGATCACTTGCAAGCTTGTGTATTAGGTTCATACCTCTACCCCATACAATGCTTTATGAGGTGAATTGCCAATGTCTACACGAGGTCTGACCTCAGTAAAGGAAGAACTCCATGCAGCCACTATCTATCTCAATAGCCTTATAGGTATGATGCCCAACCTCATCTATAGCTATAATTAAATATTGACTACATAGATCTATCCAATCCTCCTAATGAAAAACACCTCATCCACTTGGATAAACTCCCTGAAGTACTTATGGACTCTTTTCTGGCCGTCTGGCCGATGTATGACATGCATCCTGCACTTTATATGATCATAGAAAGGAAAAATCATTTATTAATCTAATAAATATTTGCAATTACATGCAAATGACTTTAGGGCATACACTATAACATGATGATGGGCTAGTGAATAAGAAAAGACAACTCACTCATTCTTAGCATACTTGTTTGACCATATCAAATAACATTTCATGCTCGAACCTGATTTTATGTTTTTAAAGATAAAACAAGCATCTAACACTAATACATCTGCAGATGCAAAATAAGTTAATCTTGGCATGCTGAAGAATTATATGTTGATCCATTACAAATTTCAAGCCTTGGAACCATCTTGCTACGATGTGAACCCTTGGCCGAGACTTGTGAATGACTCGATCCTCACTAATTAGACAATGAGACAAAAACAATAAACTTGAATGAATGATATATCAAATTTTATTATAGTTTGTTTGTGGGGGATAAGATTGACTGAAACATGGTTGTCAAAAACATGTGATGCACATGCAACAACTATGCCAGAGCACACTGCCTGCTGGACAAGGCACAGTCATCAAACATCCAGTCCAGCAATAGTATAAACATGGCTACCAAAATCAGAAACTGCTCCTTCAAAAGGACTATGAGATGTCCTCACAAGAGATGCTGCTTTACGATCATTTTTTTTTTAAAATCAATATATCACAACCAAGCTTAAAACCCCAGTCACATTGTAAATATGCATCCTATCCATGGTTTGACACTCCAATCCATCAAGCACATGTAGAATTATTAAACTTCTCCTCAACACATGTCAACATTTAATCATCATAAGACCCACTCTCGCCGTCATCCATCATTCGTTCAGCAAGAAAGTAGAAATTTCCCCATCACTTGCAACAACTTACATCTTCCATTGAAGAGGAGTGCTAAGTCTACGTGCATGTAAAAATGAATAGCCTCAGACAAGTGAAGTCATGAACCATATTGCCCCACTCGTTGTGCAACGTACCAGCATTTGATGCAGGGTCTACACAACAAATACTGGCTGTGGTGCGATTTCATGCAACATGCATAGTTACAGCATTCCTCTTGTAAAATAATCACTTCACAATCTATTAAATTTCTACTCGATGGGAGCTTATTCTATCATCATACTTCCACGAAACTTAAATTCCATGTACTCCTGTTTTTATCCATCAAATCTTTAGATTTAATTATTCCTTTTTTTGGTTGAGATCTTCTAAAGCAAGTGGTATATATAGCATCTCAAATCAGAGTAGATCTAAAATGCAGAACTAAACACCATTAAACCACCTCCAAATAAAAGCTAAACATTCTACAAAACATCTGAAAACCAGAACAGCTCAGAAAGCATCAGGAAATAAAAGAACGAGGTCAAAACTAAAACCCTAATGTGAAAATTTTGGAGAAAAAAACAATGACCGGTGTAACCACCAATCACTACAAAAGAATCAGAAAGATAGAACAGCCATCGATCAAGCAGAAACGAGAAAGATTTACCGATTCGACTCTATCATTCTTCAATCAAGAGATTTTTGAGGGAGAATTTTGGGAATTTCTTTCCTTTACCTGCTACGAATGGTAGCTGAAGACGATAAGCCCTCGAAAAGAAGGCACGGACAAGAATGCCGAAAACGGGGAACGAGAAAGCCGGCCAAGTGCTAACCGCCTTTTACAAGAAGAAGGCGTATGAGACGTGCTTCGAATTTTTGGTGGGTCCACACCGGGGCCCGCTAAATACACGCCTTCTAAAACCCGCTCCTCCTCTGGTGAGAACATTGTCATCTAGAGGGGATCCCTCACCTTAAGAGAGAGAGAGAGAGAGAGAGCGAGAGAGAGGGCATCGCGATTTCCGCAACTCTCTTACTTTCTAACTTTACAGCTGATATTAATGATTGGGATGGAGCCAGATGTTATTACCAGATACGTAAAAGGCGATTGTAATGGTTGAAAATTGGAAAAGGCAACGATTTGGGGATACGTCGTTAGTGACAACGATTTGACGTGGATACCGTATCAGCATTCATCGTCGGAGAACAATCATTCGATGTCTTTTATATGTCATACATTCATGCTTAATCTGCTATGGTCCATCAAAGGAAGAAAATAATGTTTTCTAATTTGACTTAGACCACAGTTCGATTAGATAAGACTCCCAAAGCGTAAGTTGTTACGTATGAGCAGTTCATACTAAAAAATTTAAAAAAAAAAAAAACAAATAAGAAAGATCCAAACATGAGAAATTTAATGGAAAGCAGATAAATGGCCCATTGTTTTACTCCACTGGAGATAATGAATTATTTGCTCAATAGATTTTTCATTTGCAAGTGCAAGGATATGGACTAGCTAGCTTGTTGAGATATTGCATGAGCTTTAGTTGGGCATTAAAACCATAAACTGTTTCCAGCTTCCACCAAGTCCATATCCTGTATGATAAATGATGTGAGTGTTCGAGTTATACGCCATGTGAGGCAATAAGCACATACTCGGTGTTGTAACTTCCACTAGTTCGCAATTACAATAAAAAATATATATAAATATTATATAACACAAACTTATCTCAAATTTTGAATTTTAGAATACATCA
This sequence comes from Elaeis oleifera, assembly GCA_000441515.1. Taxonomy (NCBI): domain Eukaryota; kingdom Viridiplantae; phylum Streptophyta; class Magnoliopsida; order Arecales; family Arecaceae; genus Elaeis; species Elaeis oleifera. The sequence continues at coordinate 776,339 of KE504675.1, read as the reverse complement.
ATGAATCCCCTCAAAAAGAATACATCAATGAACTAGGATCGCATGCATATTTTGCACTCATCATAAAACAAACATCAACACGCATTTCTTGCAAGAATTTAAGTTGCCACCGCTTCATCGACAGACACCCAAACATGCCCCAAGTATCAATAACCAAGTACTTCATCAACCAATGGTGCTTAATTCCAATCGGACCATCGTACACAAGACTCAATGATTGTTTACACCAAATTGGCTATATTATAGATGTCAACACGAGTCTTATTCCTGATACATGCAATTATTTTATAGTTGCTTATTCCAATAAATGAGAAGCTACAAGCATATTTCTTGATATTTTACAGATATTTAGAGTCCTTTTGTATAATCCAATAGGATTATGTTGAATTTCTGACTAGATTTGTAGATTAGATAGTGTATTTAAGCATGACTGATATCAACCCAATGCCTTTTGGTCCAAATTCTATGAGCGAATAAATAAAAACGTTATACATTCTCTTGTTTCTTTCTACAGGTCCATAGAACACAAACTAGAATTTAGGCTGAGATTTAGAACAAATCCGTAAAACATCCGAGCTGAATGGGCTACCAGTTCCGGTTCTTGCAGAATATTTCTATAAACACATGTTTTAGTTTGAAATAAAATATTATGCCTTGATGGTAAAACACTATAGCGCCTGACATGGCAGTGAAAGCCATGCTGGGCTCCCTATTTGGATGGTAGCCCCTTGCTGGGAAAATATCAGAAGTTCTGGGAGCTGTTCCCGCCACGACAAATTAATGGTCGAACAACCAAGCCTCGAAGTTCGTAGTTCGGACGCATGCTGCACAACCGAGAAGCAGGTGGCAGCCTTCTCAACCGTCAAAGCATGGTCGAATGCTCCCTTCATCAAGCATTCGTGGCAGCGAAGTGCGTCCCTTCCCACATCCTCCGCACAGAGACTTGTCACCTCATATAGAAAGAGACATCTTATAATAGTAAGGACGGCTCAGCAGTATCATAACATATATATTATAATATATATAGTGGTTTTTCTATTATTTGGCCATCACAATATTTATAAATGCACAAGAATGGAGGTGGTGTCTTGGGAGTACTTTATCTAATTAATTTTTTAAAAAATTATTATAAATAATTAATTTAATTTTTAATTTATTTATTAAAATAATATAAATAGGATAAA
>KE504675.1:716069-761156 GCA_000441515.1 Elaeis oleifera | reverse complement strand
ATAATAAATTTTTAATATTTTTAATATATAAAAAAATATAGATAAATTATTTTTTATTAAATATTGTTTGAAAAATATTTATTTAAAAAAATATGTTTTTTTAGATAAATTTTTTACATCGGAAGAGTAGACCCACAAGGTGACCCTCAGGTTCGGGTTGTATCTTTCACAAAAAAAGAATGATTAGGCTTCTCTTGTGATGTGAACCGTTGGACGGAGATCTACACAGCTCGCAAAGCATTCTTATTTTTTCAGTCATCCGTATACACAGATCTCAGAGTAACGTTGCTCAATCCAATGGTAGAGGGGCGCGAAAAAGGTGCATCATTCTTTCACACGAAAGATGCAACCATAGTCCGTGATCCTTACCTCACGTCGCACCAGATGTCACATTAGTTGGTCCCCTTGGAGTGGACCCGGCCGGCGAGATATAAAAGGAGTGACCCGGCGACGATCTCTAAGAACACGATCTCTCTCTTCATCCACCTCGCCGGAGACCGAGAGGCCGGTCGGGCGCGGTGAGGTCCTAATCCTTGGGCGGTGTTGTTCTCCCAAATCGGTGCGACGGCGAGAGCCAGGGCAAGGCGTCATCGCTGGTGCTCTGGATCGGCACCGGCGCCCACCTCTACGATGGTCCTGTCGACGTTAATATCGCCCTTCTCCTCGGTAGCCGGTTCGACTCCGAGAAGTCCGAGGCCCTGAAGCGCCTCCTCGCCCTCATCGTCTTGGACGTCGTCGTCTCCCACTTCTTCCCCCATGTTTCCGCTCATGCGGCAGGATTTGAGCTCTTCTTGGAGCGTTGTTGGATCTCTTCCCTTTTCGATTGATTCGCATACCCACAGCTATCTGATCTCGTTTCTTTCTTTCTTTTCTTACGGGCCTTCAGGTCGTGAAGAATGTAGCGTCGTAGTCGCTGGAAGTCAAGAAACTCGTATTACTCTACCTGCTTCATTATGCTGAAAAGTATGATTTTTATAACCCTCTACCTACTACATCATGCCAAAGACTATGATCTTCATATATTGCTTCGAGTTTGAACCTTGGACGCTTGATGTGAATTTACCTTTATCTGTTCCAGCTGATTTTTACCTGTGCTTGTTTCTTGTGTTATGATTTATGAATGGTTTTAATGTTCTTTTAAATAAGCATGAACAGGAATTATGTGTGGAACTGGCTTATTAGATCGATGGTAAAGAGTCCACCGTTCGTTATTTTCCCGGGCTTTAGTTGATTAGAACCAGAAAAGTATGGTCTTAATATTGGCTATTCGTTGTGTGTTTCTTCTTGCACTTTGCCCCTGTCATGGTTGGCAGTGCATGAAAAAACCACAAAATGCAATTCAAGAGTAAAAAAAAGGGATAGATAATCTATTAGTGATTGAGACGGAGCCTCACATAGCTTGGTAACTACAATACTTGGATGATTGGGAGAACAAATCTTTAGCTGGCTGGTCTGAATTGATATTCTTAGATATTGGATATAATAGATGGTGGATTTTTCTCCTTAGGCATTGTAAGACTATGAATCTTGATATTTCAGTGATTTTTCTTCCATCATTCCCATAGATGTATTTTGCCCCGTTCAATCAGGAGACTGGTTTTATTGCCACCCTGCTGCCCTCCCTGTTGCTTCATATCTTGTGGAGCATTGGGCATGGTTCCTTTGTTTGGTAGTAACAAAGAGAGTGCAAGGTGATAGAAAGAGGATGAAGCAGGGCTTCTGCTTGGAATGTTCGATCTGATCATTTGGTTCTGGGTCTGTGGGAGTGGGACACGTGATGGGAGACGCAGCTTGTCTAATGAGGAGGATATGTAAGACCCACATGTCATGTCGTGTCCAGTCGAGGGGTGACACTGCAGAATTTCTTAAATTTACCGTGTCCAGGTATCACTGGTTCCTAATGCTTCCTCTTGAATTGCTCCTTAGATATTATAATGTTATGTTTAACCCCTGTTTAGTTCGTATCATGGTCACAACTTATCACTTGATCAAATTCTAGACTAATATTTGTCCCTCCCCAATCTCTGAATTCCAAGCTCAGCGGTGGTTTAGCATCTCGTAATTTCTCGAATATGATGGTGTTGTCATGATTAATCTTCTTTAGTATTCAAAAATGGTTTTTGTTACATGGGAGCAGCTGATGAGTGAATATTCATGAGTATTGTTGCGGCCAACTCCCCGTCGTCTGTTGTCGGAAACGAGCACCTGCAAGACAGCATCCACACAGACCGGATTGGTGTCCGGCGGGGATCCTCCGATGCTTAAGTAAGAGAAAGAAGTTGGTGAACGGTAGTTTTTGAATGTAGAAAGTAGCAGAGTTCTGGCCTCGAGATGGTTTATCCGTATTGCTCACTTATCTCTTTTTTATAGATGATTTTGGTGTAACCGTCGAGCATGCGGTCCCGCTTTTTATGGCGCTAAATTATCAGGCCATAAATATGGAATTAGTGGGGCATTAATTCTCCTTAATAGCTGTGACACGTAGTTGATAACCGTTTGTGACAGTTATGGTATGTTGAGCAGATTAGTCGGCCATATATCGGTAGAACCGACTATATGTCAGCAGAATCTATGAGCGACCGTTGGCTAGTAGTTCTTTATGCCGACGGTCTAAGTCGTTCGTTGTCGATCAGTAGTGGTCGAATCATTAGTCGGTCATCCGACATTAGTCGGTCAGCCGACAGTAAGTCGGTGCGGTTCGCTCAGTCGGTCGATGAAGAGTCGAAACCGCATATCAGCCGATGCGCAGTCAGAGTTGTGGTGACCAAAGTCGGGGTCGGTCGGTTTACCCAACAGTTGTCCCCCACTCTCAAGTCCAAGGTGAACCGACGTGTATATTGTCACGTGGTTCGTCACATTGGACGAAGGAAATTATTTTTGTCACATCGAACCTCGATTTTGATATCGCTTTCTCCGAGATATGGGCGATCGACTGTTTTGTCGTTTTGGCGGGTACAGTCGTATTTAAACTGTCACACTGACCGATCGATTTGATATCAGTTGTCAGTGTCAGACATCGTTTCGAAAAGTCGATTCGGCATCGGACGATATGATTCTGACAAGTAGATTTATGCTACGTGTCCGAATGTTATTGGGTCGGATCTGTTCACGTGGATTAAGGTGACATGGCTCGATCTGGGCCAGGTGCGTCGAACTGTCAGATCAATGGTCGGTCCAGATGTTGTCACGTGTCATCATCTAATAAATCTTCGATTCGATCGCTTTCATCTCGACCGTTGAGAGATCCTATATATATATGGTCGCTCTCAACCAAACTCTACTTTTCATTTTGTCTTTCTTGGTGCTGAAACTCTATCAGACGGTCGCCCTAGCATCTGAGGTTGTCATTCCCATCTTTTTAGGTCAAGTTCTTATCTTGAGTCCCTTTCCTTTAGAATCTCCGCCTTCTTTAGAGTCTTGTCTCTTATGGCTAGGACTTCTCCTTTTCGAGATGGTCGGTCAGGAATCCGACCGATGAATCCCAGTTGGATCCGGAGGTGGAGGTTTTTCACTTTCGGAGTCGAATGTCGAGTGGCTCCGAGAACAGTATTGTATCCCGGAGCAGTTTCAGCTTTTCGTCCCTGAGATCGATGGTCGGGTGAATACCCCTCTTTCAGACCAGGTGGCCTTTTATGTCGAAGATCTTCAGACGGATCTTCGATTTTCGATTTTGAAATTTGTCCGGAATATTTTGGATTACTACGGACTTTGTTCGGCTCAGCTGGCACCAAACTCGGTCTGGTTGATAATTAGTTTTGCTTTGTTGTGTCGGTTGCTACCGACTGCACCTCGTCCTTCTCTTTTCTAGCTTTCTTCATCCTCCGACCTCATTCGAAGGCCCGAGGGTGGTGCTTCTTCAACCCCCGAAAAGGTCTTTCCTTTATTAACGATCTTCCATTGTTCATTCATGGATGGAAGAATCGATTCTTCTTCGCTTCCTCTACCCTTCCTTAGGATTTTCTTTCCGTTGGGGCGATCTACGAACCGGTCCCAACGACAACAGCTGAGTAGAGGTCGGCAATCGGGAGGACTTCCATCGGCTGAAAAACATAGCGGTCTCGGCACAGGAGTTTGTGACCGAACAGGCTCTTTATGATGTCGGTCTTAGTTCGATCATCCGTCTAGGTATAGTGTAGTCGGTCGATTATTTCGGACTTCACTTTTCTTTACTTGTTGAGTTGTATTGACTTCTGCTGTAATTGCAGCCGTGGATGCGAGTGTCGAACGCCGACATTCATCAGCACGCTGTCAGGAAGAGGACAGCTTCTGAGGCTAGACCTTCTTGATTGTCGAAGAGGCATCAACCTTCGGCGCAAGTTCAAGCGGCACCAGCTCCAGTCGTCGCTTCAACGCCGACTGAGGAACCTGATGCTCCGTCTACATCTGTTCCTGAGCCGATCCAGGCACTGTCGGCTCCAACAGTGCTCCCTACTGCATAGTCTGAAGAAAGGGCGGCAAGGGGAACTGCCGAAGCACCGTCAGTAGTTCCATCAACTGAGGAGGTTCGGGTCGAGATAGGAGAACTCGAACAATCTGCGGCTGCACCAGTTGCTCCTTTAGTTGGGGCACAGTCAAGTTCAAGCTTCCCTCGCTTTCGAACATGGGGCCGCCGATAAGGGACCGAGAGAAAGCTCCGGTGACTTCGACGGAAGATGCAGCGTCGGAGGGCCAGACGGTTCACTTCGACCTTCAAGTACCTGATGATGAATCAGCCCTGGCTAATCCGACATTGGCCAAGCGACTGTGCCAAACCGCTCTTCTTCTAGTTGATCGGGAGCACCGGAAGAACGGACGGTGGCCAAGATATTTCGTCCTTTTACCCGATAATAATCGGGTAAGTTTCTTTCTTTCTTTCTTTTAACCCAACTTATCTTCTGTCTGCAGTTGATCCATGACATGTTCGACCTGAAAATCGGCTACGTGAAGGTCGGCGATTTTCGTAGGTCGTGGATGAATAAGGTGGCAGCTGCTGATGCTGAGAAAGCGGCCGCACTCGAATAATTTAAGTCGGCAGTGGAGCGGGAAGCCAAGCTTCAAGAGGAGATTTTCTGACTAACTGACGACTTAACATCCTCGGGGGCTGAACTTAAGTCGGCTCGCGAGGCTATTTCGGTTCTTGAGTCACAGGTCAAGAGCAAAAAGCACTCTATCCATCGGCTTCGATGGGCGCGAGATGGATGTATCGAAGAACTTGAAGCCGAACGTGGACGTCATCGGGCCAACCTGAAAAGGTTGGCACTGGCCAAAGAAGAGTCATCCTCTGCTCGAGCTGATGCTGATTTGGCGAAGGTGGAAGCAGAGACGGCAAGGGAGGCATTGAGTCGGGCAATCGACGATTTTCGGAGTTTGGAAGAATTCAAGGAAGAGATTCTCGAAGGTGGCTTCGCCTCGTACTGCGTCGAGTATAAAGACGGTCAAGATGCAATCGAAAAATTGTACCCAAATCTCGACTTGAGCAGCATCGTCCCTCCAAGATCGAAAGACGGGATTGCTGAAGAAGAAGCCGCGCCGACTCAAGATGAAACACCGACCGCACCTGAAGTTGTTCAACTCACCGACACTACATCAAAGCAAAGGAATAGAAACGATGACGAAGCTTAGTCGGTGTATTTACTTCTTTTTGTGTAACCAGATATCTGTAATCGGACTTCGGTCCAATTTTGTAACTTCTTTTTGACAATGAATGAAAGCATTTTCTTCTAAGTTTGAACTGTTTGTCTGGAATATTAAGTCTGCAATGTCTGCAATATAAAGTAGCCACCGAACATTAATCGGTGATCCGATCATTCGGTAGAATTTGTAGAATTCCGTTAGTCGTTTAGTCTTTGACGTACTTAATAGAAGTTAGGATAACGATGATAAGTCGAATATCCTGTACCCGATGCTTGATCGGATTTGTACGTCAGATTGTTTGATAATCGGTGGTAAGCCGAATATCCTTCGACTGGTCGTAGCCATGTCGGTATAATTTCAATCCGACTTTGATCGTTTTGACATTTCATTTCGCTTAGTTATGACTAAGTTGGCATATTAGTCTATCGACTGTAGTCAGTTTTTATAGTGAAAAGCCGACATTGAAAATTCAGATATAATCGGCACTATGACTTTTACAGTAAAAGCCTGTATATTTGATGTCGGTTTGAAATTACAGTCGGTATGTTGGTTTTTGCAAGAGAACCGAAATATAGTCGATACCGAAGCAGTTGATTCTCTGACTTTTACAGTGAAAGCTGAAATAAACTTCATGTCGAAGTACAGTCGATAGTTTAATTTTTATAATGAAATCCGACATATAGTCGATCATTGATAGAACTTGACCAAGGTTGGTGATTCTGGAATTTCTGTATTGTATTCCAAATAATGTATATATCAACCTTTATGGGTGATACATCTTCAGATTGTCGGCATTCCATGGTCAGGGAATTGATGATCCTTCAAGGATTTCTAGCCGATATGCACCCGATCTAAGAGTTTCGGATATTCTGTAAGATCCTTCTCAATTTGGAGACAGTTTTCTTGATCTAAAGGTTTTGAGATTTTTGCTTTTTTAAGACCAAATTTTTGGTCGGAAGACCTTCGGCTTGACTCTTGCATTATAATATCGGACTATTCTTTGCTGATATGCAGCCATCCGAACTTGAGTTTGCTGTCGGAGTTCTGGAAGGAGATCTAAGTCGGCTCTCCGACATTCGGAATTGCTCGGCTCACTGTATTGTTTATCCTTGTTGATGGCAGTCCGATCTCGAGTGGGATCATTGCCTCTGTTGCATAAGCCAAATTAAAAGAGGATTCTCTAGTCGGTATGCGGAGAGTTGTTCGGTATGCCCATAAGATCGGATATAATTCTTCCATTCAGAGGTCATTGGCTTCATTCAGTCGGATCTTGAGCCTGTGCAAGATTGTTCGGTTGGTTACCTCCACCTCTCCATTGACTGTGAATGGCCGACTGACGTGAGTTTGTGTGTGATATGAAACTTCGTACAGAATTCTCTGAAATTTTGATTATCGAATTATCGATCATTGTCGGTGATGATGGTGTGCGGTAAATCGAATCTGTAAATGATGGATTTCTGAATGAAGTCTTCCATTTTATTTTCAGTGATTTGGGCCAGTGGTTCGGCTTCTACCTATTTGGTGAAGTAGTCAATAGCTCACTATGAATTTTCTCTGACTCGATACCGAGGGAAAGGATCAAGTATTTCGATTTTCATTGTACCAAGGGTCATGGTGCTACAATCGATGTCAACTGATTAGCCGGTTGATGTTGTATATTTACACACCTTTGACATGGTTCACACCTCCGGATAAGTTTAGCTGCATTTTCTTCATGGTGGCCAATAGTATCCTTGCCGTAGAACTTTATAAGCTAGAGATTTGTCTCCCAAGTGATTTTCACAAATCCCTTCGTGTACTTCTCTAAGTGCATAGTCGGCATCTGTAGGTTCCAAACACTTTAGTAAGAAAAGTGAAAACGACCTTTTGTAGAGATGACCATTCATTATTACATATTGAGAGGCCGTCCATCGGAGTCGTTTTGCGTCTGAAGGATCTACAGGAAGAATCTCATCGATCAAGTATTGGACGATCGGATCCATCCAGTTTGGTTCGATAGTGAGCTGCAATATTTTCTCGACTTTGTCGATACTCGACTGTTTGAGGTATTCAACGAATGTCCGATCCGACAAATTGAAAGAGGTAGTAGCCAATCGTGAAAGTATATCGGTCCGAACATTTTCGATTCTGAGAATGTGAAAGATCTCGAAATATTTCAAGCTCGCTGTAATATCTTTCACCTTTTGAAGGCACTTCATCATAGTGGGGTCTCGGGCTTCAAATTCAACCTTGACCTGTCCAGCAATAAATTGTGAGTCAGTGAAGACCTTTAAACTATCGATCTCAAGTTCTTTGGCTATCTTCAAGCCGGCTAAGAGTGCTTCATATTTGGTTTGATTATTTGAGGTTTTAAAGTTGAACTGAAGGGCGTATTCAGTGACTACCCCTTCAAAATTTGTGAGTATAAGGCCGGCTCCACTACCTTGTGTATTAGATGCTCCATCGATGTGCAGCATCTAGATTGACCTTAGGTTGGTTTCGGGAGTCGTAATCTGCTTTATTGTATTATCATCTATGTCTTCTGGCTTATTATCAGATATTGTACATTCTGCAATGAAGTCGGTCAAAACTTGCGCCTTAATGGACTGTCGTGGGCGATATTGTATGTCGAACTCGTCAAGCTTTACTGCCCACTTCGTCATCCGACCTGACGTATCAGGTCGATGTAAGATCGTCTTCAATGACTGATCTGTCAAAATCACAATTGGATGTGCTTGGAAGTACGGACAAAGTCGTTGTACCAATATGATTAGAGCGTAGATCATTTTTTCTGCTCTTGAGTATCGGATTTCGATATTGTGAAGTACTTTACTGATGTAGTAGATCGGTCGATGGATTCGATTTTTATCCTCCTGGACGAGCACCGAACTAACCGCTTCTGTTGAAGTCGCCAAGTAAAGATACAATGTCTCTCCGACCTTCGATTTGTAAGCAAAGGTGGAGAAGCCAAATATTTTTCAAGTCTTCGAAGGACTGTCGGCATTCATCCGACCATAAGAAATCTTTGTCTATCGCAAAGTTTTGAAAATAGCAAGCATCTCTCGGCCTATCTAGAAATGAATCGACTGAGTACGGCGATCCTTCCGTTGAGTTGCTGTATCTCTTTCTTTGAATTCGGATGCTTAATGTTGATGATGGCCTTTATCTTTTCAGGATTAGCCTCAATTCCTCGCTGTGAAATAAGAAATCCGAAGAATTTCTCGGAGGTCACTCCAAATGCACACTAAGTCGGGTTTAACTTTATCTGATGCTGTCGAAGTATGCCAAAAGCTTCTTCCAGGTCCCGAATATGATCTGAAGTTTGGAGACTCTTCACCAGCATGTCGTCCACGTACACCTTCATATTTCGTCCAATCTGGACCTTGCAGATCTTATTGACGAGCCGTTGATAAGTAGCTCCGGCATTTTTCAAACCGGAAGGCATTACTTTGCAGCAGTATATGACTTTGTCAGTTATAAAAGCTGTGTGCTCCTCATCTTCTGATGACATCCGAATTTGATTATCCTCAGCGAAAGCATCCATGAAACTCAAAAGTCGATGACCTGAAGTCGCATCAACCAGTTGATCAATATTCGACAATGAAAAGCTGTCCTTCGGACAAGCTTCATTCAAATCCGTATAGTCGATGTAGATTCTCCACTTTCCATTAGTTTTCTCACCATTACCACATTGATGAGCCAATCGGGATATGTAGCTTCTTTGATGAAGCTTGCTGCGAGGAGCTTGTCGACTTTTTCATCAATGACCTTTTGTCTTTCAGGGGCAAAAGGTTGCTTCTTTTGTCTCACTGACTTAACGTTCGGGTTGATGTTAAGTCGGTAAGTTATTACTTCTGAAAAAATCCCGGACATGTCGGTGGTCGATCAAGCAAAAATATCGACGTTGGCTCTGAGTAATTTTATTAATCGTTACTGCTTTGAGTTGGGCAGTTGCGATCCAATTTGGACTATTTTCTTGGGATCTTCTTCTTTCAATGGGATAGAAATCAGTTGTTCAGCTGGTTCACCCTTTTCTGATTCTCTCTTTGGTCTAATTTGTCGATAGGCAGAGAGTCTTCAGGCTTATTATTTGGGTGGAGACAAGGAAGCAGTGTCAGGCAAGTTGCTGATCTCCACGCATCTCTTCGACTCCATTTCTCGTTGGGAATCGGACTAATAAATGATATGTTGAAACCACTGCTTTCAGAGCGTTGAGTCCAGATCGTCCAAGTATGGCGTTATAAGTCGAAGGTACTCGAACTACCGTGAATGTTATGAAGACGGTGCTCTGTTGTGGTTTGATTCCAGCGATTAAGGGGAGGGAGATTTCTCCTTCCACTGTGACAGCATCTCCTGTGAAGCCGACTAATGGCGTCGAGACTCTCCTGAGTCGGTCAGTCGGTAGTCGCATTCGCGAGAAAGTCGAATAAAACAGAACATCAATTGAATTTTCATTATCTACAAGGATTTTTTTACATCATAATTTGTTATTATTGTCGAGACAACAACAGCATCATCATGGAGATTCTGAATTTTTCGAACATCCTCTTCCGAAAAAGTTATTACATTATTGAGTTGTAGCCGTTTTGCCAACTCTTCTTCGGAAGTTGCCCCCCAGTCTAGTCATCCGAACATCATGTTGATCACCCTTATAGTCGGCTGATTATTTACAGCTTCTTCAGTCGGCTGAGGTCGTCAATCGGCAGAAGATTGAGTTAGTAGATCTCTCTGATATTTTTCGAGATAGCCTCGTTGAATCAGGACTTCTATTTCATCCCTGAGTTGGATGTATTATTCGGTATCGTGACCATGATCATGATGGAACCGACAATACTTCCTCCGATCGCGGTTCTTTGACGACGCTTTCATCGGTGGAGGGTGTCGTAAGTATTCTGCTCCTTCAATCTTCATGAGGATCTGCGCACTGAGAGCAGAAAGAGGAGTGTAGGAGTCATACCTGCCGTAATTCGGCCTTGGACTCCGTCGTTGGGGTAAAGCTCGCTTATTGGATGGCGGCCGACTTGATTCAGCCGGAGCTCCTCCCTTCTTCTGTTTCTTCTTCTTTTGATCTTTACCATCTGTCTGACGTCGGTCTGAAGCTCCTTCATCTGCGCGCATATACTTGTATGCATGCTCCAGAAGTTCAGCGTAAGTCCTGGGGAGAGTCTTGTTCAAAGAATATGTGAATCGAGATCCCCTCAGACCTCTTTTTATGGCTGATATAGCCATGTCTTCATTGAGGTCCTTGACCTCAAGCGTGGCCGCATTAAAACGGGCCACAAAATCTCGAAATGTCTCAGTCTCTCCTTGTTTGATCGAGAAGAGACTGTCGGAGGTTCGTGATAGCCTTCGACTGGTGCTGAAGTGAGCCACGAAAGAGTGTTCGAGCTGTCCGAAGGAGTATATACTTTCCGACTGAAGTCCGGAGTACCAGGCTCGAGCAGCTTTCCAAAGAGTCGTCGGAAAGTCAATGCACAAGAGGACGTCGGTTGCCCTCTGAATTGTCATGAGAACTTTGTAGCTCTCAAGATGGTCGATTGGGTCGGTGGAGCCGTTATGTGGCTCCACTTGCAGCATCTTGAACCGAGATGGGATCGGCTCATTTAAGATGTGCTGAGAGAGAGATTGGGCGGTGTGAAAGTCATAGTCATTGGAGGACTTCCGACCTTCCACCTGAAGCTAGACGAGTCGGCGGTTGATTTCCTGAAACTTGCGTTCGTAGTCGTCGAACCGCCGTTGCTGGGAAACTCCGAGGGTAGAACCTCCCGACGAGTTTGAAGGAGAAGCAGAAGGTGTCCGCGGTCGTTTCTCCTTTCTAATGCAGACGAGATGGGAAGGAGAGAGGGAACGCTGCGAGTGATGGGTGGCACAGCGAGAGTGCCGAGAATGCTACTGTTCGTCTCGACGGGAGAGTCAAGACGGTCGCTCCGGAGAACAAGAAAGTGATCACTGCGGATGACGGCGGCTGTGCCTGGACGGCACCGATTGTATCACTGATTGCTCCGCCGACGGCTGTTGCTGGGTTTGCTGTTGTTGGAGGCTTTTAACTGCCTCCGTGAGAGCATTCATTTGCTGCACAAGTGCAGCGATATGGACGTTCGTGGTGATCACGGAACGTGAAGAACTAGGCTCTGCTACTGGAGGAGGGGGAGGAATCTCTTCTCTTTCCGACGGAAAAAGTGCCTCGCTGATCCGATTGCGGTCGAGTGTTGGGTTCTGATTTTCATCATGGTGAATATGATCCCCCCTATCTGGCGTGCCAATCTGTTGCGGCCAACTCCCCGTCGCCTGTTGCCGGAAACGAGCACCTGTAAGACAGCATCCACACAAATCGGATTGGTGTCCGGCAGGGACTCTCCAATGCTTCTAAGTCAGAGAAGGAAGTTGGTGAACAATAGTTTTTGAATGTAGAAAGTAACAGAGTTCTGATCCTGAGATAGCTTACCCGTACTGCTCACTTACCCTCTTTTTATAGATGATTCTGGTGTAACCGTCGAGCACGCGGTCCTGCTTTTATGGCGCTAAATTATCGGGCCATAAATATGGAATTAGTAGGGCATTAATTCTCCTTAATAGGCGTGATACGTAGTTGATAACCGTTTGTGACGGTTATGGTATGTTGAACAGATTAGCCGGTCATATCGGTAGAATCGACTATATGTCGATAGAATTTATGAGCGACCGTTGGTTAGTAGTTCTGTTATGCCGACGGTATAAGTCGTTCACTGTCGATCGGTAGTAGTCGAATCATTAGTTGGTCAGCCGACATTAGTCGGTCAGCTGACAGTAAGTCAGTGCGGTTCGTTAAGTCGGTTGATGAAGAGTCGGAACCGCACGATCAGCCGATGCACAGTCGGAGTCATGGTGACCAAAGTCGGGGTCGGTCGGTTTACCCTAACAAGTATAATCCGAGCTTTTATTTACATTACTGAGTATTTCTGAAATTTTAATGCATAAAGAATGAGGATATAGGTATAAACTTTACATGTAACACAACACTGAAATCATTTGCAACAGATGTATCTTCAAGGACCACATCAAAGAGATGCACAGTGATATATGTTTTTAGTCTCATGGAGTCTAGCATCATTAGTGCTCAGCAATTAAACAGCTCGAAACCATGTCTGATTTCTATTTACTTCTAAAGGTACACTTTCTGAACTGTTAAACATTACTGTGAAAATCAATTGTAAAGATACCGTATTTGGCCTTGATTTGTTAAATAGAGCAGTTGCAATTCTACTCTGAACGTTCCAATCTTTTCCTTTGTGATTCAAGGATCCAACTAGTTGTGTGTTAAAAGGTGCAGGGTGCTGTATTTAGCTACTGTGGTCATGAAAACACTTTATTTATGAGAGGGATATCAGCCTTGGCTTGTAAATGTTAAAGAATTACTAATAATTTGGTTGGCCTTCAAGAATTACCTTTTAACTTTGAGGGTATTTTGATCAAGTCTTATAGTTGGAATCTTGCTGCAATTCAGATGGTTTGTCATTTCATGATTCAACTTTGTATTGCCCGTGGGATACTGCTTTACTCAGATAAAGGAGCCAATTCTTGCAGTACTATCAGGTAGATTTTGTTAGCTAGTTTTCTGAAATGCAATCATACACCTCCATGCAGTCAATTAAAGATTAATAGTGTGAATTTTACTTTAAAATTATGTATCTTCTCCAAAAATTACTAGAAAAAATTATCATTCCTCAGATTATTATGGGCATTTTCAGATGCTGTTCTTCCTTTGTACAGCATCTGTTTACTTTTGAATGAAAAGGGCTTCTTGTACAATGCTATTTTGTTGAGGATGAATGTCTGAATTGTGTCAAATTCGTGTTCCATATTCTAGCTTTGCAAACAATGATATGAGATTGCACATCAAATACTAAACAACAACATGAGATTATAAAAAAAAGATTCTTAAAAAGGCAGCAAATAATGGAATTCTGCTTCATAAGGCTCGATTTCCACCATTTTTATTACAGGTAACTGGGTGTCTCCATTAAAGTATTCCTTTATCATTCTCTTTAGTGGTCTGGACCTTGGCAGTTGGCTGTAGATCCACTCTAGGAGAGATTCAACATCATCTGCAAAATCTCGCATGTGCCAGAACAGAAGTCTGGGCAAGATTATTTTCTTCTTGCTGGTAATATTCACTGATGCCTCCAGATACTCTACTTTTGCTCTTTCCAGTTCATTCATCACATTCTCTGCAGTGTAGACTCTCAACTGCAAGCATTCACCATGTAATTGGATAGAAATTTAGTATGTCCGACACCTGTAGAACTTGACTAAGAAAACTTGTAGCCCAACTGCCTGAGGAAGTGATTGGGACTTTGGTGGCTTAGTTTTTCTTTTCCTTTTTTTTTTCACATTTTTCATTCAAATTGGAAGTGAGAAACCCTTTCTTATGTATGATAAAACATAATCAAATCTGCAGTGAATTCTCGAGCTTTTAGAGAGAGCATTTTGCTGTACAAACAATCAGAACATGACGAACAACAAAATACCACTTGAAAGGACTGCAAGATCTAACAGAATTACTAAACTACACTTTGACTTTCAAATAAACCAGAAATCCTGTAATTTAAAATTCTAAATGTCCAGCAAAATATTTAGTTCCACATAAAGGCATTATATGTGCTGGCAGTTTAGCACATTTGAGAAAAGCCAATTAAATAAATATGTAGACAATAATTTGAGATGGATCTGGATAGCATATGAGAGATCTACTTACTGCTGGTGAAGACATGGTACCTCTGCAAAGTGCAAACGTGACATTTGGTTCTGGGTACCCGAGGCCATAAGCATGTCGCAGAAGTGCTTCTTTCTCATCCATGACTCCCTTATAGATTGACAAAGCAATTTATTTATAAGGAAGAGTTATTGAATGTGGAGGATTAGCACATGATAAATATCAAAAATTAACACATTGGCCTCTACATGATTCACTTACACTTTTGGTGTCTGGAGAGTGCCTGAGAATGAAATGTTCAATAGCTAGAGCATTTAGTACGATACCACCAACATTCACTGCAGCCTAAATCACAATTTAGTTCCTTAGTGTACTATTAGACATCCTAATTCTAGAAATAAAAGAAGGATATGGAATTTTTGATTGATGTAAGTCAATTCCCAAATCATTTTATTAGATTGGATCTTAAGCATAGAAACTTGCTGGATCAGATAAATATTAAAGTCATGCCACTTGTCGTAAATTTTCACTAAAAGCCCTTGATAGCTGATCAAATATCAAACATCCAAAAAACTGTTCAGGAAATAGGGTGCTTCTGAGTTGATTACAAAGTCTCACATTAATGCAGTTATGGTGGATCAATGCATGACAAAAATGCATAGCCATGAACATGGCATGGTTCCACTTGAGTAAATTGGGTCTAAGGTAAGTATTGTATAATTATAATATGATACACAAGAATGCATATAGAAAGTAATATCATATCATGAAAGTAAGTTATGCAGATTTAATTCCACGTAATCTGTGAACGCTATATAATTGATTGGCAAATTGCATTCTTTCATGGATAACTATATACACGAATATGCATGGGTATGCATGCTTGCTCGTGCATGCATGCATGTGATGTAATTTTGATGTCTAAATGTAGAACTTTGTTGTATTTTTTGCTTGATTAGTGCTTTACGGTTCAAGTTATGTTTAGGAAATATTCGGATTTTAACAAGTTGGCCTATATGGGATCCTTGTCAGTTTAGATTGTTGATGGTTGTCATGATGTTCTTCAAAAATGACCACTGTATGATGATAATGATTTTTTCAGTGAACTCCTAATTTGTTTTTTTGCTCTACTTTACCATCTTTTCTTTCTTGTATATTTTGTCTTGTAATTTTCTTGAAAAGCTAGCTAAGCTTTTGTGACCAATATTTGTCCAACTGACTCAACCAATTTGAGGCAGCTCGGCCTGTTACCCTTTTCCCCATTTTCCTTATTCTTTCTTTCCCTTTCCTTCCTTCCTCCCTTCCTTCTCTTCTCCCTTCCTTTCGTCTTTCTTCTTCTTCTATTCTTCCTTCTTTCCTTTCTTTCTTCATTGTCTTCTTTCCTTCATTTATTACATTCCTTTTTTCTTCTTCCTTCCCTATGAGGACGGGTACTTCATATACGAAATAAAATGCCACAATACTATTCAAAAAGACTGCATTATCAAACATTACTTATACATGGAATCACTACATGTTATACTCTTTCAAAAATATTTGTGGTAGCAGCAACAACTTCTAGCTTGACATCTTCATCTACTCTTAATTCCAAATTTACATATATTTGTTTGTGTCTAAATGTTATCAAGACCTTATAGGTGTTGACAGAGGGGCAAGTAGGGATAGGCACTGGAGCCCATTATCAAGACCTTATGGGTGTTGACAGAGGGGCAAGTAGGGACAACAAGTGTTCTGATTACAAGATTCAGTTCCCATGGAGCCCATTATATATGAAGACATCTAAACCACTGTTAAATGTAATCAAAACAAATCTAGGACCTCTTAGTCCAAGCATTCACAGATGCATCTTAAAACTATTTCTGTTCAAATTAGGATTCTAGAGAATAGCTGAAACAATGATGAGATGCTTCAAATATCAGCGTGTCACAACATTCGTTTGGATAAACTACAGTTCAACTTGAACTCCAATGACAACCTTTAAGGTGTGCTTGTTTCTCTACAGAGAGGAAAAATCACAGGCAAGCCAGTGGTAATTGGATCACTTGTTGAACTCAATAGAGACGCCTGTTTAACTTAAAATCTGATCAAAATCTTCCAAAATTGAAAGAAGATTCTAGAGATGCCTTAGTCTGAACATATCCTAGTTTAACTTTTTGACCAAAAGTCAAATCACTGTGCTATATTAAATGCATCTAGTGGGGCCATACAAGCCATACACAGCATCTAACCCTTTATTTGGTAAAAGATGATAAATCGGATTTTATTTAGAAGTCCAAAGGCCTTCTTATTGATGTGGAAGTCTTGTAGAACTAAGAAGCTTTATTCTTTGCTTGTTAATATACCTCTGTTTTGGGTCTGCCATGCAGTTCTCTGAGTTAAGAGTGAACTTATATTAAAGTTTACCACTTTAGCTGTGGATTCCACCCTTTGTTTCTTCCAATAGTTGTCTTATGTTTTTCCCATTTCTGCTCTTCTTTGACCCAGCTATTTAGCCAAGGAACAAGTAGCAAAATTCCTTCGAGATTTGGTTTTATCAATCTAGATGAGGTAAAATAAATGAGACCTTTATGGGAAAAGGGCGAGGAACATCTATAGGTAACTGGATTTATGTGGTTCAATGCAGTTCCAAAGTAATTGCAAATTGCCAACTGGATGTCTCAGTTTCAATAAAATAATGCCTTCAGACTAATGCAGCTATAGGTAAATGACTTGTTCGCAACAAAGAGCAATTTAAAGATGTATCTTTGCCCTGGCATGACCTTATGTCAGAATAAACAGTCAAAGATACTTCTGGCATGGTGGAGATACATATGCATTAACATTTTCATGTTTAGATCTATTTTTTCGCTTGTAAGCATGCTTTGTAAATATCTGTGTGAATTTTCCTAGATGTTTCAAATCAAGTCCCTAGGATCACGAAATACAATGATCAATTTAGTATACATACGGTGCGCCACAAATAATTTTACCTTGTTCAGTAGTGCAAGCAGTTTATCTGGAGAGGGTGGCAGACCATGCTGTAGAAATGCCTGAAATCATTGTGAATTTTTTCAAGTGAATTTTCTGTACTAAGTTTTATTTGTGGCATTGAGAGGCTTCTTACATACGTGCATTATGCAGGCATTGTAGATGTTGATCCAGAAAGCTAGCTTCTGCTTGTAAGTCAGAGAACTTAGTTTCGCATTGCAAAGCTTATGCATCAGGACCCTGAACAAATCAGATGTTGTCAGGGTCCATAAGGCTATGTAGGGAACTGATGCTAGCTGTGAAAAAGAATTGATCAGGACATTTAATGGACAATATGTTGCATCTAATTCTCTAGATTTTTTGGAAAGTATGACTGCAAAGATAATGATTCATCCATCAGGGTACAAGGTTGGCCATCTTGAATGTTGCCTTCAAATATTTCAGGCCTGGTGCATGTCCATTTGCTTTCTGTAGACATTGTTGATTCCCCAGATAGCGCCAATTAAAAGTTGTGTCTAAAATAAAAGAATATATGCATTTAAATGGTGCACCGATTGCACATGCATTAGTTAGCAATATTGCAGGAATGTATGCATGAGAAGTTTTTCGATATTGGTACCTTCTTCAAGCTGTAATGGGATCAGTCACTTAACCATATTATATTTGCAGGACATTTTTTAAGTTATTTGGTGTCAGCCCTTGATGCAATATGTAAATATTGTATGTAACTTGCCACGGCATTCGAGACTTACCTCAGTCTTCCAATGGCTGAGAGGCACAAGCTGATACGGCTCATATCAAATGAACTTTGTGTGAAGTGTATAAATTTCTTGTACAATCTGACGTCCCGCGCTGTTCCATCAGCATCTGGCAATACACCATAAGGATCTAACATATTTGCTGTGTCCTTTAAAGAGTGCATAGGTGTCTTACAGTTGGATGAAGATTTGGAACAAAGCTTCTTGAGCTCATGCAAGAGATATTAAGCTTTGGAACAGTGGTCAATTCCCAATTGAGCTGAGTTGATGTCTGGTTCAGTTTATGGAATATGCTGATCAAAATTTTGATTAGTTCTTCTGAGAGTTTGTTTGGTGATTCATTCCTAGTTTCTGTATCGAGAAAGCTCAAGTTGTGGTTTGGTCCATTGCATCTTATTAGTCTCTCAGCTTCCACATCTGTTCCAATTCAAATGCAAACATAAGACTTTTCTGGTCAGGAGGAAAGAGCACATCTTTCGATACCCCTTGTATAGTGTGGGATCCCGTTAGCTCATTCCGTAATCCAAATAAAATTCATTGAATGATCAGGTTAACTAGGTTGTAGCAAATTTATTGAAGTTCCTTGAGTAGTTAAGTTGCTATCTTACCAATTGTCTTTGTGCAGGACATGCTTCTAATATCCGAGACTAATTCCACAGGACTTTGACTTATTTCCATATCTGGCAAACATGTTGACTGTTCGACCTCTTGGATTCCTTTCTGGCCGCCTAACCCACATAGAAAGTGCCTCTGTTGTCTTTGCCACTGCTGCTGCTGTTGCTGAAAGTTCCATTCTTCTTTTGATTCCGCTCTAGATGTAGACACAATTTCAGGTCTTCCACTTTTCTTTCTAGGTAGATTATCTCCTCTTCTACCATTGCTAATTCTGCAACAAGTACCCGTACCTGCAGCAATTCAAGGATATTCTTACAGTACAGGTTTTGTCCTATATAACGGATCAATATGTCTTATTTTTGACTATTGGGATTGCATTATCTAGAGTAAACTGTGCCCGAGCTGTTGCAGGCAACAACCTTGTACAACAGCTATTTAGATTGTTTACAAAATGCAGATGTACAGTCATGCTAATGGCAGCAGTCGCCATGTCAAAATGGTGATATAAGTATGACCGTTTTACTGCCATAGTTATGTTGTAGTGTTTTATCATGACAAAAATCGCGACCTGATGCATGATTATTTTGAATAATTGTTATGAGAATAAATTTTTGCTGCAAATACGATTTCATGAAAAAGAAATAAAGTTCCTGGCCAAAGTTTTAATTCTGACTACCCGTCTATGTTACATGGAAATGGTGAAAACCTAGTGGTGAGAAAACATAGTAATGGACTCCAAAAGGCAAACATAGAAACTGATTTAATGTTGCCTGTAAGTTAATCCAATATTTTTTTCAGTCAATAGAAGGTGTTACAATAATTGAAATCAATAGTTCCTGAATTGTGTTTGCTAAAAAAAAAAAGTTCTTATCTTGGTTCGTGCTCAGAGATCTTGAACAGGTACCTGAAAAGGAAGCAACGAAGAAAGACATGAACCACAAACAGGTGGCCACTGCAATGCACATCTCAAAATCTGATTCAGTCTCTGTTCCTGCTCAAGTACCGTTTGTAAGTCGGCCACCTGTGGTTAACAAGCCGAGATACCTTGTAAGGAAGCCATGCACTTTGATTCTGACACAACTACTTGTTGAATAGCTTGTTGTTTGTGCTATCTTAGAACAAGGAACCCAAGACAAATTATGGGCCATCTCCTACCTCTTTCTCAAGGTCAAGTCTCTTCTGATGCTTGCTGCATCTCTCCATCAAGAAGTCTTCAAATTTCATTACAATATGCTGGAACGTAGAGCTCAGGACTGATGCCTGGGCGTTCTAACCGGGAGAGGTGCCGGCAACACCCAGAGCTGAGTTCATTCAAGGTCTTCGGTGCTGATATTAATGCTTGGGAGTTGGATGGTGTCCGAGACTCGGAATGAACGGATGAGGAAGGTTGCCATGGGGAGTTGCCTGCCCCGTGTTCTTCCCATGCAACATCTTTGCAGGTAGAGCTTCTAACATGGAATGCATGACCGGCTTTAAATCTAGAGCGGTTGCGGTTTGGCATAAGGCAATAGGGCATTAAAGTCTCTCTTTTCCCAGTCTCCTCTTTATATGGAGATGGCAGGTAGGTAATTTCTTATACGTGTATTGAACTGATAGAAGATGGCAGCAATATTTGTCATTACTTGGACCTAGTATATAACAAATTCAAAAAATGGAGTGCAATTAAGATTTTGTTGTACTGAAAAAGGGTAAATAGTGAATCTATGGACTTAGATTTCTTTATTTATATAGAATAGTTCTTTTTCAAAAAAGTTCTCTCTTTATGGTTTTGTCCAAGGATGCGAATTCTTTGGCAAATTGCTGGCGAACGCCTTCAGAGCTATGTAACAATCGTAACCAGAAAAAGGCTATGAACAATGACATGGCCCAAAATATCCATTACTGATCATGATATTATAGTAAACCTTTGTATGTTTCACTCGTCACGGGAAGTCTTGACGGGTTTTTTGTGTCACGTGAAGCAGATTCGAGGTATCAAAGTATGCAATAACCGTAATTAAGTATGATAAGGAACTTCTTTCTTTGAGAATCTGTGATTATCGTGAGAGGAAGCTTGATGGTGTGATAGTGTTTTGTGGTTCTAAATATGTGATGCTTCTACCTTCCTTTATGTCATAATATAGTTTTTTGGCTGTCAACCTCCGTGAAAAAGTTATTTTTTTTGGCTGCAGTTAGAAGCGGAATAATCTTGCCAAAGTAAATGAATTAACGTAGTTCTATTATTTTTCTATTTCAGAATAACTTGGATTATGTGGGATAAAGAGATTTAGAACGTAAAACCTATTTTTTAGAAAAAAACTATCTTACCTTTCTGAAAAAGTGCTTTGATCCGGGCACTCAAATGAATATTTGTTTCCAAAGGGATAAAAAATAGGTAAATGACTTTTATCTCCTTTTATTAACTATTAAAGGCAGTCCACCACGTCAATTGTCATGAGTGTAGTTTCCCTTTTCTTTTCTTTTTTAATTATAAGTTCAAGAAAAAGTTGGCCTCCGTTAATGCAGGATCTTGACGTGAAAGTAATTTTCTGCATATGCGCTGCAGATGGTTCATCGAATGATATGGATTCTATCTCAATCAAACAAATGTAGAGTCCTTGGAATGATGAGATGGTAAAATTTTTAGGTGGTTGCCGAAACAGATTGTTCATCTTTTTCATATTCTCCATATCTTTGGCGCCAAAGAAAGATTCACCATCCTTATCACGAATCCACCATTAGATCCGTCACTTTGAGATCTATGCAGCCTGATACATAACTTGCAGCAGGAGTTACAACTCTGAAGTTGGATGCTTGTTGATTTTGCTCAAGTCCGGGCATTTACTTATCCTATAAGTTTTCCTCTTATTGCTTTCAGGATTGTGTTTTAGCTCCGTTTTAAATCAACCAGCTCTTAGGGATGTTTATCATATTCTGTACTCTGTAGCTGCGGTCTTCTATTTGTATGCTGGTTTCGCTTTCTATTCGACTAGTATCTTATTTTGCCTTACAGAGATGGCTATCATTTTCTTGCAGTCAAGTGTGGTGTGAATGGTCTGTATACATTATCCTTCGTTTCCATTGTAGCCAGCATGCTTAATAAAGCTTCTGCTTCCCTCCTACCAAAAAAAAGAAAAAAAGAAAGAAAAGCTTCTGCTTCCCTCCTACCAAAAAAGAAGGAAAAAAGAAAAGCTTCTGCTTCCTAATCAATAAAAAAAGACGTCTGCTTCCCCTATTTTTAAAAATAATAATAATGAAGGAATTCAATACGTTTAAGGGCTGTGTGGAGCGCGATCACGTCGAGGTGGTGACCAGTGAAAGAGGATCGTTTTTTGTTTTCGCGCCAAAAATGCAAACCCAACCCGTTATATGAGGCCTCACGGTATTCTAATAACGGTTTGAGTCGTTGTGAAGACGCCCGTCCTTTTAAACGGTCATTGAAGCTCGTGCGAATCTTGAGGTGCCCAGGTGCTGTTCGGGCCCAGGAAAACCTTCAGTCACTCGCCGAAGGGACCAAAGAAAGACACTCCTCAAATCCAGGTGTTTCCGTGACACCCTGTTGTTTTTTGAAGGCCGTCCATTCCGGCGGGCTTCCACTCTTTCGCCCGGCTGCCAACCGCTTGCTGTTCCAATTCCATTCTTGAGACCACCTCTTTCGTTCCTGCCTTCCTTCCTTCCAGGTGCGAGCTCTGATCGAACAGCTATTGGGGACTCTTTTCGGGTTCTAAATCTGCTATCTTCGTTCTTGTTCACGGATTCACTAGATCTTCATATCCAGCGCTTAATAGGGTTAGTTAATCATGAGATATTGTTTCTTGATCTATTTTTATGACAATCTTGATCATTCCTCTGTTCCTAAATGCTTAAATTGTTTCGTATTCGTTTGATTTGTGCTGCAAAGTTTGCTTTTGTCCGAGGGACCCTGATGTCTACTGGCCTGAGACTATATTTGATCTGTTCTTGCTATCTGTGCTCTGTAAAAAAGTCGTCGTAATTATTTACTGTTTGCTTTATCTGATTCACAAAATCCGAACAGGTAGTTTCGACCATCTTCTCTATTGTTTCTTGGCCCATAATCTTGCGAATGTTGATCATTAGTTCTTTTTTCTTGGAATGCTCGTTCTTTCCTCTGTTTCTTTCTTTTCTCGGTTTGTGGAACTGAATCTCATCTAGTTGCGAAATGTTGGCATTCATGTTAATGATTACTACTTTAAAGAACTAAAGTAATCCATTTCTTGATGGGATAGAGAAAAATGGTATTAGACAATGAGCAGCCATATAGTTTTTCAGGAATGTGATCTTTATCCACCCCCATGCTGTTATATTTGCGAAAGATTGGTGAGAACCATAATTGCTACGTCTTTTGGGTCTGTTCTTGCTACCCATGTTCTGTTAATGGGTTTGGAGATTCATTTCCCATTCTTCGATTCCTAAATATTTATGATTGGTTTCTTATTTCTTATGGCGTGAAACCTCCCAACATGAACAAGGAACCGTACAAGCAGGGATCTCATAATCAGCCGGTGATTATTGGCTGCTACATAATTTGGAAATTATTTTTAATATGTAACTGCTTCAATGAAAGAACAATAGTGATATTCATAATATAATTTCTTGGCTCCTCTCGTTCCTTTTAGTAAATTCTAGTTGCTGTATTTGGTTTGGATGCATGATACAGACCTTGGTAAATTCTAAATGCTGTATTTGGATTGGATGCATGATACGAGACTTAATCAGCTTTCTTGCTTGATACAAACCTCCCGTTCTTTTAATTCTGCCATTGTTCATGTCAAGCAAAGTCCTAAAAGGTTGATGTTGATTCTGATTTCCATCTGTGTACCTAAATTAAGGGACCATTGGATTACTAAAGTTTATTTACGCTTCATCATAGCTTTACAATGAGGAGGTACAGATCACCTTACTGTAGTCCTCCAAGGTGTTATGGTGATAGAGGAAGAAGTCCAACTAGGAGGAGACGAGACAGAAGCCGCAAACAGAAAAATCGGACTCTTTTGGTGCAAAACTTTGACTGTTGTTTAAGGTAAAAGGAGAAAAAAAAAAATACCCTTTCTGCTTTGTTTTGATGGTGCAAAAAAAATTTCCTTTCCGCTTTGTTTCGATGGTTACGGGGTTGTCAGTTACATTTAAGAGAATCTGCTCTTATACTGTCATTAATTGTTTATGAAGGCAGTTTAATAGCATCCCAATTCTTCTTTTTCTCCGTCCCATGCAGATCTAAAGATCTTAAAGTTCCATTTGAAACTTTTGGGAAAGTACTGCGAGTCTCTTTGCCAAAACATTTCTTCCGTGGGTGAGCTGTTCTGGCTTCATCTGTTCTTCTCGATAATGTTTAGATGTTTGTTTCTTTTTCTTTGCATTTGATCTTGTCACCTGACTGCATGTGCATGGTCTTTTCTCTTCGCCTTATAGTACAACCTGGTAGTAATTCTTGATGAATGACATATGCTTAAGAATTGGAAAAGCAGTTCTTTATGCATTGTTGCTTCAGGTTATTAGATAATAAAATGTGAATAACACATAGCTAGTGTCATTGTTTTGAAACCATATTTTAGGCTTGAGGCAAGGCACTCAAAAATTGGCCTTGATCATCATCTGTGAGTAGTATGGAGCGAATCATTTCAATGGTGAGTAGAGATAATCATATGAGTTGTGCACGTTATTGTATTATATTTTGTCTATGATGAGCGTCCGTTCTACACTTCCATTGAAACCCGATTATGAGTGAAGGGAATGGAAGTCGTATGCATATTTGCATGCTGTTGTGTTTGAACTGATGTGTTGAACTTTTATATCGGACATTTTAGGCTTTACAAGGATGGTAGAAAAGCAGGGCTACTGAATCAAAGCAAGCGTCTTTAAATATATCTGCATCAATATTTGCTTTCCTTTCGAGTACAAAATGTCAAATTCCCACTTCAGTACATCATCTGAGTATGCATAATATGCTCATATTCCTCTGCGCTGCTTTTGTTTGTGACATTTTATATAAAGTATTTCTTATCAGCAAGAGCAATGAAAAAAAAGGCTGACACCTCGTGCCTTTCTTGATTGGGAGTTAGGGGCACCTCACTTCTCACATCTACCCTTCATTAATCTTGCCTGATTTATAAGGTTGATTGCACAGCAATTGACACAATACTTAGTATTCATTATTGCATATTTTCTTGCTTTCCTTTGTTTTTGTTGATATATAATGTTAGATTTGGAAATTCTTCTTGACAGGGGGAATAGTTCATTTAATATCATATCATTTACTTTTGCTTCTATAGTGAGTTATTTTTAAACTTGTTGAGGTAATTCAACCGACTCCTCGATTCCGACTTTCGATCAACCTGATAAACATGACCTGCCGACTGTCAGTTGGTCAATCGATTGGCCGACTGACAGTTGGCTAATCTCATCCATCAACGAACTCAACCACGATAACTCGGCTAATCTCAGATCAATGACCATCGGCATATCAGAGTTACCGATCAATGTTCATTCGGACTTCTACGACTACCGACATATGATCGACATACTTTGATTACCGACATATAGTCGGTTTATCGAAAATTTGCCAGTGCAGAAAATACATAATGGCCAAAATATGATCAGTGGCGGGTATAACCATCCATCCTATGATCACATAATGCCGGAATAAGCGGAACCCATGTGTCTAACCATTACAGACGATTACCAATTACTTGTCTATAAAAGGAGATAAATGAATAGCATTTGGTAAGACAATTCTAGGCTGATACTCTGCCACTTTCAATACTTATCTACTGTTCACCACTTCCCACTGACTTAAGCATCGAAGGGTCTCCGCCGGACATAATTTCGGTCAATGTAGACTTCGCTTTGCAGGTGCTCTTCACTGATGATAGACGCAACAGGCGATTGGCCGCAACAGATTGGCGCGTCAGATAGGAAGAAAATAGAATAATCATGGCTAAGACCAAAGCTCAACATTCAACAGGATCAGTGAGACAATCTTTCTGTCGGGAAGATCTTCCTCACCCTCCTTCAATGGCAAAGCCCAGCTCCTCGCATCTTATAATCACTACGGACGCACAAATTGCTGCTCTAATGTAGCAAATGAAGGTGTTGACGGAGGTGATCCACAGCCTCCAACAACAACAGACACAGCAACAGTAGCCACCACTAACGGAGGAGTCGATGGCTTATTCAGTGCTATCTAGGCACAGTCACCCTCCTCCACGGTGCTCACCCTCCTCATCTTCAGAACGACAACCATCTCGACATTCTTATCAAGTCGAGCAACCACATTCTCAGTATTCTCGTCGCACCGCTCATCCTTCGCAGCGATCTTCTTCTTCTTCCCATATACATAGTATCAAGAAGAGGAAAAGGCTTCATGTACTTTCTCCTTCTCCATCCTCAAATTTTCAGGAGATTCTACCCCGGATTATCTCAGCAATGACGGCTCAACGACTACGAACATAAGTTCAAGGAGATCGACCGCCAACTTGTCCGACTTCAGGTGAAAGATCGAAAGTCCTCTAACGACTACGACTTCCATACTGCCCAATCTCTTTCTCAACGTATCTTGGACGAACCGATCCCATCTCGATTCAAGATGCCACAGATGGAGCCATATGACGGCTCCACTAACCCAATTGATAATTTAGAGAGTTATAAGACTTTCATGATGATCCAAGGGGCAACCGATACCTTCTTATGTATTGGCTTCCCGATAACTATTCGGAAGGCTACTCGAGCCTCGTATTCTGGACTTCAGTTGGAGAGCATAAACTCTTTCGAGTAGCTCAAGCATTCTTTCGTGGTCCATTTCAGCACTAGCCGAAAGGTAACACGAATATCAAACAGTCTCTTCTCTATCAAACAGGCATTAAGAGATTTCATGGCTCGCTTCAACACGGCCACACTTGAGATCAGAGATCTTAATGAAGATATGGCCATATCGGCCATGAAGAGAGGTCTGAGGGGATCCAGATTCTCTTATTCTCTGGATAATATGCTCCACTAGACCTATGCAAAACTCTTAGAGTGCGTATATAAGTATATTCGTACAGATGAAGGCGCTTCTGATCGGCGTTAGACATAAAGAAAAAAGTCAGAAAAAGAAGCAAAAGAAAACTGAAGCTCCGATCGAACCAAATCGATCAACTACCAATAAACGAGCTTCACCCCATCGACGGAGTCCAAGACCGAACAACTATGGCAACAGGTATGACTCTTATACTCCTCTTTCTACTCCTCATGCGCAGATCTTAATGGAGATCGAAAGATAGGAGTATCTACGACATCCCCCACTAATGAAAATGCCATCGAAGAGTCGTGACAGGAAGAAGTATTGTCGATTTCATCATGATCACGGTCACGATACCGAACAGTGCATTTAACTCAGGGATGAAATAAAGGCTCTGATCTGACATGGCTATCTCAAAAAATTTCGACGAGATCGTCCGACTCAACCTCCCACCGACCAACAACCTCAGCCACAAGCTTAGAAAATGATCAACAATCGACCAATGGCGGGAGTGATCAATATGATCTCTAAGCAACCGAAAGATTGGGGGGCAACTTTCGAAGAAGAATCGATGAAGAAATGATGACTTGACGATGTAATTTTTTTTTGAAAGATAATGTTATGAGAATAGAAACTCTCCATGATGATACTGTCGTCGTTTCGACGATGATAGCAAACTATGATATAAAAAAATTTTAGTGCATAATGGAAGCTCAACTGATATTCTCTTTTACTCGACTTTCTTTCAAATGCAACTATCGACTGACCGACTCAGAAGAGTCTCGGCGCCATTAATCGGTCTCACTGGAGATACAGTTACCATAGAAGAAAAAATTACTCTCCCACTAATCGCGAGAACAGATCTACAATAAAGTATTATTCTTCTGACATTCACAGTCGTCCGAGTTTCATCGGCCTACAATGCCATGCTTGGATGACTTGGACTTAATATCCTGAAATAGTAGTGTCAACATACTATTTACTGATCCAATTTCTAACAAGAAATGAAGGCGAAAAATGTATGAAGATCAACAACTTGCTCGACGTTGCTTCCTGATCTCTATAAAAATAATCAATCTGAAGACTCTTTGTCTGTTGATAAATTGGACCAAAGAGAAAATGAAGAAGGGGTGAACCAGCTGAGCAACTAGTTTCTATCCCATTAAAGAAGAAGATCCTGAGAAGACGGTCTAAATTGGATCACAATTATCTGATCCGAAGCGACAACAACTGATGAATCTACTAAGAGCAAACGCCAATATTTTACTTGGTCGGCAACAGATATGTCAGAAATTTCTCCGAAAGTAATAATCCACCGGCTGAATATTGATCCTAAAATTAGGTCAGTGAGACAAAGAAAATCCTTTTGCTCCTGTAAGACAGAAGGTCATCAACGAAGAGGTCGACAAGCTCTTTGCGGCTGGCTTCATCAGAGAAGCCAATTATCCTGATTGGCTCATCAATGTAGTGATGGTGAGAAAAGCTAATGAAAAATAGAGAATCTACATCAACTACACAAATCTAAATGAAGCTTATCCGAAGGATAGTTTTCTTTGCTAAAGATCGATCAACTAGTTGATGCGACTTTAGCACACTGACTTTTAAGCTTCATGGATGCCTTTGCGGACTATAATCAGATTCGGATGGCATCCAAATATGAGAAGCATACTGCCTTCATAACCGACAAAAGCATCTACTGTTACAAAGTAATGTCATTCGGTTTAAAGAATACTGGAGCTACTTATCAATGGCTAGTCAACAAACTATTGAAGGCACAAATTAGATGAAATATAAAAGTCTACGTTGATGATATGCTGGTGAAAAGCCCTCAAACTTTTGATCATGTTCGAGATTTGGAAGAACCCTTCGACACACTTCAACCATATCAGATGAAATTGAATCTGACTAAGTGTGCATTCAGAGTAACTTTTGAAAAATTCTTTAAATTTTTTATCTCACAACGAAGAATTGAAACTAATCCTAAGAAATAAAGACTATCATCAATATGAAGTATCCAAGTTCCAAGAAAGAGATACAACAACTCATGGAAGGATCGTCGCACTCAGTCGATTCATCTCAAGGTCGGTAGACAGATATTTATCCTTCTTCAAGATCTTGAGACAAGTAAAAAATTTCTCATGATCAGATGAGTGCCGACAATCCTTCAAAGATCTAAAAAAATATCTGATATCTCCACCATTACTTACAAATTAAAGGTCGGAGAAACTTTGTATCTCTATCTGATAATTTCAACAGAAGCAGTTAGTTCAGTATTCGTCCAAAAGATGAAAATTGAATTCAACGGTCAATTTATTACACTAACAAGGTACTTCATAATGCTGAAATAAGATATTCAAGAGTGGAGAAGATGATCTACGCTCTAATCATATCATCACAGCGACTTCGTCCGTACTTCCAAGCATATTCTATAGTCGTTTTGACAAATTAGCTGTTGAAGGTAATTTTATACCGACCTGATATTTCAGATCAAATGACAAAGTGGGTAAGAAAACTCAGTGAGTTTGATATTCAATATCGCTCACGACCGTCAATGAAGGCACAAGTTTTGATCGATTTCATCGTCGAGTGTACTATATCTGACAATAACTCTGAGGATGAACCCAATGACAAATTAAAGTTGAAACTCTCGAGGCTAACTTAACATCGGTGTAGGTGCTCCATATTGATGGAGCATCCAACGCACAAGGCAGTGGAGTCGGTCTCATCCTCACCAATTTTGAAGGGATTATAACCGAATATGCCTTTCGATTTAATTTTAAAGCTTCAAATAACTAAGCCGAGTATGAAGCTCTCCTAACCGGCTTGAAGATTATCAAAGAGCTTGACATTGATAACTTGAAGGTCTTCACCGACTCATAGTTAATTATCGGGCAAGTTAAGGGCGAGTTTGAAGCCTGAAATCTCATTATAATGAAGTATCTTCATAAAGTGAAAGATTTTACGTCGACTCTAAAATATTTTAAGATCTCTCATATTCTAAAAATAGAAAATACTCGAACTGACGTATTTTTCCGACTCGCAACCACTTCATTCAACTCGTTGGGTCGGATATTCATCGAATGTCTTGAACAACCGAATATTGATAAAGTTGAAGAAGTGCTACAAATCAATGACGAGCCATGCTAGATGGACCTGATCATCCAGTATTTGAATGATGAAATTCTATCTGCAAATTCTTCAGAAGTCAAACGACTATGATGGATGGCCTCGCAGTATATTTAATGAATGGACAACTTTATAAAAGATCATTCTCTTCCTTTACTGAAGTGTTTGAGACCAGCGGTTGCCGACTATGCACTCTGAGAAGTTCATGAAGAAATTTATGGAAATCACTTTGGAGATAAATCTTTGGCTTATAAAGTCTTGCGACGAAGATATTATTGGCCCACCATGAAGAAAGATACAGCTGAATTTGTCTGAAGATGTAAATCATGTCAGAAGTATGCTAACATACAACATCAACCAGCCAGCTAGCTAACATTAGTTATTGCACCATGACCCTTCGCACAATGGAGAATCGACATACTTGGTCCTTTTCCTTCGACATCTGATCAAAAAAAAATTTTATAGTAGTTGCCATTGATTACTTTACCAAATGGATAGATGCTGAACCTTTGGCACAGATCACCGAAAGTAAGATAGAAACTTTATTCAGAAATCAATCATATATAGATATATCTACCGCACACCATCATCACCGACAATGATCGATAATTCGACAATCAAAACTTCAAAAATTTATACAAAATTTCATATTACGTACAAACTCACATCAGTCGGCCATCCACAATCCAACGGTGAAGTAAAAATAATAAATCGAACAATCCTGTATGATCTCAAGACCAGACTGAATGAAGCTAAAGATCTCTGGATGAAAGAATTATATCCAATCTCATGAGCATATCGGACAACTCCTTATATACCGATAGGAGAATCGCCATTCAACCTAACCTATGGGATGGAGGCGATGATTCCACTTGAGATCGGATTACAATCAACAAGAGCCGAACAATATAACGAGTTGAGCAATTCTAAATATCGGAGAGTCGATCTAGACTTATTTCGAAAATCCGACAGCAAGCTCAAATTCGAATGACAGCATATCGACAAAGAATAATTTGGTATTACAATGCAAAAGTCAAGCCAAAGATCTTTCATCCAGGAGATCTGGTCCTAAGAAAAGTTAAAGTTTCAAAGCTTCTAGAGCAGAAAAAATTATCTTCGAACTGAGAAGGACTCTTCAGAATAATCAAAATACTTTAACCAGGAGCATATCGATTAGAAGCCCTTGATGGGACGGCTATTCTTCGGATTTAAAATATCGATAATTTGAAGATATACTATCAATAAAGTTATTCACATGTGTGACATTCTAAATAAAATGTTGGGATTCAGACTCATAAAAGCTTCAGTCATCCACAAGTTATCTACAAAATAGCATTAGACTGACAAATAATCGATCAATTTGTATCGATTATATCTCGATTTTTTATTGTAAAATCGACTTACCAACTATATCTCAATTTTTCATTGTAAAAATCGACTTTAGTCGAATGCTAACTTAATTTAACTAAGTAAATATTATACCGACTCGACTTCGATTGAATAGGAAATACACCGACTTGACTACGGTCAGTCAAAAGATATTCGACTTATCACTATCTATCAGATACTTAAAAAGTATGTAAGCTAAATCAACTAACACGTGACTAGCAGAGAAACTCTACTACGATTAGTAGACGACATTCAATTCATTGATAGATGATCGAAAATCCAACTATTATTCAACGACATCAAAAGTACAAATGTAAAGAGAGATGCCATACTGGTAAAAAAAAATTCATTCATTAAAAAAAATACAAAATTAGATCCAAAGTTTGATTATAAATTGGACTATCTGGTGACAAAAGAAAAGAAAAGTATACCAGTCATCAGTCGGCTTCTTCATCACCCTGCTCCGGTACAACCTTGGTGGTTGGAGCTGGTTCGATGGTTGAAGCAGGTTCTGATGCAGCTGGTGCATCTTTTTCAGTCGATGCGGTGGTCTCCTCAACAACCTCTTCTTCCAAACTAGAGGGACGATGCTGCTCAGGTCCAAGTCCAGATACAATCTTCCGACTGCATCTCTGCCATTCTCATATCCGACGCAGTAGAAGGCGAATCTGTCCTCAAGAATTTCATCCTTGAATTCTTGTGAATCTTTGAAATTCTCGATAGCTAGACTCAGAGCACCTCTCGCCGACTCAACTTCTTCCTTCATGGAGGTCGACTCTGTATCGGCCAGTACCAACCTCTTCATGGTGGCCCGATGCCTCCTGCGCTTTGCTTCAAGCTCCTCGATGCATCCATCTCTCTCTCTCTGAAGCTAACTGATGGAATGCTTCTTGCTTTTGATCCAAAATTCGAGAGATGCGATGCTCTGATGAGCCGACTCAAGTTCAGCTTTAGAGTACTGTAGATCGGTTGTCATACAGGAGATCTCTTCTTGGAGCATCTTCTTTCGTTTAGTTGCCGTCTGAAGTTGTTCAACTGC
Source organism: Elaeis oleifera (assembly GCA_000441515.1). Taxonomy (NCBI): domain Eukaryota; kingdom Viridiplantae; phylum Streptophyta; class Magnoliopsida; order Arecales; family Arecaceae; genus Elaeis; species Elaeis oleifera. The sequence goes on along the minus strand of KE504675.1, from coordinate 728,982 downwards.
AGCAGTTTTTTCGACGTTGGCGGCCGCCACTTTGTCCATCTATGCCCGACGTAGATCAATGATTTTTTGATATCCGCTCTTTAAAGCGTATATATCGTGTGCCCACTGAAAGAAAAAGATAAGTCAAGTTGGATCAAAAAAAGAAAGAAAAGAAAAGTTTCGTTGACTCACCCAAGCATCATCGGGTAAAATAAGAAATATTTCGGATACTATCCGATTTCTTCTGTTCTCCTTATCAGTCGGGAGAAGTACAGCTTCGATGAATCGTCTGGCTAATGATGGATTGGCCAAGGTCGACTCACCGACAGAGATTTGGATGTCAAAGAGAATGGGGAGGCCCACAGATGACCCATTATCGGCAGAAGTAACCGGCGCCTTTCTTCGGTTCCCAATTTACGATCGTTCACTTGAAACCGCTACAAAATCGATGCTTCACTGCGTCCGAGACTGCTCCGCTGGAAGAACAACTTGCACAGCAGCTGAAAGTTTCGATTCGATCGTGACTGCTGATTCGACCTGAACCCCCACTGATGGAGCCGCTGATGGTCCTGACGTGGCATCTTCATCTCTCGCCGTCTTGACTCCAGCTGACAGCACGTCAATCGAAGGAAGTGTTGTCGGAGCGGATAATGCAATAATCGGCTCGAAAGCTGATACCGACAGAACATCGGACTCCCTTGTCGATATTGACTGAGATTCGACCCGACTTCTTCTCGATGGTCGGGATGGTTCAGCATCGGCCGCTGCTCTCTTCTTAGCAGCATATTGACGGATGTCGGTAGTTGAAACTCGCGCTCTCGTCCGCATGGCTGCAATCAAAAGATAAAGTTCAGTACAAATTCAAAACAAACAAAAAAAAGTGACGAGACTGACTATGCTATATCTAAAGAAGTTATCAAACTAAATCCGACATCATAGAGAGATTGCTCTGTCATCAGCTCTTGTTGCGGTAGAACCTCTATATCTTTAAGTTGGAGAAAGTCTTCTCGATCGATGATGTCAATCCGACTATGCTCGTTGGGGTCGGTTCTCGGATCACCCCAGCTGAAGGAAAGTCCCAAGGAGATGAAGAAGAATAAAAAAAAATTAGGTTCTTCTATCCATAAATTGACGATGGAAGATCGGAGATGAAAGAAAGATCTTTCCTCGGGTTAAAAAAATCACCATCCCTTGGCTTTGGAATGAGGATGAAGAACAAAGAAAGTCCAAAAAAAGAAGAACGAGGGTTGGTCGGAATAAGACGACACAACAATGCAAAGTTGATAACTAGTTGAAAGAAATTCAAAGCTAACTGAGTGGGACAAAGTTGATAATAATCAAGAAGATTTCAGACAAACTCCGAAATCGAAAATCGAAGATCGATCCGAAGGTCCTCGACATAGAATGCAACCTGATTTGGAGGAGAAGAGTTCACCCGACCATCCGGACTAGACGTAAAAGTTAAATTACTCCAAGATATGATACTGTTCCCAGAGCTAATCGACATTTGGTCCGGACAAAGAGGAAACCTCCATCTCCAGACCCAAAGAAGAGTCATCGGTCGGATTCTCCGACCGACTATCCCGAGAAGATGAAGACTTCATTTTCCTACTTACCATTGAAATAAAGAACCTAGAAGAAAAAGAAGAAAAACCTAAGAGGAAGGAATGGAAACTCGACCTGAAGCTAAATATGACGTGAAGAACAGAAACTTCGAAAGCTCTCAACACTGGGGAAAAACCTTCTACTGCAGAGGAGAATGACGAATGCAAAAGCAGAAAGTCCAAATGAAAGTGACTTTATATATATATGATCCCTCAACGATCCGAATGAAATTATTCAAATCAAGATTTTCTCAGATGTCGACATGTGGCTATATCAAAATCGATCATTGATCGAATGGTTCGACGCACCTACTCTCAGATCATGCTACCTCACCACTATCCGCGTGAATGGTGCAGAGCCAATAACATCTGGACACGTGGTCGAAATCGACTAGCCAGAATCAAATCATCCGAATTTTTCGGACGACGGACTATCTTCTCGAAGCAACACTCCAATGATAATCTCACAGTTATCAAAACGATAAAATGACAGGAGATCCTTCGTATTTCAAAAAATCATTAATGTCCGCAGTCGAATCGGGGCTCAAGACAACACGTGACAGACCACGTGACAGATCACGTGACAACATACATGTCAAACTATTTTGGACTTGAGAGTGGGGGGCAACTGTTAGGGCAATTCAACCGACTCTCCGATTCTGACTTTCGATCGGCCTGATAAGCACGACCCGCCGACTGTCAATCCTCAACCATCAACAAACTCAACCACGATAATTCAGCTAATCTCAGACCAATAATCATTGGTATATCAGAGTTACCGATCGATGCTCATTCGGACTTTCATGACTACCGACATACGATCGACATATTTTAATTACCGATATATAGTCGATTTATCAAAATTACCAGCGTAGAAAGTGCATAATGGCCAGAACATAATCAGTGGGGGTATAACTACCCATCCCACAATCACATAATGCCGGAACGAGCGGGACTCACGTGTCTAACCGTTACAAACGGTTACCAACTACTCGTTTATAAAGAAGGTAAATGAACAGCATTTGGTAAGACAATTCTGGACTGATATTCTGCCACTTTCAATAGTTATCTGCTGTTTACCACTGCCCTTTGATTTAAGTATCAGAAGGTCCCCGTCGGACACAATATCGGTTAGTGTGGACTTCATTTTGCAGGTGCTCTTTACCGACGATAGGCGCAATAGGGGATTGGCCGCAACAAAACTAGTTCTCAGAGATGATGATTTGACATACATACAGGCCTGACTTTTATGAAAACTACTATTTACAATTGCAAAATTAATTATTTGGATGAGGACTTAGAATCACTTGTGAATAAGGAAGTTTGTCTTTGAAGAGTTTGAAACCCACTTCAATATGAGTTTGTTGACGAGAACATAGAATGCTGGCCAACTGCATATTTGCATTAAATTGCATGAGATGTCGGGACAATGTTGATTTGAAGTGCTACACATACAAAAGAGTCGAGAATCTGAAGTCATATGAAATTATGAAGTTCCCTGTGGAATGTGGATAGTTATTGTAGTAGAAGTGCCGATCAGACACTAGAAACTGGGCTACAAAGTACTTCTAAAATACTCCAGGACCTTTATGATGCAAGTGCAGTTTATGTTCTCAATGTGACAGTAAAATAGCATATAGTTGCATTTCCCCCTCTCGAGTTTGACTTACCAGTGTTGTCATTGTTTCTAAGAATGAAGTCTGGCACATCTGATGCAGGAAAAGAACAGCATTCGTGCAGTTTGCAGACCCTCATGATGCTTCAAAGGCCCAGTCGTACATGGATGGCATGACTTATAGTGGCAGGAAGATAACTGTGAAAATCACTTCTGATTGGAGAATAGGGCTAAAGAAATTCAAGAGAGATAGACATAGGTAATTCAATATCTTTTTCTTCATTTCTTAGTCTCTCATATTTAGATCCTGATGTTTAATACTAGAATCTGCTCTCACAGATCACCTTCTCCTGATGGCAGTTGTGGTTCTTCCTTCGATTGTAAACACTAACACCACCTGTGTTAATTCTTCTGCTCTATTCTTGAATCTTGATGGTGCATTTGTTAAATCCACGAACAATTGGCATCAGAGCTTTTGCAATTACTTGTTAAAGGACCGGACAGCCAAACTTGATGGGTTACAGTCCATTTTTGTGGGCTTAAACTTGTATAGGCACCAAGTTTTCTTCCCTCAAATGCTTCTTGATATTTCTGCTGTTGTCATGCAGTTATTATGTGATAAATCATGGTTTTAAATTTTTCTAGTTGCATTAACATATAACCATCTCATCGTTAATCATTTGTTCGTTGGAATTTGTATACAAAATGACATTTTGAAGCATGTGTGGTTTACTATTTATCAACACTTCTGTCCAGGTCATTTCCATTTAGTAAAATATTTGAGATTCTTAAAGGGAGAATTAGGAATTTGAGATATAAGGTAGAAACGTTGAAGATATATTTTTGGCCCTCTATTATTCGACCTCAGGTGGTGCTCTTCTTAATGTTTGCCATGTTCACCACTTAGTAATCAGATATGTTTTCTAAGTTCCTGCCACCAACATTCTGTAGGTGCAACCAAAAAAAAGAAAAGAACAAGAAAAATGGAAACAATCACCCAAGCAAGTAATTTTATACTTTTATCTAGCAAGGTTGACAGATAGCTCAGCTGTAGGAAGGATCAAACAGTTGAGTTTCTCTAGCTGTGGTAATGGGTGCTTCATTATCTTAAGCTCTACTATAAGAGAAGATGGGGAGCTGCAGAAACACGAACATTTGTGGGGCTCAAAATTCTGTTTCATATCAGACAACCTACTGCCAATATTTGACACTAGAAACCTGTTTTCATTTTTATGCTGCTTGCTTTGATGATTGTCGATATTGATTTTTAAAATTTCTGCATATGTTCTAGCAAAGTTTCATGTCTGTACTTGTGCATTATAGTTCATGTTTGGCTTCCTATATCATTATCTAATGGCTACTGAGTAAGAAAACAAGGTAAACAACTTTGCTTTTCTGTTTTTTGTGCTTAGAAATATTGAAAATGCATGATGGATGTGTTAGGACAAGAGGAGCTGCCTATGACATCTCATTCAGGCTCTCATCGTGACCCATCTACCGGCCGAACTCGCAAGTGATCAAGGTTAGTTGGGAACATTTTATGCTGATATTGGTATCAAAAGTTGAACCGAAATGCTTTGTGGATAACAACAATCTAACAAGTCAAAAATGATGCAAATCTTTTATTGACAATGGAAGACATGCATATGAGACTCTTAAGTTATTTTCAGATCTCGTGCTGAAATGCAAAGACTGCGGAATAACAGACATACAAGATCTTCAAATGTTTATCCACAAAGACATCATGAAGACTTCCTCCTTAGTCAAGTTTGTGTCGCTTATGACAGGTATGTTCAGTTATTTGTATTCTAGAACCTCTGTTCAAGCGCTTCCTACGAGCTATCAGTTAGACATCTTTTAACATTTAGGTATCTTTAACATTTGAGAAATGCCTTTAAGGTTCCTTCTATGTTCTTCAACTTCAAAATGAGCCTGTCTTTGTTGGATTTCTGTTACATTGATAGTGTCAAAAAATCAAGTGTATTTTGTAAGGGTAACAATTTGGCATATAATGGAAGCAGTAGAATTAGTTTAAACGTTGCCATGGATACTTAAAGTATTATTCTTGGCTATCTTGATGTTGACTTCTTCCACTAGCGAAATTAAATGTAACTAGATATAGTAAACCGATAAAATTTATTTCAATTTCTTTGTAATTAGATCCTCTAAATGTAATGAGATCTAGATTAAAATATATCTAGTAGGAAACCTCAACTCTCCTTTGCCTCTTATTGTTTCACTTCTAAGTCTAGAGGTTTGAGCCAAGATCAGGAATACAAAGGCTTTCTAATTTATTTAAAATCTCTAATCTTCTGGTGTTGCTTGTAATTTTACCATGTTGGTGCAGATCTCTAGTTCTGGACCAGATATTATAGAGTTGTTTTCATTAATCAAGTAGCATAATAAATATATTTCCCTACCATATGTGTGAATCATTAAAATTATTGATAAATGCATGTAATCTATAATACAATAGGCAGCATTTGCAGTTTCACTTGGAATCAAGTGCAGGGAACACAGTCAAGCCTGAAATCTGAGGTCTTCCTTCCACATCAAGCTCCAGATCTGTCGACTTCTGTGATGGCAGATAATGAAGTTAAGAGAAAATGCTGATTCCATCATCACATTTAAGTGATCTGAGCTGCACTTTCTACGTGCTGCTCATGCACCTTATACCTGTGTATCATGTTCCATCCTGGTGTGGGATGCAGAGTGCCATGTAGACCTTGTTTAGATGAGGCTTCTCTCAGCATCCTAAATTCCTTGGATTTACGTGGCAATTGTGCAGAAACTTGCATGTGTTCGAGTATTATTTGTTCATATGAGGGAAGCGGCTTATTATAAAGAAATCAGCAGCACTACAAGGTTGACGGGCTCTAGCCTTAACATCAATAATTAAATTCATGGGTATATACTCTAATTCAGTCTTGATAATCTAGCTTTTCTGTATAAAAACAGAAAAGTGCACTAAATTTAACAAAAGCTTATGATTTGATGAAACCAGGTTGATTGTTTTGGGAAACAAAAATGTAAGACTACGATTCTGAATATTGGGAGTCTTTTGGATTTATAGTGTTCAAGTCACACAAGAACGTAGAAATAACGACGCGAGTAAGAAAACTACAATTACAAACCAATGTGCATCAAGAATTTCAAGAGTCTCCTTAATCTTTGCTTCATTTCCACCAAGTTGAATGATATCCTCTCATTAGACAAACCAATATTCATTCATTGGTTTGATTAGATGGGCAATGGTTGAGGTTCTGCTGCAGTGGACTTCTATGGAAGTTGTTCCCGAGCTGCTGCAGAAGTTAAAACCTGCCAATTTTGCAAAGCAAACTGAAGAAGTCATTCTTATGTTCTGGTTCTTACCATTTTCCAACATGTTAAATGTGGATTGCACAGAGATCTTTTTGCTTGGTACAGAATATGTCAGCATCCTCAAAACGGTTTCTTCTAATGTAAATTGACACCACCAACTAGCTGTTTCTTGTGGACTTCGTTGCTTGGGATCTGCAATAGTGTGGCATAAGCTCTTCTTCTTCATCTCAAAATCTTTCATCAATTCCTTAATAGGAGACCACCTTGCTATAAAGTCATATAGGTTTTCCAAATCCTTTGTTCTTCTGTAGAGAATCCTTGTTAGTTGTTGCAATCATTATTCTATTACCTTCCCCTGTAGCTCAATTATATGATTTATGGATTTTAAAAACTAATTCCAGGACCAATTTCTATCCGTACGGTATGTGCTAAACATGTAATGGTTATTCCGAAAAGGCTTATTGCCAATGGTAATCAAGAACACAGTGTTTACCTTTTGAGGAGCGGAGCTCTGCTAAGACGTGATAAGAACCTTGTACAAGTGAAATTCTTTGTGCACCGCGGGTGGTGCACAACCGCACGCACCGCCCGCATTGATTGGTTCACATGCGAGATCGAAAAAAAAAAAATTTTGCATGCCGCACTGTGGCCCCATACATGATCCAATCATCACAGATGGTACGTACGTTCTTCACCATCTATGGTACACAAAAAATTTCTCTTTGTACAAAATCGAGAGCACCCAATGGGATCAGCCTCACGATTTTAAATGGGCTCAACCCATCAAGGGGTGCCCAATATAGTACCATGGGTGCATGACATGGATTGCTTCTATGACTCCACATGATAAGCCTTATTAAAGCAATGGCTTTCACCATGATCGCTTCTACAGTTCTATGGCTCAACATGATAAGCGCCTTCTTAAAGCTTTACATATAGTTGTAACCGTGAATCCCACTTCAAACTTGTTGGAGGAATCGGTGCCTTATTTACCAAGACAGAAGTTTAGAACAAAAATCTATGGTGTTTTGTTATCACATTCAAAATAATATCCAAAGAATGGTAAGCCAATTGATCGTATGTTTTGATATAAAATAACATTTTTTTTTATCAAGATAGTGGTAGTAATAAATTGTGAAGTTAGGATTAGTGGTTGAAATGTTAAGAAGCCGATGCACCAGACTATTCAAATCGCCTCGAAGATTCTGATTGTCTATAATGAAACCAATGCTAATTCACAATAAATATTCTTCGGGCTAAATTTAGTGATTCGCACTTTTTCACCTTTATTATTAGGCCGCTAAAAATGTTGGTTAAGACCAAACACAGAGACGTACACAAAAACCGCGTCAAAAACCAGTCGGAGAGCAAAACCTCACCAAGACGCAAGCTAAATGCTTCCGGACCCAACATGGTAAACCACGTGTCAAGAGGGGTTGGCGATTTATGATACAGTCCGGCAATTGGATTGGTTGGGCCCAGATAAAGCTGATATTAAAACGAGGAAGATAAACCCATTTTCATGGAATGGAACAAAAAGCCAATCCTAGTCCTAACATGGAAGAGGAAAAATGGAGTCACACCATTGCCTCCTCCAAATTCCAGTGAACAAGAAGCTACAACAAACCAATCATGAATCCTCAAATTGTGATTTAAGAAGCACTCATCCATGATTTTTGGAAAGGAGATAATCCATACAGTCAAAAAAAGAAAGAAAAAAGCTATACAGCAACAGAAGGCGATCCAGACAGCATCTTAGGTACAAGATCAAGCCCCTGTACTCCCCCTCCTCCCCTAACCCTTCTCTGAAATAAAGTTGCAGTTTCCCTCAGCTTGGGCCACTAAGCATAAAGAGGGGAAGCTGAGGGCCTGGGATAAGCACCCTTCCTATTACCGGCTTCTTCCGAGCTTCTTCGGTGGTGCCTCTGCGCATTGCTGCTTGGCTGCTCAATTTCCGTTCGGTCTGAGGATTTTTCCCAGCGTCTTTGGCATCCTGAAGCTGTTCTAATGCTGACACCACTTCATCCATGTTTGGCCTGTATTTAGCTTCTGCGGATAAGCACTGAACTGCAATAGCAGCAGCCTTCTGGGCTCCTCCCATCGAGTACTGCCCTCCCAGTCGGGTGTCCAAGATGCGGAAGATCTTTCTCTTGCTTGCGAGATAAGGCCTTGCCCACTCCACCAGATTGTGCTCCCCGGGTGGGCGGTTCTTGTCCACAGCCCTCCGTCCAGATAACATTTCCAGAAGAACGACCCCGAAGCTATACACATCGCTCTTGGCAGTCAAATGACCTTTAAAAATGCAAGTGTGTTAAAAATATACACTCATACAACACCCTCATGCTTCAATGCCGTACAAAATGCATTCACACTTATCCAAACATAATTAGCAACTTGTATATTTAGAAGGCCACCAATGCATGTGAGTTAGAAATGCATGTCTACATCAATCCAGGCTGTGCATATGAAGTCACCGACGACGCAGAGATCTGATACCATATAATAACTACAGAACTTCACTTACCCATTGACTTCATTACCTCATATTTTTACTAAAAAAAATAATTCTATATTTCTGATTCTTTACTATTTAATATTTTCCATCAATGAGCAATGCCAATATCTGAAATTATTTAAGTTGTGCAACCTACATTACCGTTACATAAGCTGAGTGATCTAGCCGTCCAACAGTGCCTTGGATAACTGGTACATCCCGATTTGCTGGTTTATATACACAGAGAAGTTGTCAAGTATAGCTTGCACAAATTATGCTGGTTACAGCTTGCACCGCAATATCCTTTACAGCTTGCACAATTGTATCCTCTCATCAGGGCCATACACTAACCATATTGAACCAAATCAACCCAGCAGCTCATATAATTTTCTTTCAAAAGGTACCCCAAATCTATACTCACTGTTTCACATTGTTTGGCTGACACACAAACTTAACAACTCGAAAGCAAAGGGCCCCGAGCATCCGCATCTATACAAGTAGAAAGTCACAGGATTGGCTTTCAGAAATAATTCAGCGACAGGAAATATTCAAGTTCAGGGAAAATATGAAAATTTTCAACAAAAGTTTGGTATAATTTGGAATACATAAATTCCAGAAAATTTAAATGCGATACTATAAGTGAATCTTCGATAAAAGCCGGGTGGCTATCTCTGCCTCCCTTTCATTCAAAAAAAAAAACTATAAGTGAATCCATACACAAGTGCATGTATTAAGAAGATGGTAGTGGGGGGTGCAAGGGGAACTGACACAAGAAACAGCAGCAGCAACAGATAAAGTCCTCAATAACTTGACAATATTTCATAAATTAGCTGCCATAAAATTTATAAATCCATGATCTAAATAATTCATTTTACAAGTATGATTTGCTGAGTCATTTGGTCAATGAAACGTTGCCAAATAATTGATCAATTTCAATAATCTGGAGAACTGAAAATTTCCACGAGCATCGCAGGAATGCAGATATGTATACAAGTCAAGCTACAAGACCAAGTTCCCCGGAGCATCAGATAAAACAGCTCGAGGGCACTTAAATAACCATGTAGGCATGTACAAGAAATATACCTGTCGCAAGATATTCAGGAGCGGCATATCCATATGTTCCCATGATCCTGGTAGAAACATGACTTTTATCCCCAGTTGGACCATCTTTGCCAATCCAAAATCAGAAAGTTTTGCATTGTAGTTCTGTACATAGACCAAAAAGATAAATTTTAAGTGTGAATATTAATGCTGAATTTGAAAGAAATAAAATGCCAGATCATTACGTACTGAATCAAGAAGGACGTTAGACGTTTTAAAATCACGATAAATAACTTTCGCGTTGTCACTGTGGAGAAAAGCAAGCCCTTTTGCAGCTCCAAGGGCAAGCCTTATCCGGAGGTTCCAAGAGAGAGGTTGAAAGTGTGAACCCCCTGCATCCCCACAAAATGCAATAATTAGGATCGATAAATCACATTAAGGAATATTTCCAAACCATATCATCCCTCAAAGAGAATGATGTAGCATCTAGTAAAACATGAAGCTTCATACATCCACTATTAAAGCATATCAAAAGGCAAGCACGTAGTCCAGAAAGAACTTACTCCTGAAAAGATGATTTTCCAAGCTCCCCGAGGCATAAATTCATAGACAAGAAGCCGTTGCTCATCCTCTACGCAGAACCCAATAAGCTTTACAAGATTAGGATGAGACAACTGGCCCAGGTAGTTAACTTCTGCCTGCAACATTCCAAAAAGAATTGTGTGTCAGAGTTAACCAGGAACTGGAAGGGGCAAAAAACTAATTGCCACAGAACAGAATACACGCTTGTCAATCCATGAGAGCAAGTATACCACATTTCAGCAGACATGCATGAAATAATTTAAGCAATTCTGCAAAGTTAAGCAAATGTCCTTTAAAGAATACTTCTGAAAAAGATTAAATTATCAAGAAGAGGATACTCACCAACCATTCTCTGTGACCCTGAAAGCCTTCCTGGTTAAGCTTCTTCACGGCAATAACAATTCCAGTCCCAGGCTTGGTCGCTGCAAAAGTGTGCTCATCAATCCATCCCTTAAAGACTGAACCAAATCCTCCCTCTCCCAAAACACTGTCTGGTCGGAAATTCCTGGTGGCATTTCTCAGTTCATTGAATGTAAAGCTCTTCACGTTTGACAACTGCAAGATCTCACCCTCGCTCCGAGGGTTGGAGGAACAGATGCAGCAGAAACCCGGCTGCTAGAACCACTTCCCTTTCCATCTCTACTACTGCATTTAGAGTTCACACCTGGGCATCCAAACATGATATCTACTAATAATTCAGATTCAAGGCAAAAATATATTTTAGAAATGTATCATAATAGCAAACCGATTGATGAAAAATTCCACTAGTCCAGATGAAGTCTCAAATGACCACTAAAATTTCAGAATACTACTAGCTGGATCGACAAATTCAAGTCTAAAGCAATTTCAGCAAAACTTCAGTTAAAACATTTCCATTTTTCCAAATGTATTTATAATGATACAACTCTAACAATGACAAACTTTCAGTAAATCCTATCTATCTTTCCAAATGTATTTAGATAGAGACGACTCCAAGCACGACAGACTTTTGGCAAATCAAACCCATCTTTCCAAATGTAATTAGACTGACACAACTCCAACCACGACAAACTTTTGGTAAATAAATCGATCTCTCCAAATGTATTTCGACTGGCACAACTCTGATCACAACAAACTTTCAGCAAATCAAATCCACAATACTTAGAAAAGGACAAGAAATTCACTTTCCTCACATTAAAATAGCCTCAATAAATTTTAAAAAATGACCGTATTAGCAGTTAAATTTCAAAAGAAAGTTGACAATATGGGTATGGATGCTAAGACGGAAATAAAAGATGTGGTTGAATCACTCATAACCTACCGGCAACACCGCAAATTTCCACATAGAGAAATTCCGTCTACTGCGCGAGATAGAAGGCAAAGTTATGGCCGGCAGCTTCCGCAGTTACAACAGACAGATGTAATCACAACCCAGAAACGAAACAACGATATGATCCTTTTAAAAATCCTAAAAAAGGAATTCCTTTAGCATTGACCAAATGTGTCAGGAGGGACCATAAAACCATAATTTCAACTTAGCCCACCTAAAACTCAGCATCCACCAAAAGAAAAAAAAATCTAAATCAGTACTCCATAGAACCCTAAAGAACCCAATCAATAAAAACCATCTTTTTGCCTGATCTCCGACCTCCAATTAAACCAGAAAAGAACTGGAAAATGAATCAACTTTAGTATTAGAGAATTGGCAAAGGAATCTATTTTAGTGGTACCTGAAGCAGAGACGTTGTTGGAGGGGCTCTCCGCCTTGACCTGAGCGCCCCAGCAATTCCCCATCAAGAACAACTTTCGAGACCCAATCCCTCCTCGGATGCCCCTAATAAGCCTCGCCCCACCAAGAGGACGAGAAAAACCCGCGGCTGTATTCGTGAGGAAAACCAGCGAATCGAACCAAAGACGTTCTTTCTACAGAAAGTGAGGCCAATGAATCCACCAAAGCAACTCCCGAGCGTGCCAGAAAGCGAGCCGGCCACCACGTGAAACCCACCTCCCTGGAAGGCTCCGACTCAACACGGGAAAAGATTGGAGACGCGAAATGATCCGAAATCACGAATAGAGAGAAGGATAGAGATAAGAAGAGGAGAGAGAGAGAGAGAGAAGCCAAAGGTGGCTCCTTTTCTTCCCCCTTCCTCGTTCTTTTCCTTGGGAGCTATCCTTTAGACCTTCCCGAAGGTTGACCTGGCTTACCTTCTGTCTCACCAACTCGAGGCGAGAGAGAGGAGGGGGGTGGGGTGGGGGGGGTGGTGGGTGTGAGAGCTTAGTGGGGAGAGAGAGAGGAGG